>VZSZ01004075.1:42274-55447 GCA_013398815.1 Ibidorhyncha struthersii
ATGCTTAAGGATCATTTTAGCCCTAGAACCAGGGAGACGGAAGTCTACTGGAATAGCCTGTACTTGACAGCACAGAGAAGAAACATTGGAGATCCTACATATGACGAGAGGCTTCCCCCTGCCATTTTGCAAGGGCTCCTTGCATTGCACTCTCCAGTTCTTCCTGAAGCCTATTTCAGCAGTTGGTACTCACTATTCCCACACTTCTTGAGAAATAAATGGAACATTTGCAAATTTGCCAAAGTCCTACAATATAGTTACCTACCCTGGTTCTAGCCAGATGTTCTCTCACCTCCAAAAAGTTCCTTTCACTTTTGTTAAAAAGTAACATTACTTACACAAAATACACTTTCACATGGATTGTTCACTGAGAAGAGGAAATAAAGAATCAGAAGAAAAGAACAAGTGTTTATTGTCATAACCCATGATCTTACAATGTGTCTAAGAGAGGAACATGCTTCTCCATTTACATGGACTGGATGCACAGAAAGATGTAAATTATAAGGATATAGATGACTAACAAAAAAACTCAGTGTTTCAAGCCAACTTTCCAGCTGGTATAAACCAGTGTGGCCCCACTGACTTTAATAAAGACAAGCCTGGCGCTACTGAAGCACAGTTGCTTCATGGAGAAAGGATTATGGTTCAAAGTGCAAAGACAGAAGGGAGCTGCCAGTGAAAATCTTGAGGAAAATGAGCTACTGCCCAGTTGGTATGGACTGGTACAGCTGCACTGGCTTCAGACAGTCAGCAGAGTGCTACATGGTTTGGCCTACAGGCTACAGAGAGTTATGAAAAAAAGAAAGGTCTCACCCTCCCTATTGCTTCAAATAGCTGGTGTTAAAAAAGTTATGCTTGACACTGGTTAGTAGCCTGTTCCCAGAGCCCCAGCTCTTTGAGTTGTATGTTTTATGCATGCGAGGGGGTGGCTACAGCAGGAACAGTGAACACAGAGTTGCTGCTTGCAGGGTTGAGCTCAGGCTTTCCTCTCAGCACTGCATGCACCAGGAGATGGCCCTTTCACCAGTGGCTTCCTTCCACTTGCCTCCCAGCATTGCCTGTTTCCCTAGTGCATACAGAAGTTTTGCAGCTGTTCAAGGAGGTGGCAGTGGAGAAGGGTGGCAGCTGAGAACCTCACAGAGAAAAGGTGCAACAATAATAGACCATGTTACTATTTCTTTTTCCCCCAAAGGAAAATGTAGCCAGGGCCCTCTCCTTTAGGAGGGTGCGCTTTACTTTAGGTAAAGTGGTGTGAATTGAGCTGCGGTGAGCAGCTCAGCCCCATTGCTGCAGTTAATGCTTTTACTGGTTTTCTTCTGGGACTCTGCTGTTCTCTGGGTCTCTGCTTTAATTCCTAGGAGAGCTGGACCTGCTGCTGTATAGGCTGAGCCCTAGCCAGCTAATAGCTCTAGTCGTGCCACACAGAATCCTGCTCTGGGGTGGAGGGACCTCCAGAAGCCAAGCACAGCAAGCAACATGACTGGGCGCTGAGCCAGGTACGGACAACCTAAGCTCCAAGGTGAGGACTTGCTTTCTACCCTTGGCTCCCTCCTGCTAGGAGTGGGGGCAAAGGGAAGGCTACAGCTTTGCCAAGTGCCTGGGTCTGTTTCTCTTCCCTGCTCACAGCATCCCCCTGCCCCGGCCGGAGGCAACACCGCTGCCAGGCTGGTCCCCAGGAGGGCCGGGGTCCGCCGGGAGAGGAGGACAGGCGGGGCAGAGAAGCGGAGCACCCTTGCAGCAGGGGCAGCTCCGCAAAGGGAAAGAGGGAGCGCCGGCTGCCCGGGAGCAGCGGCCGGGGCCCCGGGGGTGGGGGCTTTTCCCCGAGCCCTGACGTAAAAACTAAGCGGGGCTGCCCGCTCCGGCTTCTTAAGGAGCGCGGCGGCGGCGGCGGGCGCGGAGAGCCCTGCCCTGCCCGGCCCGCCCTGCACGCCGGAGCGCCGAGGTAAGGGCTGCGGGCGGCGGGGCCGGGGGCGACGGGACGGGGCGAGAGCGGGGTCGGTCGGTCGGGGAGCCCGGGGCAGCGGCGGCTCCGTGCGGGACTGGCGGGGCTCCCCACGGAAGCTCCTCTCGGCAAACGCTTGGCGAGCACCCACCCGCCCCTGCGCCGCGGGACCGGTTTCGGCAGCTTTACGGTCTGGGATGGAGTCATAACCAATAGCTCCAACCAAGTAAAACGGTGATAACGAATTAGCTAATTAACTTTTAAATTATTACTCTTGGAAGGCACTATTCACGATGGGGAGTGGAATGGGGGGGGTTAAACTAAGAGGAGAAGAAGGGGGGGCAAAAAGCAACAAAAAAAAGTCAGAGCCATAAGGTGTAAATAGCACACACACGAGCTTCAATTTATGGACAGAAAGTCCTAAAGATTGGAGGGCAAGGGTGGGAATGGCATGGAAGCATTCACACGAGCACAGGTGAGAGATTAATGAAAACTGACATTTCCTCAGCTCTCAGCCATCTAAAACCATCCTGAACCTTGAAGAAGACTAACATCAAAATGCTGCCCGAGTTTGACCAGACCGTAAGGACTAGTGGTCTTGGCTACTGGCCCTGACCAATGCCATTCACGCCACACCTTAAGTGGCACCCACCCTCTTATTAATGCCCTGCCAGCTCCCTGCCCAGCGCAGTCCCTTTGCTCACACCTCTGACAAATCCAGAACCCTTGTCCTTGCCTTACCCAGTTTTGTAACTTGGAAAGTTTCCAAAAGGGCTGGGGGGGCAGAGAAAGCAAAGCAACCAGTTCAATTGTTAACCAGTGCAAACCAGATGGCCCCTGTCCAAGTGAGAACCACCCTTAAAAGTCAATTTTAGTATTACTCCTTTGTTTGAATGATCTGTTGTTGATGGTTGGTTTTTTTTTTCCTTCCCCATGGCTAAATCTGAGATTGCTAAATTGTTTTTTTTTTTTAAACTTGAAACTTGATGAACAAAAGTTAATTGTGTCCCTTGAAAAGGTCTCGGTAAACAGATAGATATGTGCATATTGAATAGCATATATGTACAGGTGTCTGCTGCCCAGTGGAAAGGCTCTGATGCACAAACAAGAACTAAGTAGTGACTCACAGGATGTCTTCAGGTTTGCTTCTGATAAAGCAATCAAAACCTGCCTTGTGCAGTAGGGTACAGAAGAATGATGCTTCTGGAGGTCTAGGGAGCAGCATGAGGATAACCCCATTACTACCACCACTGTCATAAGTGACATCCCGCTAGGCAGAGCAGCGTGGGAAGAGTGTGCTGTCCCTCTTCTCTTCATTAAATGCAAGGTTCAGATCCAAGGCTGCCAAGCCAATTGTCCTCATGAGATCCCAACTCAGATTAAAAAGCTGGAGAGTAAAGTCTGAATACCTCCAAAATGTTCCAAGAACCTGACCAGACAGCCAGATAGGGGGCTAGGTAAGAATACGACTGCCAGGACTGAAATCTCTGAAGAGTCCTTTAGCTCTACAATGAAATATGTTCCACAAAGCAGCCTACCCTTCTCTCTCTGGTCTTGCACACTGGCTGTGGCTGGGCTACTTTTCACACACAATCGGTCTGCACACACCCATCCTGCCTTCAACATTTTTATTCACATAGCAAAGAAACATTGCTTGTGCTCTTGATGATCACTCATGGAAAAGACTTTCTACTAAAAAGCCAGTTGATTATTAAGGTAAGCTGATTAAGAGAGGTAGCTTCTCCCCCCGCAACACCCTCCAACAATTAAACCAAAAACATACAAACATGAATACTCTGCAGGTCGGCACACATATTAAACAGAACTGTTTGTCCTAAAAGGTGATCTTGGATGTTGCGTATTTCCACGAATGGGAGGTCCCCATGAATTACACTAAAAACAATGCCCAAACCTGTTACCCATTAGAAATGTGTATCAGAAATACTAGAAACACGTTAGAAAATGCACAATAGAAGTTTATCATTCTCAGGATTTCTCCCACTATAGCTGCCAAATAACAAGTTTCACAATGTTAACATAACAGACAATTGTTACAGTGATCTGCAACAAACATCTGTACAAATATACACACACACATATATATATCAATACAGGAAAGACACAGACCTGTTGCAGTGGGTCCAGAGGAGGGCCACAAAAATGATCAGAGGGATGGAACACCTCTCCTCTGAGGACAGGCTGAGAGAGTTGGGGTTGCTCAGCCTGGAGAAGAGAAGACTCTGGGAAAATCTTACTGTATTGTGGCCTTTCAGTACTTAAAGGGGGCATACAAGAAAGATGGGGACGGACTTTTTAGCAGAGCCTGTTGCAATAGGACAAGGGGTAATGGTTTTAAACGAAAAGAGGGTAGATTTAGACCAGATATAAGAAAGAATTTTTTTTTTATGATGAGTGTGGTAAAACACGGGAACAGGTTGCCCACAGAGGTGGTAGATGCCCCATCCCTGGAAACATCCAAGGTGAGGCTGGAGGGGGCTCTGAGCAACCTGATCTAGTTGAAGATGTCCCTGCTCACTGCAGGGATGTTGGACTAGATAACCTTTAAAGGTCCCTTCCAACCCAAACTAGTCTATGATTTTATATGCTTGTATACATGTTGTACAATACAGCTGCTATGCTGTGGCTTTGCTAATACTCTCTTTTCAGCACTGTTCTGGATTTTAGCAGGTAAAACACTCCTGTTCAATGGATGATTTTGCAACCTACCATTAATTCATTAGAACACACTTTCAACAAATAATTTTGTACCTGTTGTCCTCAGATCCCTGCAAGTCTGCAGACTATTTTAAAGGGCTCATAAAATTTTGAGGAAAATAAAATTTTGAGGAAAGCAAGACTACCTAAAGGCTTAAAATGTCTGTACAAAGGAAATTATTTTTACTGAAAAAGGTTAGGGATCTGTAAATCAAGAAAGGCCAAAAACTTTCAATATGAAGAAGTTCCACATAAGAGAGTTCATCATATGGATGTGAGGATGATTAACAAATTTTAACACACTCGTGCTGCACAGAGTAATGCAACTCCGCTAGTATTTCTATTTATACATGCAAAAACACATACACAGATCTTTAAAGAACAGAGAAACAATTATCAACATCTAGAGTCCTTTCTATATAATGTGAGGTATCAGAGCTTTGTTCCTGCATCTAACAGTGAGAAGTTTTTCAGCTTCTTTTGGTTTTGTTACATTTCAGTGGCACAATGGACCCTGGGAGCAGAGGAAGAATCCACTGCAACATGAGACTCACCTGCTCTCTGCTAATCATGGGAGCATTCTGTGTCACACCTTTCCTCTGCCATAGCCAAATTGATCCATTAGCACTTGGGCGAGCAGACCCCCAGTGTTGGGAATCCTCCTCAGCTGTCTTACTAGAGATGAGGAAGCCTCGCATTTCTGACTCTGTCAGTGGCTTTTGGGACTTCATGATCTTCCTGAAATCATCAGAGAACTTGAAACATGGGGCTCTGTTTTGGGACCTGGCTCAGCTCTTCTGGGATATCTATGTGGACTGCGTGCTCTCCAGAACCCATGGCCTAGGGAGAAGGCAGCTAGCAGAAGCTGAACAGAAGATTGCCACTCTACATTCTCAGTTCACAGGGAGAAACCAAGGTTACTACTCCTTTAACACGTCTCATAGGCAATAACTAGAGTCTAGTAGGAAAGAAAAGAGAAACAGGCTTATTGTGTTATGTGGTAATAGTACAGAAACAGAGTACAGTGCGGCACAACCACCCCCCACTCCCCCCAATCCAGTCCAGAGCTATGTTCGTGTTCAAAGTGATCTCAGTAAAGAGTTGACCACCAAATAACCTGAAATCTAATGACAGCTTTTAAGTTTCACTTTGGTAGGGCAGGAGGGGCAGCAGAAAGTGAAACAGGAGGATTCAAACAAAGAAGGCAGCTCAGCAACTGAACGTACAAATATATTCTTCCACACCAGTGTTTTTACTACTACTGTGCCACGGACAGGCTAGTTTTGAATTCCTCATTCCAGGAGGTGTGTCACCCCAGGAATGCATCACACTGGTGCTGCTGGAGAGCAGCAGTCTTTCAGCAGAAGAGTAAGGATATGTTTACTTGCCATCTAGTTGTCAAACACTAGATATTTCCTATTTCCATACTGGTAACTTTGCCCAACACACAATGGAAACAGACCTAGGGCTCAGGTGCATGCAGGCTGTCAGACACAGCTACAGCTTCAGGAGAAAGAACACTACCTGAGACACTAAGTGCTGCAATTCCTAATCGCCAGGTTTCCAGCCCCAGAGCAGAATCTCCAGGTTTAAAGTGTCTCCATATGCAGTAAGGTGAGAGCTGGCACCTCACAGCAGGATCTGCAAAAGGTAGCATGACACTTAGCCTCCCCATTCCCAGCAGGAAGATACAGCGTAGCTTTTCCTAAGTCTCAGTCGCTTCCTCAGCTTCAGTTCTGATCCTGCTACTAACGGATGCATCCTTCCCTTGAGAATGTCCACTTTCAGAAAGGGGCAGGTGCTGTAATTTGATGGAAGGGTAGCAGTGCTGCTGCCATCACCAACAACATAGTGCATCAGGCCCACTGGGAGAAGGCAGAACTGCATTTTCACTTGAACAGATTCAGACCCTTATCTCCTCTTTCTAGATCAGTGTCTTAATAATTAAGATGTTTGGGGGCAATGTCCATGGAATAATGAAGAACCTCTCTGGGCAGTTACCCATTAGAATGTCTCTGAAAAAGGGACTTGAATTCAGGATTCTTCTACCCTAGGGACACTATACCACTGGACAGTCCAGCTCTTGCCAACAAACCTTAAAATGTTTCATGTATTGAAAGGTAGGATTTGAGAAAGGAAGGATCGAGAGGTCCTTACCCCCATTACCTACAGAGAGTATCCTAGCCATTAAGCTAGGAGACAGGAGTTGTGTTTGAATCGATCCCCTCAGACTGAAGAACTCCTCACAAACACAGGGACAGTTTCTAAGCTCTGAGCCAAACAACCACTATCCGCATTTTAAAAGCAAGGGGTGGATCCTACTCTGCTCTGCAAAGAATCTGAGCTACTACATAACTCTGAGAAGATCTTTACTGTGTTGAGATATGCTGATGACAGGCCACACAGAACCCCCTTCTGGTTCCCAAATGGCTTTAGACATCACAAAGGCAACAAGTTGCCCAGTCCTGACTGGACTGATGCACTTTTGGGTGCAAACAGAATGCAGCTTTAGATACATGAGGCAGCAGTACTGTCAAAAACTGAGATGCCCACCAGGCTAAAGCACCAGATGAATTTTTGTTTTCAGGGTTGAAGCTTTGAATACCACTGTCTAAATTCCCCCTCAGCCTTTTGTTTACATCTGGCTTTTCATGTCTATGTCACACTGTGATTTTCCTAAACAGATCTTTTGTTCCAGTCAAGATTAAGAGTAACAGCCTGATATATTTTGAAGAATCAGATTATGGGTTTTGTGATTAATAGTGACTTTTGTTTACTCCTATACAGAGAGATTTTAAGCATTACTAAGTATTCACACTTTAAGACAAACAAGGATTCCTTCCCTTCTCTATTCTTTTACCTCTTTGTTTTGTGAATTGCAATCAGTTAATCTGGTTTCTTTGTACCATTGATTAACATCAGTCAGTAGCAGGCAGCTTATAGTAGTGACAGCCTAAATTTTATTTTTTGGAGGAGCTATCTAACCTCTCATCAAAGTCTCCCAGTTTCTTAACAAAGCCAGCTGTTTTAATCTTTGTAACCCTTGAGCCCACTGCCTTGTTTCGTCAGTGAAAGCAAAAATCAATTGTTAATAATTGCAGATGGAAATCACACCCTCACAAATGATGAGGTATAGAATTACCACTTCTTATGTGTAAAGAGATGTACAAGCCTGTTTTCTTAGCCCAAAGATCAGCACTAACGGCATTTGAATGACCTTGTGTACTTCACATCTACACGGGTGGGTATGAATAGCTTTCAGTAGGCTTGTTTTCGAAGCCAAACGATAAAGCAAGATTTTTTGCTTTATACTGTTACTTTTGCAACTGCTGATAACATCTTTATTGCTCCATACTGAAGTTTTTCCATCTTATTCCTCTTAAGTATTCACAATTTCAATTTGTTCTTTTAGTTGCAAACAGGATCATAACTCAGGAGCAATCTGTAAGCTGTATTCATGGTAGTTCCTTAAACATATCATCGAATTGGAAAAGCAAGACAGACATCTTGACTTGGCACAGAAATGCTGATGTTAAGGTGTTATTATTCTAGTGCCAGGTTTCAGAACTAAAGGATAAATCCCATTAGGTCATTGTGAAAATTGAGTATTAGGAACTGAGCTTTTCTAAGAAAAAAACAGAAAAGCCCTCCAAGCCAAAAATCCTAGTGAAGTCCTTGGTAGAAGCTCCTCAGTAGTACTGACAACTACTTTGTCACATTTAAGAAGCACTTCCACAGTTCCCCATACTTTACTCTCCTAGGAAACAAGTCTGTCTGAGTGTACACCAAGACAGTGGTAGAAGTAGCCCAGATTCAGACGTAGTTTTAAATGCTGTTTTCTGAACCAATCTAGTCCTACCAGGCTCCTGATTGTAGTTACTACCAAGTCCAAAAATACTCTTCAAAACTCCACACAATCCATGAAGAACACAGCAAAATCAGAACAGTTGTATATGCATTACCTGACAAACTGCCTCCATCCAGATAACATCCTACTTAACCCAGCAGCATTTCAACTTCCCTAGATACCCTCCAGAGAAGTGTTAGTCAGCTTTAAACTGAGAAAGGTAGACTCCTTTAGAGTTACCTGGCCAAGGTATCTTTGGTAACTCATCCCTTTCCCCTAACAAACCCCAAACACTATGAAAAAGCAGGTTTCATAAAAACATTTCCAACATACTACAACACTGGAGTTAGATGCAACAACTCTTAATGAGCCAAAATAAAACTTAAGAACCGCAAAGAAAACATAGCTTCTGTACTCACAGCAAATCTTCCTGCACAAAAAGACCCTTCTTAAGAAGCCACATAGCAGATCCCCAGTACAAACATTTGAAGAATACAAACACAAAAACCTCTCTACCTCTTTTCTCTTCACTCAGCAGTCCCCTTGCCACCTCACCACTCAGAGTGGCTACAGCTGTGCCCACCTCCCTCACAAGTGCAGGTAATTGGGCTCAGATCAGCCCTTGCACCTGGCCCAAGGCAGACACAACCTGCTGTCTTCAACTCCACTGAGCTGCTGGGTGCCAGGGAGGGTAGCGGGGCAATGGTTGCATTTGAGGTCTGGTAAATAAACAGATACTCTGTTAACCAGTTACTTTTTCAGAAGACAAATGTGTTTAAAAGAAATAAGGCCAATCTGCTGGCTTTTGGAGATCATTGCAAAGAAAATACCCCATAGTTCCTCAAGGAAATAGCAAATGTGCTACTAAACAGTGTGAGAGATCTCATCCACCGTGCAAGGAGGTTGATGACAAGTCAGTGAATTAGTAAGGCTGTGAGCAGACTCGAGCGCTTTGACGCTGCTAATTACAAGTGGAAGAGTTTTATAGAAAGATTGAAGGAAAAGGTCCATGCTGAGGGAAAAGATCAAAGTATTTACTGAAAGGTAACTTGCAAATGGAGGGATATGGCTATCACCAAAACAAGAGGGTCTGGGGCAATGCTGATAAAATGGGGACCAGTAGCAGCTAAAGATGGAGGAAATGTGGATGTGGGAAACTGAGTATTAAGCTGCTCTTTGCTGTGTGGAAATTGATTACTTATATTCATTTTTATGCCACTTTTCAGGGATATTTTCTCATATTCAGAGGTCGCCAGTTCTGAAGAAGAAAGACTCATTTGAAGATTTAATAAGTATCCACATGCATAAGAGTAGACCTACATTACTTGGAAGAATCATTGGAGAGCTAGAGAAAAAGAGTAAATGACACATTAGTCCAAGATCTTGATTTGTAGATATTTTTTAACTACTTCTCTTTAATTTTTGCATTTTACTCCTCATTGATGTTAATTTACATTGTGGAAGAAGGCCTATAACTATGAGCACTGTATCTCTCATTAACTTGGAGTTGTGGTATTTTTTAATTACCTATGAATTCAGTCTCCTTAATAAACCGCATGATTTATAAGCAGTTGCCTATTTTAATCTGTGTGTATGTGTTGTGGTTTGGGCTGGGCTGGGCTGGCCACTAAAACGAACGACAGATGCTCTCTTTTACTTGTCTCCCCTTCAGAGAAGGGAGAACATCTTCCTTCACAGAAGAGAAAATGAAAGAGATACTTAAGAGTGGAAAAGAAACTAAACTACTTTAATGAAATATGTACATTATATACCAAACTGTATCCAGCTTCCAGGATGATGATCACATCACCGGCAGGCACTGGGAAAGTCCCAGACTGGACTCAGAGACGGATGGGAGCTGAACTCAGGAACTGGATTCAGGAACACATGGATTGGGATCGAAGGTAGACGAAGAGTCCTCCATGGACACGGGCCATTGAAGAAAGAGACTGACCACTTTGATCCCTCAGCTTTTATAATGAGCATGACACAGATGTGATGGAATGGGATTGGTCAGATAGCTATGCTATTTGAGAAGTCGTGGCAGGCCGGTGAAGTTCCTGCTGACTGGAAAAAGGGAAGCATAACACCCATTTTTAGAAAGGGAAAAAAGGAAGANTTGTAGTTACTACCAAGTCCAAAAATACTCTTCAAAACTCCACACAATCCATGAAGAACACAGCAAAATCAGAACAGTTGTATATGCATTACCTGACAAACTGCCTCCATCCAGATAACATCCTACTTAACCCAGCAGCATTTCAACTTCCCTAGATACCCTCCAGAGAAGTGTTAGTCAGCTTTAAACTGAGAAAGGTAGACTCCTTTAGAGTTACCTGGCCAAGGTATCTTTGGTAACTCATCCCTTTCCCCTAACAAACCCCAAACACTATGAAAAAGCAGGTTTCATAAAAACATTTCCAACATACTACAACACTGGAGTTAGATGCAACAACTCTTAATGAGCCAAAATAAAACTTAAGAACCGCAAAGAAAACATAGCTTCTGTACTCACAGCAAATCTTCCTGCACAAAAAGACCCTTCTTAAGAAGCCACATAGCAGATCCCCAGTACAAACATTTGAAGAATACAAACACAAAAACCTCTCTACCTCTTTTCTCTTCACTCAGCAGTCCCCTTGCCACCTCACCACTCAGAGTGGCTACAGCTGTGCCCACCTCCCTCACAAGTGCAGGTAATTGGGCTCAGATCAGCCCTTGCACCTGGCCCAAGGCAGACACAACCTGCTGTCTTCAACTCCACTGAGCTGCTGGGTGCCAGGGAGGGTAGCGGGGCAATGGTTGCATTTGAGGTCTGGTAAATAAACAGATACTCTGTTAACCAGTTACTTTTTCAGAAGACAAATGTGTTTAAAAGAAATAAGGCCAATCTGCTGGCTTTTGGAGATCATTGCAAAGAAAATACCCCATAGTTCCTCAAGGAAATAGCAAATGTGCTACTAAACAGTGTGAGAGATCTCATCCACCGTGCAAGGAGGTTGATGACAAGTCAGTGAATTAGTAAGGCTGTGAGCAGACTCGAGCGCTTTGACGCTGCTAATTACAAGTGGAAGAGTTTTATAGAAAGATTGAAGGAAAAGGTCCATGCTGAGGGAAAAGATCAAAGTATTTACTGAAAGGTAACTTGCAAATGGAGGGATATGGCTATCACCAAAACAAGAGGGTCTGGGGCAATGCTGATAAAATGGGGACCAGTAGCAGCTAAAGATGGAGGAAATGTGGATGTGGGAAACTGAGTATTAAGCTGCTCTTTGCTGTGTGGAAATTGATTACTTATATTCATTTTTATGCCACTTTTCAGGGATATTTTCTCATATTCAGAGGTCGCCAGTTCTGAAGAAGAAAGACTCATTTGAAGATTTAATAAGTATCCACATGCATAAGAGTAGACCTACATTACTTGGAAGAATCATTGGAGAGCTAGAGAAAAAGAGTAAATGACACATTAGTCCAAGATCTTGATTTGTAGATATTTTTTAACTACTTCTCTTTAATTTTTGCATTTTACTCCTCATTGATGTTAATTTACATTGTGGAAGAAGGCCTATAACTATGAGCACTGTATCTCTCATTAACTTGGAGTTGTGGTATTTTTTAATTACCTATGAATTCAGTCTCCTTAATAAACCGCATGATTTATAAGCAGTTGCCTATTTTAATCTGTGTGTATGTGTTGTGGTTTGGGCTGGGCTGGGCTGGCCACTAAAACGAACGACAGATGCTCTCTTTTACTTGTCTCCCCTTCAGAGAAGGGAGAACATCTTCCTTCACAGAAGAGAAAATGAAAGAGATACTTAAGAGTGGAAAAGAAACTAAACTACTTTAATGAAATATGTACATTATATACCAAACTGTATCCAGCTTCCAGGATGATGATCACATCACCGGCAGGCACTGGGAAAGTCCCAGACTGGACTCAGAGACGGATGGGAGCTGAACTCAGGAACTGGATTCAGGAACACATGGATTGGGATCGAAGGTAGACGAAGAGTCCTCCATGGACACGGGCCATTGAAGAAAGAGACTGACCACTTTGATCCCTCAGCTTTTATAATGAGCATGACACAGATGTGATGGAATGGGATTGGTCAGATAGCTATGCTATTTGAGAAGTCGTGGCAGGCCGGTGAAGTTCCTGCTGACTGGAAAAAGGGAAGCATAACACCCATTTTTAGAAAGGGAAAAAAGGAAGAAGACCCAGGGAGCTACAGGCCAGACAGTCTCACCTCTGTGCCTGGCAAGATCACGGAGCAGATCCTCCTGGGAACTATAGTAAGGCACATGGAAATAAGGAGGTGATTGCTGACAGCCAACATGGCTTCACTAAGGGCAAATTGTGCCTGAAAAATTTGGTGGCCTTCTATGATGGAGTTGCAGCATTGCTGGGTAAGGAAAAAGCAGCTAACATTATCCATCTGGATGTGTGCAAAGCATTTGACACTGTCCCGCACAACATCCTTGGCTCTAAATTCGGGAGACATAAATTTGACAGATGGACCACTTGGTAGATAAGGAATTGGCTGGATGGCCACACTCAAAGAGTTGCGGTCAACGACTCAATGTCCAAGTGGAGACCAGTGATGAGTGGCATTCCTCAGGGGTCAGTACTAGGACCAGTGCTGTTCAACATCTTTGTTGGTGACATGGA
>VZSZ01004076.1:0-40638 GCA_013398815.1 Ibidorhyncha struthersii
GGTTAAAGTCTGCCCTTCGGAAGTTCCAAGGTGGCAGTTCTGCTAGCTCCCCGCCTTGCTTTTCCAAGAATTGAAAACTCTACCATTTTGTGGTCACTCTGCCCAAGATGAGCTCCGACATTTACATCCCCCACAAGACCTTCTCTGTTAACAAACAGTAGGTCCAGTAGGGCACTTTCCCTAGTTGGCTCCCTCACCAGCTGTGTTAGGAAGTTGTCTTCCACACACTCCAGGAACCTCCAGGACTGTCCCCTCTCTGCTCTGTTATATTTCCAGCAGACATCTGGGAAGTTGAAGTGCCCCACAAGAACACGGGCGAGCGATTGTGAGACCTCTGCCAGCTGCTTATAGAATATNTTATAGAATATTTTGGCAGCCTCTACATCCTGATTGGGGGGGTCTATAACAAACTCCCACCATGATGTCTGCCTTATTGGCCTTCCCCTTGATTCTTATCCATAAACACTTGACACTGTCATTCACACTGTTAAGTTCTAGGCATTCAAAACTGCCCCTAAGAGAGGGCCACTCCACTACCTCTACTTCCTTGCCTATCCCTTCTGAAAAGTTGGTAGCCATTGATCACAGCACTCCAGTTGTGTGAGTCATCCCGCCGTGTTTCTGTGATGGCAACTATATCATAGTTTCCTTGCTGTACAATGGCCTTCAGCTCCTCCTGTTTGTTTCCCATGCTGCATGCATTAGTGTAGATGCACTTCAGCTGGGCTAATTGTCCTGCCACTTTTTTGGGGGGGAGAAGCCCTAATTCTCACCTGATCATGCTCTGTAGTTACCAACCTATCTCTACCCCTCATGTCTTCACTACCACATGGATCACCATCCCCCAACATCACTGAGATGGACTGCAAGACCTTGCTAACACCTCTACCCAGAAGCACTGACATGCTGCTCCCAGGCTTCACTTTAGTAATCCTGGTTTCATCCCCATCCCCCTTCAAACCTAGTTTAAAGCCCTACGAATAAGCCCTGCTAATTCTTGTCCCAGGATCTTTCTTCCCCTTCAGGTTAGGCTTTCCCCACCTGTTGCCAGCATGCCTGGTGTCCTGTAGATCAACCTATGATCAAAGAAACCAAAATCCTGCCAGTTGTACCAGTCTCGGAGCCAGGAGTTAAATTTGCTGGCTCCTCCTGTTTATCCCCTCATCAATCCCTGCAACTGGTGGGATAGAAGAGAACGCTATTTGTGCTCCTGTTCCCTTAACCAGTTGTCCCAGGGCCCTAAAGTCATTCTTCATTGCCCTTAGACTTCTAGTAGCTACCTCATCACCACCTACTCGAAATACCAGTAGTCGGTAGTAATCTGAGGGCTGAAGCAGGGTAGTTTTCTCGGTATATCCTTAATCCTGGCCCCAGAGAGGCAGCTGACTTCCCTGTGGGATGGGTCTGGTCTACAAATGGGGCCCTCTGTTCCCCTCAGAAGGGAGTCACCTACTACAATTACCTTTCTTTTTGTCTTAGTTGAGGAAGTCCTAAGGCATGGGGGTGAGTGACTAGCCCTGGGTGACTCACTGGATGGATCATCCTCTCCATCCTCATTCGCCTGGCCCTCAATTTCCAAAGCCCCATACCTATTATGCAAGGGC
The DNA here is from genome assembly GCA_013398815.1 of Ibidorhyncha struthersii. NCBI lineage: Eukaryota > Metazoa > Chordata > Aves > Charadriiformes > Charadriidae > Ibidorhyncha > Ibidorhyncha struthersii. The sequence goes on from VZSZ01004076.1 coordinate 1,605, forward strand.
AACTGGGAAAGTGAGGGGGGCCAGGAGGGGCTTCATTTGCCTCTCAGAGGAGGGACCTGTCTCCACTCCCCCTTGTCCTTTAAGTCCCCTCCTTCTGCCTGCTGACAGGAGGGAAGGGGATCATCCACTTCTGGTAGGGCCTCTTCCTGCTGCCTGTGCCTCAGGGTATGGCTCCACCAATCTATTTCTCTTTTGCATTCTCTAATGCTTCTTAACCTTTCTACCTCCTCCCTCAGTTCAACCACCTGCTTGAGCTGATCGTTTATTTGATTGCACCGCACACACAGAATCACACAGAATCACAGAATCACAGAATGGTCAGGGTTGGAAGGGACCTCTGGAGATCATCTAGTCCAACCCCCCCGCCAGAGCAGGGTCACCTACAACAGGTTGCACAGGACAGCGTCCAGGCGGGTTTGGAATGTCTCCAGAGTGGGAGACTCCACAACCTCTCTGGGCAGCCTGTTCCAGTGCTCCACCACCCTCAAAGTAAAGAAGTTCCTCCTCATGTTAAGATGGAACTTCCTATGTTCAAGTTTGTGCCCATTACCCCTCGTCTTTGGCTCCCTCTGATACCACGGCCAAGCTCAGGCATTTGTTGCAGCCAGAGACCTGCACGGCCACATGCTGGCACGGGAGCTTGGTCTGAGTTCCCATGTTCTTTCTTGCAGTGGCTTTTGGCTATTTTGTGGCCATGTTCTTCTCTTGAGCCGGGAGGTGACCAATCACTGCTGTCTGCTTCCTGCACGCCCTGACCACGCGGCCCTGCATGGTGGTGTTCCTCTGCTTGTGCTTGACCAGCTTGTGCCCGGCTTAGTCACAAGGCTTTCGGTGACCTACCATGCCTATATTGCTAGACAGAGTTTCTAATCTTGGATTTAGCCAGGTGGTTGCATTGGTCCTAGCCTATCATGGAGACAAAATCGAAAAATACTTAATATTATTGGCTATGCATATACAAGCACCTTGTGAGGGGCTGATGCTTCAAAAAGCATCTTTTCAGTGATGGTGTTGACACGCAAAGCCTCTTACTCATTGGAAATAGAAAGACTGTTTTTCCAGGTGTCTCGTATGAATGCTTAACTCCAGAGTCTTGATACTGTGCAAGATAGATCAGCATTCACCTCACCACCCTCATAGTAAAAAATATCTTCCTGATATCTAATCTAAATCTACCTTCTTCTGGCTTCAAATTCTTCTAGGGAAGATTTAGACTAGATATCAGGAAGAAATTTCTCACTATGAGGGTGGTGAGGCACTGAAACAGGTTACCCAGAGAAGTTGTAGATGCCCTAGAAGTGTTCAAGGCCAGGTTGAATGGGACTTTGAGCAACCTGGTCTAGTGGGAGGTGTCCCTGCCCATGGCAGTGGGGTTGGAACTAGATGATCTTTAAGGTCCCTTCCAACCTAAACCATTCTATGATTCAATTAATGACCAGAAGATCAAAAAGTTAATCCCAAAAGCCAGATGAACAAGTTCAAAAAGCCACCACCATCCTCCTCTGCTTTCCAAGTGATCCAAATTTCCATCTTTGCTTTCTGTTTTCAGTATTTTGCTGATGCTTTTTGCTTTGCCTGCTCTAGCTCTGCGTCTATCACCAATTACTTTCTTCTCATCTGTGTACTCAGAGTGGCACCTGAAAGCACAAAGCCACTGGATGACTTTGGGATCTTGCTCCTTGCGCTGTTTTGCATGTCATCTTCAATAATGTAATGCAAAAAAATGGTCAGATGTAGAAAAGATGTATTAATTGCCTGATGTGGTTAGAGAAGATTTTTTTCCTTTAGCGTTTTAGACCCTGTATTCATTCGCTGTGCTTAATATAACATTGCGTGTTTCACATGAACAGGCTTGATGTACAATCAGCTGCACGGCACAGGCATAAATTTAGCGTGCTCGGAAATGCAGTGTTTGAGAGCAGCACGGCACAAGTGCATGGACACAGCCAGTCTGCGTAGCTGCAGCCAGGCTGCCACAGGACCCTGCTGCGCCTCTCCTTCACGCCTCGCACTGTGCCCAGCTACTGACTCTGCATCACATCAGAAAGTGGGTCAATGCGTGAGTCACCAACACCGCTCCCAAAGCAGTTGTCCTTTTTTAGCAGCATTTGCATGCAGGTGGTGTCTGGGAGCTGAAAACACGACTGAGGTTAAGTTGGAGTCATAGCTGAAGCAGTTTGAGGTTAGTAACAACTGGGTTGTGTTAAATAAGGAATTTTGCATGGCACCCTCCTGTCAAAATAACACTTGGGGACATCAGTAGTGAGACCCAGAAGTGGGTGTCAGGGTGGTTGAATTGCCAACCACCTGCAAGGGGCATTGTCTGCAGATGACACATTGCCTCTTGTCCTGTCTTCTGCTGGAGGACTGTGGCTGCCACCCAGCCTGGCCTTCACTTTCCCCTCATCTGTAGTTGCCTTCCCTCCTCTTTTTCTTAGTAGCTTTGCCTGGCAGATGATTCCTGGTTTCTTAAACGGCTCCTGCTTGCCTTTCCCCACCACTGGGTGGATCTGCTCCCCTGGAGATACCCTGCCATCATCAGCTGTCTGCTGGATATTTGGGCTGCTGTCTCTGGCTGAGTGGCAGGATGCATTGACAGCACGACATGCTAAATTGCGTGTTAGAATTATCTATAATAGAATAATACACGTGGAGCCTATTAACCAGATAGAAAAGAACATTATGGACTAATTTTCTTCCTTAATTTCCCTTCTTGCCATGCAGAAGTATGTGCCATTTAAAAATAGCCAGCTGCACAAGAATAACCAGATGAAATTTCTTGAGCAATATTGAAGAGTAGTGGAAGTCAGGTATAAGAATGAAATGACCTTCCTAAGCTGTTAAAATATGCAGACTCACTAATACTGTTCTCGTGATATTTCTCCTCGTGAGCCAAATCTGCTGTCCGTGTCTGTTCAGACCAGAGAGATTTAGTTATTCAGGTGGGCAAACCCCAAAATAGTTACAGGGTTGTAGCACTCAGTACTTTTTTTCTGTTGCATCTTGCCTAAAAGTCAGCCTGACCACCGTTTACTGGAGAACTCAGGTTATCTGCAAACACACCTTTGAGAAGACAGGAATTCAGCAGCCCCAGCAGTGAACAGTGCGTGACACCCCCAGAGGAGTTTGTGGAGAGCTAACCGGCAGGTGCCTACAGAGGAAGGAGAACGCCAAGAGATGTATCCAGCTGTATCTTGTGTTGGAGCTGTGCTAACAGAGGGAGAAATACCTGAACGGGAGAAGCCTTCCCGTGTGCCACCCTTCACCAGAGACCATATGCTTGTGTTGAGAGCTAGAGTATTTGGTTGCGTGATACCAGTGGTGGTGGTTTCCTCACTGCGAGTATAATAGAAGAGGCACTGAACACAGGTGCAAGTAATACTATATTTTGTGATTCTTTCTTCCTTTAGTGTCTATGTCCCAGCATATCTTCTCCTTCTGTGGGCAAGTCTGTTTTTTACACTGGAGACTTCTGCACTATGAGTAATGCACCTGAAGGCAACATAAGCGTGAAAATCTTGGCTTATGCACTGCTCTCTATGGGTCTAGGATGCAAATAACCAGAGATTCTGTATCTTGCTGCATTATGTATCTCCAATTCCCATGTCCCCATTTGCTGCATCATTTCTTGAAATAAGATTTAAGTGTTAGTGAACTGTTCAACTTGCAAATATCAGATCTGTAAGAAAACAGTTGTGAGCTCTTGAGTCTCCCGCTGCCTTGCAGGTCAATCAGCAGGTATTAGAAACATGAAAAGTAAAAATTACATGTAGCAAATATGGGAGGCCTAATTACATTTTTATTTAACAGAAATACTTTTGTTTGATTTTCCCTTTAAACCTATATAACACTGATCTGAGTAAAAGGATACTTTCTAGTAATTGTGAGTCTCCATGGATGCAGCAGTGTCAAGAATCTCACTTCTTCTTCTGAAGTGAGAATACTTTTAAAACTGGTATAAGGACTTCTTGTATTTCTGTTAAAAACCCTAAATCTTCTACATTTGCACAAGAAAAAAAAAAAGGAGCATGAAATGACTCATAACCATCAAAGAGGAATTTCGTGGTGTAGCAGTTCCTGTTTTATGGATCTTAATTTGCAGTTTGAAAGCCGAAACATTCTGTTTTCAGGGCTATCCCTTTGGGTTGATAGTTTTTGCTAACTCTCCAAAACAGATCTGTTGCTTAGAGATGAAGTATTTGAGCCACAAGAACTTCATAAAATCACTGCCACATCTACTTTGCTGTTGCATAAAGCCCATATAGGATAGTTACTAGGTGTTTGCATGTTCACCGTCCTATCTAGAAATGTAGCATCCATTGCCATTTGGAACAGTAAAACCTAGTAAGATTTGCAAAGGAATGCATTAAATGGCTTTTTAAATGTTTAATCAAAAGAATAAAGATTTTTTTCCCAATCACTGTTTTTTAGGATTAAAAAGGTAGCTAAAGAGACAGATCTTTGTACACTACTTAACCTGGCACTAGCAGAGGGACTTTTTTATTCAACAGGTTTTACCTCTCTGCATCATAACTGCAAACCATCAAGCGTTGGCCCAGCAATTTATTTCAAAAGCATTAAGCTGGTCGTTTGCTCCGTAAACTTCTCTCTCTGAAGAATATTTCAGGAATAGCTGCCAGACTGGAAGAGGAATGATTCATCTAACTGAGTTTAATCAACATTAGAAGTGGGAGTAAATTGAATCAGAATGGAGGAGGCTTGTGTCTGGGTGTGAGATGCTAGAAGGTGACATTCATCCCTGCCTGAATTCAAATTAACTACCCTGTGCGTGCATTGTTTCGATGTAATAATCCTTTTATAGAAGAGCACAGAATCTTTTAACTTCTATCTGTTTCCTTGCTATGCGGAGAACTGACTGTGTGCCTATTGAGGCTGTTTAGTACTTCTGCTTCCAGTGGAGGAATGCGGATACACATGCTTTTGTAAGCACACAGATTCCCTGTCAGTTCTTTTCTCTGGTCTAGTGCTCATAAAAATGCTCAGCTATTCGCCCTGTTCCTCTTATGAAGGCTTTTCTATTCTCCGGGCAGCTCTTCTGAGAAAAGCTTGAAAATCTCTTGAGGTGAAGTGTGTTCTTCCTCACTCTCTGCATTCCAGTGCATGGGGATAGAAAACATCTGCCCTTCTTTTATCAGGAGAATAAAATGTTTTGAATGCAATAAAAACTTTTGAGATCCATACCCATACCTCATATGCCGTTGCCTGCTGCCTGGCTCTACCCAGCTGGTGGAGATTCCTGTTCTGCAGCACATCTGGGGTAACTACTCTGAATGCAGACCTGTAGCACTGGGTCTGAGGCCTGGCCCGGGGCAAATCCATGGGGCATGATTTTGATGAGCATCGAGCGTTCAGAAACATGCATAAGTCACAAGTTTCAAGTTACTGCATGTTGGCTGAGCCTTCCTAAGAGACTGTGCCATCTCTTGAAGCTCATTGTGGTGTTAAAGGTTCTGGGAATAATGGCTTTTTCCTGCATTTGAGGTCAATGAATTTTGAGCATTTATTTACGGTGGGTTAAGACTGACATGCAGGCAGTTACTGTAGCTCTGTTAACCTGAAGCCAGTTGCTAAGACATAGCCACGTTAGTCCTAAGAGAACATTTATTCTCTGCTGGCAGTGGGAAGGAACTCTTACAGTACCCACTTACACCCAAACATCACGCTCTGATTCAGGGACAGACAGTAATAAAATATGAGCCAGATTCTTACTCACTGCTACCCAGATAGACACCCTCACCTCACTGGTGTCTGCAGAGTGAGGGAACAGGTGTAACTCTCCTCAACCAAGGCCGTACTGAAGCACATGTGGACTTTGCAACCCTAGGATCTGTAGAGAGGAAGGCCTTTCTGGAGAGATAGACAGGGTCACCTACAGTGAGAAATTAATACTCCAGTGTCTGCGGGATAGGGTCATCCGTACGGCCCAGGGAAGACACAGCTTTCCTTCCACAGACCTGGGCTGGGCTGAAAGAATTGTTGGGTTTACCATGGCCTTTTGACAGCCTGATTCTTCCATCTGTCTCCTCTGCTCTTGCCCACAGCCTGGTCTGGCTAATCATTGGAGACACAAACAGCACAGTGCTTTGGCTACTACCTCATGAGCATTATGAGTGCAACACACTGCTTACAGTGTGGTTATGAGTCTCCTGTTACAGGTGTAACTCCTCTTCCCAAAGGAAAGACCCACAGAGTCAGTGTCTCAGAGCTTTATTTTACCCTCCTACTGCTGTGACTAGTAAGCAAAGCTCTAGATTAGCACTGATCTAAAAATGATGACAGAATCCAGACCTGTGCGCAGTGTGACTGTGGGGGCATGACAAAGTGGGAGCAGGAAGAAAAGGGACTGACCTAATTTCCAACTCTGCCGTCAAAATAGGTTTCACCTACTGGAGTAGTCCAAGAATAGTGTGGAGAAGGTGGAAATAATACCTTTTCAGGCTCTTTGCCTTCCTTAATGGGATTGAGTCTGTCCTTGGACATGGCTAGGCTGGACCCTTTCCTGATTCAGAGGTAAAAAAATAGATGCCCTCTCCCACACACTTACGATCATTTTTGGCAATGTCAGGCATTGCCCACAACACAGCACGCTCTTCTGCTTGACATGAGGAATGCTGTGCTTACCTGGGCTGGTTTGTCATGGTGGGTGTTGACAGCTAAGCTGTGGTGAATCTTATGCTTGGCTGATTTCTCTGCCTCTCTCCTGGAAATTCTCACCCTTTCCCCACTGAGTGTCCTCTCCTCCACAGGGAAAATATGCCAGCAGCTTCAGTGAGGACTCTGGCAGTTTAGCTCACCCTCTTACTAGCAGTGAGCACAAGTTCTCCTACTAGAGTGGTTTTGGCTGCTTCTCTATGAACAGGTCGCATAGAAATGAATTCTTGATACTAAATCTTGTGAAAGCCGCTTTCCCAGCACGCAAGAAGTTAATATGGTAACAGGATTTTTGCACTGGTATAAACATTCGTGCTGGGATGTGAGAGTGCCTGTCATATGGCTCTTGATCCTTTTTAGTAACATGGATCTAGTGCTCACACGACACGTCACCTGTGCCAGACATAGTGACAGAGTGGGGGGGCACTGGTGGCTAGTAATCATGCCAGGGATAGAGTTGCCAGAGATCAGAAGATGCTTCCATGAGGACTTATCTGATAGGAATAAGAGGAGGAGACCTGAATGAGCAGAAGGAGAACATTCCCATGGGACTCTTTCAGAAGATATGGCCATTAGTGCAAGCATTTCATAGCCTTTCTATACTAACTTTGCTGGAGAGGGTGGGAGGGCTGAAGGCCATGCAAAGCCCACAGTTAGGTTGGAAATGCCTGATGCAGAGATGATTGTTGGAAGGGATGTCTCAGCTGAGCTAGGCTCAGGGAGGACAAAAGCAGGCTAGAGGAAGCCGCTGAGGCAAGATGCTGTCCTGCTGATAACCCCTGAACTGGAGATGTCTTCTTGGTCAGGGTGCCAGTTGCAAGAACTCTGTTGCCTGCCTATCAGAGGGAAAGTCTAATGAATGATGGAAGTTGCTGGAATGGAGAAATCCCAAACACTCAAGCGTTGCATCATGTTTTGATGCTGGGGGAACTGTGTTTGCGGTGGGGAGGGCGAGCAGACTCTACTTGAGGATGTTAGGGGTTTATTCTGCATTGTCTGATTGAAATTGCTCTCTAAATTGTCAGGCACCTGAGTGAGGATGCCTGGTGGGACTGCAAAGGAAAATGCAGATGGAGATCATATGGTGTGACCCAGATGAGGGAATTGCACTGCACAGCTTTGCAAACAAAAGGCTTCAGAGGAGAACTGCAGGGGAGTAAGAGTCTGCAAGCTCTTACTTTAAGCTAAGGAGCAGAGGTCCCCACATGTGTCTAAGGTATAGAAATTCTTCCCCTTACTGACTCATCTGAGACCAGGATGTTTAAAATAGACTCATAAATCAAGCTTCCAAAATCCATATTTAGACACCCAAATAACGATTAGCTTTTAAAGATGCCTCTGGTTTGGCATCCAATTTTTCTGCAAATCAAGCCACTTGTTTAAGTGATTAACGGTGGCTTTAACACCAAATCTTCAAGAACCACATTTGAAAATCTTTGCCAGAAAGAATTGGCTATGAATCCTGCCTCGTACACACAAATAGCCTTTTGAAAGCAGAAGGCAGTTTTACTTCTCTGTTACTCTGTGGAGCCAACATACTGTTTGACATGCTGAAAGCCAGCTGGATAAATGAAAAATATTGCTGTGCATTCTTCGAGAGTATGTGCCTGAATTAGCAAAAACAGAATAGTGCTCTTGCCTCTGCTGGCTACAGACAAGCAATGATTACTATGCCTGTGGTATTTCCCTAAGTAGCTGCATCCAGCCACCCACACAAAAAAGGGATACAATGCTTTCAGAAAGGATTATTTCAAATTAATAGTTCAAAAATACAGGAACAGCTGTTTTAGTGCAATAACAAAAGGAAGGAAGAAGCTGCTTGAATGTATCTAGAGAGAGAGAGAAAAAAAACCCCAACAAACAAACCCAGATGGGCAGATTGGTCTGCTCCATCTCAGTAGAAGTAATTTTTTGCTTTCATCAAACTGATCATGTCAGGTGATTGCTTTAAGATACATAACCGGCATAATTTAAAAATAATGAATATAGATAGACAGAATGTAGATTTGTGCAGAAAATACACATCACTATTCTGCAGTAATTCTACACACCTCTCTGCTTTCAGCAGAATCAGCTTAAAATTCAAGTCCTGCAGAGCATTTGCTCCTGAGGAATGAGTCCTCCTTGCTAAACCCCAAGGATTTTAAATGCACATAAGTAAATACACAGAAGATAAATTACTGGAAAAGGTCATCTTGCTTGTCTCTGCAAAGAGAGCTATCCCTTTAGCCACAGCACTGTTCAGCACAGCACCTATCCATCTACGTACCTGCTCCAAAGCATAATGCCAGAGGCGTTGATCTCATCCTTTCTCTGTTTGTAATCCCAAGTGAAGGCACCCCTAGGAAGGTGCCAATCATACTGGAAACGACGGAGTATAGTCACATCTGTAGCTGCCTCTGCCCTGACATTTGTAAATCTGGTTGAGATGGAGGGATGGGCTATTCTACCCCTCTTCTTTCATGGAGGAAAAAAAATGACGTTTTGCAGGGCTGGTTGCTGCTACCAGTTTCTTTCTGTGTCATGTGGGATGCGGATCATGTGGTTGTCCCTCCCTAGGACCCAGCCACACCCGGCCCTGCCCCCCCGCCCTTCCCCCAGCCGCGTTCCCTCCTCCCCGCGCCCGGCGGGATGCCCGACCCCCGCGCCGTCCGGGCTCGGGGGCGCGGGGCCCGTCAGCACCACGGACAGCGGCGCGGCGCCCTCCCGCATCCTAGAGCCCCGACGGGGCGGGCACAGCGCCGCCCCCCTCCCGCCGCGGCGGCGCTCCCTACACCTCCCCCGGCACACACACACTCCCCCTTCCGCCTTCGCCCCTCCGCCAGGCCCCGGGGGGCAGCGGAGCGCAGCCCCGGGGGCAAGTGCTGCCCCTCGGCCTGCCGCGGTGTTGGGTTTGGCTGCCAGCGCTGACGTCCCGGTTGCTATGGCGAGGTGCGGCTGCTACCGAGAGGGTGCTTTTCTTCCACGATGGTCGCCATGGGACCCTGCCAGTTGAAAGAAACGGAGCAAATGAATAAGGAGAAGAAGGTGGAGAGAATATTTAATTAGCTTCCTCTGGGAATTTGTGTTCTTTTTCTTTTTTAATTCCCATGTAGATGCTGAAACTCAAGAAGAAAAGAGAACTCAGTGTCTGGTCCCTCCATTTAGCATTACAGCTTTTTTCTTTTTATGTTATGGGGAATGGCACTGACACCAGTTCCTCATATTTTCTGCCACATGCACTTTTTTAAGCCGGGCAGAATACTAACAACCCTTCCCAAATCTCAGTGAGCAGTGTCTCACAAACATTTGTCCCACAGAAGTACAACGGCTCCGTAAATTATACTACGCTGTAAGTTTAAGGAAGGACCGTATAATTTTAGCTGTGCCAAACTGCCTGCCTGTAAGCTAACCAAGGAAATTTTTTGGTGTGTGGATTTCTGCTGTTGCAGGAGTTGTCATTAGGTGCATGGGCAAGCTGAACCAGCAAAGGCTGACTCAAAGGCTGGATGTTTTCCCTCATTCTTCAGTGGAGAAACCCACTTTTTTTTATTAGACGTCTTTAGTGCAGTGGAGGAAAAGTGCAGTTGCTTATTGAAAGCTACTTTCAAGGAAGAACAACGAAATAAACAGTGTGTCTTTCAGAGTAATTACTGCAGTATAGTTTAATTTCCTATACGTTATATTTTTAAGCTACATTGCACACAGTGGAGCAGGTAGCTCGGGAATCAAATCAGAAATATGGGATAGCTTCTATACAAAGAATGGTTTGAATAGACTTGGACTGTTTTGCATGGTTAGAAATGGGTAAGGTGTGGGCAGATTTGACAGAGTGAATGACATGGTGAGTGCGAATAGGGACTGTCTTTTGATCTTTCAACAGAAGAACCTGAAAGGGGGCATCAGATGAAGGAACCGGGTTCAGAACAAGCAGAAGGGGTTGTTTCCTCAAAGTGTGGGTGTAGCTCTATGGGAGTCCTTGCCAAGGGACATTGTGGTTGCAGAACTTCATGTGAATTTGAGGGGAGATTGAACAAATGTTTTGAAAAGTGCTAAATAGATCTAAACTGTCCTAAACCAATAAGCCACATCACTTTCAGAAAACCATCTGAGCTCAGAGCTGCTGGAGGTTGGGAGAACTCTTGGAGAAAGTATTGTGCTGGGGTTCAGTGAAAGGCATCTTTATAACCAAGACAATAACTTTATAAAGTTTGGGGTGGGAGCGTGATTTTCCAAATACATCTGCAGTATATCCTTGCCCAGGTAGAGGATGGCAATGGTACTGCCAGCTTGACCATACATGAGATTCATTTCCAGGTATTTCACACTGTGTATGTCAAACTTTGCTGATTTTTCCCAGCAAATCTCCTCCCCCCCCCCCCCCCCCCCCCCCCCCCCCCGTTTTTCTCCCTGTGATTATCCATGTCAGAGAACGGTACTCTTTCTTTTCACCTTCTTTCAAACTTGGTTTCACTGACCGTGAAGGAGGGTGAAGGAAGGTTACCTGACACTTGTGTTGATGGAGTGATGGACAGGGACATGCAAACCGCTGCACTGACTCACACAATTGCTCCTCTAGTTTAGGCATGCAGCCTTTTGGAAGAAGGCATAAAAACCTGACAGTTGTTTTGGGAGTTCACTTTCTCTTCCTTGCCGCATAGACGTAAGGATCAAAGATTGGAATATGTAGTTTCTCATAAGCTTAGCTTGCATTATCTACACTAGTGGCTGCTGAATTAATCAAAGCTTTGTAAAATCCAGGTACATCATTTTGGTATTAATAAACTGGAAGAGGGGTGAGGATGTGCACCTCATTTAGCATTTTGAGAGAGCCTGAAACATCACCCATTCTTATTATTTGGAGACTTGTTTCTCTGACAAGACCTAAGTGTTTTCTGAAGTCTGTCCTGAGTGACTCAGGTTATCCCAAATCAGATGTCAATGGTTGCCAGAGCCACAGCTGCTGTTGATTATTTTGGAACTGCTTTCGCAGGGCAAAATAATTTTCACTCAGCATTGATCCATTTTGAATTGTGCATTTATTTGACCAAAGCTGGAAGTAAATCTCAGATTCCTTTTTTGACACCTGTCACTTCCTGACATTAAAGAATCTTTTATACCTGTCAGTGAAGCCAGCGACAAACACAAACAGAGATGTCGGGTCCCCCAACTGACACCTGACTGGGGACGAAAAGGCACTCTGTGCATTCAGTGCTTGGAAGTTTGCTTGAGGGGCAGAGGGGGCAGAAAAATAAATCATACAAAGAGCTATGGGGTAATAGATGCAAATCAAAATACATGACATGTTGTACCTTCCATGTATTGGGACCATTATGCCTGATGTACTCCCCACACAGAGGAGTACTCTGTACTCTCCCGTGTACAGAGTCCGTGTTTGTAGGGTCAGACAGTGGGGAAGCAGTTGTGATTTAGGCATGGGCCCAAGCTCTAATCCATCCTGAGCCTTTCTGTTTTGTTCAGCAGGAACAAGCTCTGAAGCTTGGTACAGAAGGGTCACTAGCCCTCAGGGGGCTGAAGGCAGCACTGGGGTTGCACAAGAAAATGTCCATCTTCAATTCCTGTCTCCGTTGATGCCACAGACATGTAGGTCGGGGTATATCATTTAACCTCTCTGGGCCAAATTCTGCTCAGGAGCACTGGAATAAATTTGGAGTGACTCCACTGAAACTGCATGGCAAAGCCCAACCTGTTACCACTTAAAGTTGTCTCCACTGGCTGTCCTAGGGCTGAACTTGGCTCAGGGATTTGAGAGCTTGGTCTAGTGCGTGAATGTTCTATGTTCTCTAACAACGCTGCATTTCAGCTTGGTTTTGATTGAGGGATGGATGGGTGACTTGGTTCCTCAGGACTTTCAGGTCTGGTGTGAACTGTGCCACTAAAGGGTAGCCCATCGACAGTTGTTTTTTTTTGGTTTTGTTTGTTGTTTTCACCTGTTTAAATCCCAACTGTGGTTGAGAGAGTAGTGAGAAATGTCCCACAGTTGAGCTAAAGCCACAGCTTCACCTAGCTGTGCTCAGACTCCTGTAAGGCCCCTGAGCACAGACCCATGGAGAGAAAGTGAAATTCTGGGATAACAAGCTCTGGGGACATCTTATCTCTGCTTGGTGTCAGAAATAGTAAGTTTGCCAGAGGAAAAATGACTCACTCTTGTTTGTGTTCAGAAAAGTGGGGCAATGTCTAGGTTAACGTGAACTAGTTTTCTTTGTTTCCTCCCCAAGCATTGCATGCAAAGCAGCATTCACTTGTCCTTGAAGTTAATATACTACATTACACATTCTAATAGCTGATATTTCATGTGACCTACATGCACAGAGTGCAGCCGGGATGAGTGAGATTTCTGTGTCTGTGTCATGCTGCATCTCCTACATTCTTAAATTAATGCCTCTAGTTGAAACGGGGGAAGGACTGATGCTGAAGCATTCATTCAGAAGCAGTGGTAAGATCTGTACCTGCTTCAAAGAGGAACTTATTTTGCTGGAGACACTGGCCCTGTGCCTCTAACACAGCGACAGTTTCCAATCACGTGGTGAAGTCAAAGTCAGGTCAGGAGGATCAAGACAGAAAGGACTTCTGGTAGTGCCAGTCAAAGAGTCCTTAAACAAGGGGGAGCACTGTAAAGAAAGCTACAGCAAGCACAGAAAGTGTGGATAATCCAATGTGAAGGCAGAGTCACAATTTATTATTTTAATCTGATACACACTCCTGAATTTGAACATGATTTTTTTTCCCCCAAGACTGAATGGGAGGGTTTTTTTTGATTGCTTGGGTACCTACCTCCTCATTAGCAAAGCAAAAAAAAGAGGTTTAAATTTTCTGCTGCAGGGCAATCTTTTTTTTTCTTTGAATTAGCGAAAAAGAGGTGGCAGAAATGATGTACTGTAGATACAGTGAATCAAAGAACCAGAGTTTAGTTTGGAGGACCAGAATTGGTGATGTGAGCTTGCGTTAAGTCAAACCAAATCAAACAAAACAAAACAACGCCCACGAAACCCCAAATCTACAAATTGCTTTGATCTGCCTACCTTCAGGTAAGAAGAGTGATCCACTGCAGGCTTCCAAGGCTCTTCTTAGAAGAACTATCCCCATTATAAGTTTAACACGCTTATCAACAGGCAGGATTGATTTCCCAGTGTTAACCCAGCTTTATAGCAGTTTCACTCTGCTGGGCTGCAGAAGTGTGAACCAGCTATATACCAACATTGTAAAAGATAATACTCCTCCTGAGAGCAAGCCTAATATTACAGGATTATGGGGGGGTGAGGAGGAGGTGGTCTTTAGCTGCTGTGGTACACGCACTGGCTGCACACACCCCTAGTCATGTCAGGGTCATGTTCAACCCTGAATGTGTGCTACAGGTTGGCACAGCAGCACAGAGGTCTGCCGGGTCCAGTGTCATGGGCAGGTGCCCGAGGAGGACAGGTATTTAAACAAATAATCTCACTACAGAGCTGTCTTTTACAATGCACAGACCCACTGTAGCCACAGAAGTATCCTGCCACATCCTGTTAAATAGCATCCTCAGCATCTTTCACCCAGCTAAGACTTTTGCATAGGCTATTACCCAGTGAGCCAAAAATGAACTAGGCATTCAGGAGACCAAGCTTTATGGGCAGGCAATGAAGGTAACTAGTCTTCTGAAAATGGGACGGTAGCTTTGTTTCCAACATAGGCTTGCTATGCTGAAGAGAGTAATGCTTAAATATATTTCCAAATCTGGGCCAAATTCTGATGGGCTCTATCTTACGCTTGGGGAAACAGAAGAAAAAGGAAGTGAAATACTAGATGTTGATAAAGCTGTGAATTGAGCCCTTCTCAACCTGGTCTACATAGAAAGCATGCTTCTCACTTGGCCTAGGCAAATAAAGAAATTTTTACTTTTTTTAATAATTACTAACATGGACTTCTTGAGTTTTTCCGGGAAGAAAATCTAAACTGGAAAGAGTCCTCATAAAAACACCCGCATAAGCATGTTAACATGTTCACATTTAATGCATGGGCTATTTTCAGGTATTTTTTTGTAAAATCCTTGCCTTGTTATAGTCAGTGGCTTGTCTCTGCTTTGGCGAAGGAGGGCCAGGGACTTCTGTACACAGCTTGATGCCCTAGTGACCATCTCTTCTTACATACTTTCTCATGCTTCCTTTTTAAACATGTAGACACCTGCCTGTGCTATGATGGAGTTCATTCAACAAATCTGGCATACGGTTTAGGAGTTCTGTATGCTCTAATTATCCTTGTTCACAGCCCTCTGGTCAGGCCTGGCTGACAACAATGGCTGGAAAATCAGGTCCATCTGTTCCCTCCAAAAGATGCGATCAAACGGCTTTAGCAAGGAAAATACACTCAAGAAGTGCTACAGACATGCTTGTGTTCAGCCTGATGGCAGTCTCATTGAAACCAATAAAAAGACTCCCACTGACTTCAGTGGGGAAATCATTTCCTACTCTGGAATCGTCTGCTTGAGTTACGCAAAGGAAGTAAGGTCAGGCTTTATCTTAAAGTTACTTACATAAATAACTTATTAGAGGGTTAATAACCGATGACTCAATTCTTACAGAGCTCAAAAGGCCAAAGGGTTTCTTACAACAACTGATAAAACACCCTTGACCGATGTTCTCACAGCACCCATGATAAATGTTGCTGATAGGCATATCATGCTTATCCATCAGTCTTTTATGAACTACTTATAAACGCTGCATTGTTATAAATATCGACTAGCAAAACAAGTAAATTCTGTGTCAGAAAGCTGTGCACAAAGTTGGGAAGCTCAAGTCACTTTTGACATCTGAAGAACGTGGCGGATTGAATGTTACTTCAGTTGTGAAATATATTTCTGGGAGAATACAAGATAGGAAGCCTTGTGTCTGGAGCATAATGTGTCATTTGAAAGCCAACTTCTTTTCTGGCTTAACTTTACCAATGTAAAAAAAAAAAGGGGGGGAAAAGATTTCAAACAAAAATATAACAAATGAGAGACAAGCCCCAAGAATATACACCACGTTTTGCCACATATTGGCTATTGTTCCCTCTTACCTCTGAATTTACTCTTTAAAATGAGCGTGAGGTTATTACGTACGTGTGTTATAAAAATAGCCATAATCTGTCACTCACAAGGGAGACCAGATTTCCTTACTTGAACAGATATGGTAATTTCTTTCCCCTCACTGTGCAATAAACTCTAAGGTTATTTGTGAAGCACTCCAGCTCTTAGCTTGAATCCTGTCTCGCTGGGAAGAGCCTAAACAGAATCACCCCTTTGAAGCGTCCGCAGCAGCACTGTTGGACTCAGGCCCTTTGTCTTCCCTGGGCAAAGCAGTGGCTGCTTACCAAATCCCAGTGGCAAAGGGAGAATGGAGACGCTGCTGATGCAGGATGCTGGGGGTGACTGTGAGGACACCAGTTCTGACTCTGTGCCTAGCTTGGGGGCAGGGAGGGTTTGGGAAGTGGTGATAACCAGGGTGACCCCTTCTGGTCTCAGAGCACGAGATGGATTTGGGGGGGGGAGACACTTGTGTCAGGATGTAAATTCCTTTCTGGAGCACCAGCTCAGTGCCCAGTTAATTAATCCTCCCTGGGATAGGTTCAGGTTTTAGCCTTGAGCCACTTTCTGAAGGCTGTTAGGAGCTGGGAGAGCTCACAGAAGTCTGTGGCTCTTTGGAATGGCTCTAGCAGTGCCCTGGCAGCTCTACCCCTGCCTTGGGGAAGGATGTAGAAGGATGCACATTACAGGGACTTACACCTTTCTCCTATCTTCCCTACAGCTTTTCATGGTCATGGCAGAGAAAAGTCTCATACACATAAAACTGTACTAGAGTGAAATGTACTCCAAACAGACACAGAAAACAGTGGCCATAGGTGGTTATTGGTAGTTACTGTCTATAGTCAGCGTGCTTTTGGGACAATGATCTTAAAAGGGACCTGGTCCTTGTCCCAGCTTTCTGGCTAAGAAGGCAGCACCACGGTCAGTTTGACTGGAGTGGTTTATAAACCAGAAAAGAAACGCTGCCTCCGTGCACCAGAAATCTGCCAAGGCTGCACTTACACTTCCTTAGTGCGACTCCATTGTAACTTTTCATGCTTTCACCAAGACAAAAGCCTACAACAGTTTTGCATGATTACTCTTTTAAAATGCTCCCTCCCTGAGGAGTGAACTTATCCGAGATCCCGTACACGCCGCTTCGGAAAGAAAATCAATGCTGCCCTCCTGCGGCCTCGGGCTCTCCATGCCAGGAGGAAGCTGCAGGTGTCCATCAGCCTCTCCAGCTGGTTTTCCTGCTCTGGAAGCACAAGGGAGAGCCGCCAGGCAGTGGGATTTCCACACTGGCGTTATTCACACCTCCTCCCATTCTGGCATCTAAATTAGTTGCGTGAGTTTGAAGCCCCAGCTAGTAAATGAAAAAATGACAAGAGGTTAACTGAGGTGTTTGTCATTGCCTTTTCCTTCTTCCCTTGAGTAGGTGGTGAACTCAAGACTGCCAATGCAGGGGCAGGAGCCTGAATAGCCATCGGTGCCAGCACATCTTCTTGGCAATGACAGTGTTGGCCACAACCAGGCTTCCTTGAATCCCATTTTTTATCCAAGGTACCTATTTAGGACTTCTCAGTGACTGGATGTAGAAGGTGGTAGCTCTTCAAGAGGCCTTGCTGTCTCATTTATCTTCCCTGGTTCACACAAATACACCCATTCCTTTTACTAAAAATCTCCAGGCCACTGGTGATGACCTACATCTGCTGGGCACCGAGGGCCAGAGATACCTGCACTACTGTAATGGGACCTCAGTTAGGGGGGATTTTTAGGGGAGGAATGTCGAGGCAATGGCAGTTGTAGATTAAACAAGTGTGCTATGCTGGGTGACAGCTGGCAAGCTGGGGAGGTGGTGATGCGTTAAACAGGGCTAAATTCTGTACTGAGTTAAATCTGGAGCAAACTCCCTGAAATAAGTAAAGTACCTTTAGACTGACTCTGCTGTATTGGAGAGCAAAAGTTGGCCTGGCAATTACGTGAAAAAGTGCAGCAGATGAAGTTTCAGGAAAACTTCAGTCAAGACAGAGTGAAATCCAACAGATCCAATCCGCCCCTTCTCCTCTTTTCTAGTAGCACTTCTGGGGCTAGCTTCTTACACCACATTGCTCTATTTTTAGAGGAGTTTATGGATTTGCTTTTACAAAAGAGGCCCAGACTCTCCTCTCATTTACACTGGTTCATGCCTGCCTGTTTCAGTGTAGTTCAGCTCTAATTGAGCTTCCATAAGCAAGACAGAAAAATCACAACTGGACTTATTGTAGCTGAGTGGCAGGTGAACAAAGAGGCATGCCTGTTTTGGCAGACACCTTGAACACTGTGAACAGAAAGACACCGGGTTGACTTTTGTCCTCATATGCAGATCCTACTAACATCAATGGATCGTGGGAATGCACATCTGGGGGTAAAATTTGGTATCTCTTGCCTCTTCCCCTCTCCCAGCTTTGTAGTTGAGAAGTGGAGCCAAGAGTCGCAAGGAATGTCTACAGAGGACAAGACTGTTCTTGCAGGAGCAGGTTTTCTATTTTTCACAGAATCACAGAATCTCGTAGATTGGAAAAGACCTGTAAGATCATCTAGTCCAATCATTAACCTAACACTGACAAGCCCACCACTAAACCATGTCCCTGAGCACTATATCTACATGACCCTTAAATACCTCCAGGGATGGGGACTCCACCACTGCCATTGGTGATGCGTTCCAATGCATGATGACCCTTTCCGTAAAGAAATTCTTCCTAATATTCAATCTAAACTTCTCTTGGTGCAACTCGAAGCCATTTCCTCTTGTTCTATCACCTGTTACTTGACAGAACAGGCCAACCTCCTTTCAGATAATTGTAGAGAGCATTTTTGGACTGGATTTTAATGCTTATCAGATGTGAAGTTCATAGGAGGAATAATAAAGCCCAAGTAAGGTGTTACTCATGCTAAGAAATGGTTTGGCATATAAGTGTGTTGGTGCTGAGGGACCATACTTGTAGCAGATTAAAATGTATTATATATAGTTAGGGTTATAGTTAAGTTGGGTTTGGGGTTGAGGTTGACACCTTTGAAATAAAAATGGCACCTTAGCCACATGGCCATTGTGCATGGTTTGTATGTGTGTACTGGCTCTAACAGCAGTGAGCAAGTCTGTAAGGCCCTAGCTCACTGCTGACAACTTTGTGCTGGGGCCATGAAATGAATTACTTGCCTCACCTCAACAAGCCAGGTCTCACGCTACCCCTTCCACCAGGGCCTATATCTTCTGGTGAAATTCAATGTGTGTTTCAGGATGGTGGTGCTATTTCTCTTCCTCCAAGCTAGCATCATTCACAAAAACATCTGCTGCTGTCAGTGTCCCCAACCTTGATTAGCAAATGAACCAAAGTTTCACTGAAATTGATGGTGCTGCGCTGGTTTGTGCTAGCTGGTGCTCCATAGCAATGAAGTTACGGGAATTGTAAAATTCTCAGGAAAGGAAAATTGAGATGGATGTCTCCCCTGTTGTTGTTAATACTGCTTGACCTTTTTTCCTGTACTTTCTCTTGTGTATCATCTAGCATGTGAGTGGTTCAGGGAAGAGGAGAGGAAGGAAGGGCTCTTTTGTGAAATGAGGTAGATTAGGTGACTTTTTTTTTTTTCTGTACAAGACTGTAGATTTAGCGTGAAGACTGTTCTTTTAAAGTGCTTAGCCCCTCCCTTAAACTGTGAATTTGGCTTAGAAAGCATTAAAATGTAGGTATCAATTTATGTCTTTTGTCCTTTTCTCCAGCATAGGCTAAGTGCCTGGGTCAGGCTTTTACTGCAAGCCTGAGAGTGCTAAAAGCTCTCTTCCTATGTTTTCAAACTAAGGCAGCCACAGGATATCAGCAGCAGGGTGACAGGAAACCTGCCAGGTACTGTGAGTCCCGAGTTAACCCAGTAAGATCTGGCAAAGCTGTCGCCTCACATGTGGGGTGCTGGCTTGCTAGCAAAAGCGTGCCTAGCTATGGCACATACTGGTGCACAGCTGTCTCTTGGGATGAAAGGGTTTACCTTTTGTGAGAATTGCCTCGGGGTTGTAGTGTTTATACCTGAGTGAGTGTTCTGCTTGTTTAAGGTTAAATTCTACCTTTTTGCTTACACTGAACGGTATATTTTTCTGCAAGGCGACGTGCCTGAAGTCAGTGTAGATGCACATGGTCCATTAGGTAGGAGTCTCCATAGATGGGAATAATGAATAATCTTATTGGAAGGGTTTGGCTGAAAATGTTTTGTCTCTGGTGCTTCTGACATGACACAGATTTATCCCAAGACACCAAACAGTTGGGCCACCAAAATACTGGAAATCAGGAAAGAAGGGCTCCTGGGAGCTAACATGAAGATGTAGTCTTTGTAACACCAGACGCTACTTAAACAATGTCTGTGTCGGCCATTACGTATAAGATATAACAGCACTTTTCCTGTCTTACAGGAATGCTGATTTAGGCCCATGAACGCACCAACTGCCAGTGGTTTGTGGAAGACATCTTTGTCCTGCAGTACCTGAGAGCAGGGCATGGCTCTTGCAGCCCAAATAACTGGTGGTGGGACAGTGGTGTGAAGGGGACAGGACTGTAACAGAGGTGCCTGTGTGGGACTTCAGGAGGAGGACACCAGAGGCATGGAAGCTCTGCAGTTACAGGAGAGCAAGGTCCTGGGTGTACATCAGCATGTCAGCCTTTCATAACTGTTTTGATTTTGACCCTGTGAGGCTGAACATGTGGGATGCTCATCAGCTCAGAGGTGGGAAGTGCATCATTGCCAGCATTTGGCTCTGCTTGGTCCCTTGGCAGCCAGAAGTCACGTCCTTCCTTTCCTCCCTCTCCTTCCTTCCTTCCCTCCTTTCTTCCCTTCTTTCTTCACATATTCACAGATGGCTGAGGTTGGAAAGGGCCTCTGGAGGTCATCTGGTCCGAACCACTGCTCAAGCTGTGCCACCTCGAGCAGGCTGCCCAGGGCCGTGTTCAGTCAGGTTTTCCGTATCTCCAAGGTTGGAGACTCCAGAGTCTTCCCGAGCAAACTGGCTTTTCCTCCTTCCCTCCTTCCCCTGTGCACTCCTTGCTTCAGTCAGTAGGTGTCAGCAAGCTCCAGCCAACGCTCCCAGAGCCACCAGCCTTTCTCCAGGGCATCCTGCGCCGAGAAAACCCTGGTGAAATCCAGAGGAAATATGTGGCAAACAAATGAGTGGAGGATGGCGTGCAAGGTCGGTAATGGGACAGAGACAAGGGGTGTTGGGGGAATTTCTCCTCAGTGAGTCAGAGTAACCTCACTGATGTTGGCTGTGCGCCGTGGAAAGCCGCAGAAGGGAGTTTTGTGGCTGGTCAAAACATACTGAGCTCCTAACTTTTTTAGTACTCCAGACAAGCCCCCCAGGTATTTTAGACAAATTCACCCCATCCTGACTTTGCTGATACAGTGTTGTCTTAGGCAGTGGCCTCATCTCATGGGCCTTGGTTTGCTCACCTGTAAAACGAAGCTGATAATAATCACCCACTGGTGTCCCAGCGCTACGGCACAAGTTACTTGTTTCACAGCTGGCTCAAACAATTAAAATGCAATAGGAATGGAGATATTATGCCCTGGGATGGGGCCATTTGTCCAGTGTATGTGTTCTTACTCTTGTTGGATTGACCTGCAAAAATGACAACTTTACCTGCCTGTAAAGACAGCTGATAAGTATAGTTAGGGAACAACGCTGCTTTTTAGAAACAAGCTGTGAAACCCATGCCGACTACTTTTCATGATCTAGACTAAGTAATTGAACGGGTGCTGGTATAATCAACTTGCCTTGCACAGCTGCTCTGCTTTGCGCTGGCGGTGGCTGCGTGCAGCAGGGTGGTTGACATGATTCGGTTGTGCAAAACCCAGTTTCTGAGACGGTGAGTTAATGAAGTGTCAGTGGCAATGACAGATTGAGGTAGAAGTAAGTAAGATTTTGTATATGGCCCCTCCAGTGCTTTTCATGATACCTGTAAGGAATTGTGCACAGCTGTAGCCGCCGGGAGATGGGATCTGGGCTAAAAGGAGCAATAAGAGGTTCTCAGCTCTCCAGGCAGGAGACAGTTTTTCGTAAGCTGAGTGAGATTGTGTGTTGTGTTAAGACACAACATTCAAGCTAATTACCTAGAGAAGGGAACTGAATACAACTCTATTTCTTTTTACTGACTTGCAGGGAGTCAAGGTCTGGCAATCCTGGGAACAGGAGGTCTAAACACTCCTTCAGTCTTTTGAATGAGGCATCACAGAAATATGCCCCCTCATCTCTCTGTCCCGGTTTGAGGTAAAACAGGACCAATTTTGTTCAGTAATTTTACTTTTTAGCTGGGCCTCTTCTAACTACTGAAATTAACAGCATATTGTCCAGACAATATTCCCTCTCAGACTGATGAGACCTATGATTATAGCTGATGCCCAGGCACGGTGTGCAGAGACACTCTTGCTTATACTCAACTGCTATAACAGCCCAGGCCAACCAACTTTGTTACTTGCCCCATTGGAGGGTTGGAAGCTGAGAAGCGTGGGAAGGTCCCACCTGCGGGCAGGAGCGGACAGGACAGGTGACCCAAAACTGACCCACAGGGTATTCCATCCCATCTGCCTCATGCTCAGGCTAAAAACTGAGGGATCAAAGGGTCAGGCCTTTTTTCTTCAATGGTCAGCGTCCAAGGAGGACTCTGTCTGTTCGTCTGCCTCTGATCCCGATCTTAAATGCAGATCTGGAATCCAGTTCCTGTCTGTCACCGAGTCCAGCCTGGGACTGCCCCAGTGCCAGCCGGTGACGTGATTGTCATCCTGAGAGCTTGATATGGTTTTGTATATATTTCCTTATTTCCTTTTTATTTGATGATGAATATTTCATTAAAGTAACTTAGTTCCTTCTAAACTCATAAGTCTCTTCTTCCTTCCTCTGCCTCTCTCTTTGAAAGGGGGGGAGCATCTGGGGTGCCCCACATCCCCAGTAGCTGATTTGGCCTAAACCACGACATCTCTCTCAGATGCCATGGTAGGTGGTCTAAGTATAGCCTTCTGTGCCTCAGCTTCCACTTTTTTAAATGCAGGTAGGGATACTTTGCAGCCATACTGGCTGTATAAGTATCCCAGGAACTGTGATATTCTCTGATGCCTCGTTGCTGTGGTGGCAAAACATACAGGCAGAACATTACTAATTACTATTAAATTTCCAGAGGTGGCTTTTTAAACAAGAGCGTGTACGTTTTAGAAGCAGAGTGGGGGAGGGCTAGAGACAGAGGGGACTTGCTCAGCCTGGCTGTGGGGCAGGGAATGGGGCAAAGAGGCTGCTCCCAATCTGCCTCTCTGGCTATGAAGCCATGTTGATGTATTTGGGGGGCAAATCTGTCCACCTTACAGACAGGCCGTTGCTGCAGCACCAACTTCTGAAAGTCTGGAGCTGAGGAATGGAAGTATCAGGAAGCCTGTCAAAAAATAACAGGAATCCATTATCTGCTCAAATAGCCTTCATAAATTAATAAAATCATCACACCATCCTCTGGAGATGTATCTTGACATTTCAAAGCATGAGGGATGAGTAGACCAGCAGGAGCATTGCTGCTGTCCATGGGAGGGGTCGCAGAAGCTTTGGGGTTCTGCAGCAGCACTCTTACAGGTGATAGGACTTTGGAGCTTTACTCTACTCTACTGTACCCTACAGAAGGCATGTGATTAATCCACTTAACTTGTGGGCACCAAATGCTTGACTTAAGGAGAGAAAGGATCTAATATGGGTCTTAAAACCTCAAGTGGATTTTCTGGTAACTCTAGGCTTGAGATTTTTCTTACAGTTTAATTAGATTACTTGGTAGAAATGGAAATCAGAACACCTGGACATGATTAAAGGGGGATACAGGGAAGGGCTGGTGTAACTGCAAGTTTTTCATGGGGTGTGGGAAAATAAGAATGAATTTTGTGGAGGTGGAAGGCAAACATACTTTTATTAGTGAGGAAGAAGGACTGTGCTTTGAAAAAACATGGTATGAGAGGGATGAAAATGAAGTCTATGTCAAAATATAAAGCTCTGAGACCAGGAGAGTGCAGTTATGAAGAAGATGTGTAGCCAACTGGGCAGTAACATACCAGTGAGAAAAAAGCTCTCTTCATATACAACAGTTTATTCTAACTTTTTATTTAACATTCTTCTGGGTTAATATGGAAAAAATCACAAAGGTGGTCCAATATAAAATTGCCAGTTCA
The DNA here is from genome assembly GCA_013398815.1 of Ibidorhyncha struthersii. Lineage (NCBI taxonomy): Eukaryota > Metazoa > Chordata > Aves > Charadriiformes > Charadriidae > Ibidorhyncha > Ibidorhyncha struthersii. The sequence goes on from VZSZ01004076.1 coordinate 25,513, forward strand.
TACCATGTTTCAGCTTCCAGCTGGGACAACCATTGTTTTGTTCTGCATCTGATACAGAAGTCTCCAAAATCTGCTTTGTAACTGAGGGGTCCTTTTAGCCCTGTCCTAGCAATAGCATCTCTGCAGTTAATTGGAGAAGGAGTGTTTGAGCAGTTGCTGGCCCGGATGCTGAGGCTGACTCAGCCAGTGTCCTTCAGTGAAACTGTACCAATGGTCTTTACTTAGAATTTGGAGATGTACAAATGTTCATGGTGTATTACATACATACACACATAGATGTTTATCTAAGGAAAATTTTCCTCTGGAGTGAGTGGTGGCCTGTTCTGCACTTCCATCTCCTTCTTCCCCAATGCTGGAGCAGGGCAAGAGGTCCTTCTGGGTCCTCTATGGCCTGCCACCTGCCTAGAGGGTGAGATAAAGGTGCAGGAGGTGGGAAGATTTTGGAAATTGCCTCTGTAAGCTGGATCCAGCAGACATTACTTGTGTTGTAAGCTCAGCAAAGGGAGCCTTGGTTTCAGTCCTGGAGCTGAGGAAGGGAGCAGACCTAATGCAGGTCAGAAAGCAAAGGTTGCTTTCCTTTTCCTCCCTCATCTCGGAGCCTGGGCTTGCTGCTCAGCCTGGGAATGGCTAGGCAACATCACACGGTTCTCCTATGTATGCGTATGTCTGAATATTTTATGCCACTCATGCAGTTTATGAAGTACTTAGATCCTGCCCCTGTGCTCCAAAACTCAGCTCTCCCACCACATCACTGGGGTAGCTGTCATTCTTCTGGCAAAAGGAAGCAACGGAGGAGGAGAGCTCCATATAGAGTTGGTCTGTGTCCAAACTTGTTTGCTATTCAGTGTATAGGACTTCAAATCTGTCCAAACATCCCGCTGCCTGGCATTGGCTTTGCCACCGAAGAGCTGGTGCATGCTGGCTGGGGAGGGCGGTGTTTCTCTTACATGACAGCTCCTGAACAGCCCACATTTTGTTAAATATTAACTTATTGCTGCTGGTCTTACAGGTCATTTTACTGTGTTGCCAGCTCTCTTGACACACAAGGAGAATACTTGGAGTGTAATGTGATTTTTTCTATGCCTGGCTGTTTCACTGTTAACATTTTGATTGAAAACTCGAGCTTTTGGCTAAATGAGTATTTTTAGAAAATGCCTGCTTTCCTCTTAAAATATTTTTGGTTGAAACCTAACATTTCTTAACTTTTGTCTGAAAGGCTTTCATTTTTGTGACAGTCGTGGTGTGAAAACATTTGCTCCTCAAGTCAACAGGGTTGTTTTTTCAACAACACTTAGGATTTTATTTTGGAAACTTCCTGTTTTCTACAGAGTTTCATGTTCAAGCAGTGCACGTGCCCAGCCCTAGTTCAACAAAAGCTGTTCATGTGCCAGGCCAAGAGACAGAGGAGAAGATGGATAACAGTGGTACCGTTATGGCTGCTCATTGTTCAGAAGAGTAATTTAAGCAAAGATGACTTTTAAAAAACCAGCAAAGAACCATTTTTTTGGTGATGTATGTAGTGAAAATTTTTTTCTGCTTCTTCATCCCAGAACTTCAAGGTCTGAAATATTTTCAGGTAGGTCTGCTCTGTTTGTTTATGTGTCCATGACTTAACAGAGATGAAGTAGTTATTAAAAAGCTGTGTCAGCTGTGTCAGGTGAAGCCCCAGCCCAAGGCATCAAACATGATGTTCCTCTGAGCTCCCCTTCTCTTTTCTTCACTTCTCCCCTCTTTTTCTCTTTGCAGTGAATGAGGATCCTGTCCCCTGCGGGGTGTCCTATGGAATCTCAAACTGAATTTTGACACAGTAACCCTGCAACTTGAGCTAAAACTGGTTTGCCTGTTCCAGCAGGTAAGAGCAAAGAAAATAAGCCCTGTTAGAAAATATATTGGCCCGCCTGTGATTTTAAACACAATTTGGCATGTAATTTGATTCTCTTTAAAACACACCAACTGGTAAAAGACTAGCTCTAATAGGGACTTAAGATGAATCTCAGGAAGTTAACATGTTTTTAACAAATCTCTCTCCATTGTTTATAAAGACCTGTTGCAGAACAAGCAATTGTGCTCTCTAATGGTGCTGCCTGGTCTGCTGGAGCACATGGGGCACTTCCCAGTCTCTGTCACCATCCCCTCTTGCAAAAACAAAGAGTAATAAACCCAAGGAACAGCTTGTGAATCTTTGTCTCATGTACAGATAAGACGCAGTTGAATAGAGCAGAGTTTCCACCCTTAAGTAATGACATCCATGCAAGTGTGGCTGCTTTGATGGATAGATGTCCTTGCAGATGTTTCATCCTTGATCAGAATAAGTCGCAGGCATTACCATCTCAGGCAATTGCTGTCCTGAGAGAACAGTAAGTATTCCAAAATGCAGGTGGGAGGAAAGATGGATCTTGAAGCCCCTGCCTGGTTCCCTCCAGAGTAATCCAATATGATTTTCCCCACAGGCACACCAGATCTCCTCACCTGAACGTGGCAGTGATCTGAACTTGAACTGGCTGAGACTATGGGCTAAAACATACATGGACACTCTTGCCAGGGCTGGCAGGCAGCTCATCCCCCAGACAAAGAAGACTTCATGGTGTTTCCTGCTAGATATGGAGAACCACCATGGATTTTCCCCACATAAAGTCGTCCGGGCTGTATGAGAAACAGAAGAAACACAGAGGGATTGTTTAGATAAACAGGAGTGAATGGCATTTTTCCGAAGTGCCTCCCAGGAGCTAGCTGAGGCAGGGCACATCCTCATCAGGCCTTCATGCGCCTACGCTTCTCCTGCTCTTGTGCCAACCCAGCTGACGTGCAGCACAGGGACGCCTTTGAATTTCACCCATGCAAGTCCAAAAAATAAATTAAGGTTCTATATGGCTGACTTGGACAAACATGCACCCTTGACTTGACCTCCAGTGAGTTACATATCCCCGCATACACTTGCACTGATAGGCAGACCACCCAAAGTGCTGTTTGTGTCCTGGTTGGCAGCAGAGAGGCATCCGTTTAAGAGCTCAGCACAGATGCATCATACTTTACTTCTTGTAGCAAAAAAACACAGACCTGTGCAGCATTTAATTATGGCACACCAGCAAGTCCTTCAAACAAAGAAGGCCCCTACAGGCAATGCCAGTGGCAGACAGCGCTCAACATCTCCGAGTGGGGCAGGCTTTAACCAGAGCTGGCACAGAAGCCTTATAACTCTGCTGCCTGGTGTGAAGACCACATCAAGTGATGTGAGTTTGGGTCCAGGACTATGGTAGTATCGTCATCCAGCTCCCAAACAGACAAGTACAGCTCCCAAACTGACCCATAAATGACAGTCAAGTAGATGAGTTGCTATTGAAAACCTCTCAGCCGAAGGAGATCAAACCACTCTCTGGTTCATGGGAAGTGTGAAGATGTGACCAACATTTCTAGGAGAAAGACAGGAACATTTCAAGAATAGCAGTGCATACCACCAGCCCAAATGAGTTTCTTTAGCCACGCTGAGTACCAAGGGTGAAGAAGATAGGCTTGAACCAGGGGAATCAATATCCTCAGCTGCCTGCAATGAGAGCAGCCCTGCTGGGCACACCCCAGAGCTGGCAGGGCTCTTTTTAAGCTCCCTACCTCAGGACAGAGGGCCTAATGCTTTTGCTAGAAGGATATTCATGGTGTGCATCCCGGCTGGCTGTGGCCTGAGCATGGTGTGGTAGTATTTCATGGCATCAGCAAGGGAAGGGGGAACAGCTGGGAGGTGGATGCCACCTCTGAAGGGTGATGGTGGTAAGCTCTGAGTCATTGATGGTGTCTGGCCAAGAGCCTGGCAGCTGCAGTAAGTGTAGTCATTGGTAGACTGTTTATCATATACTGTGCAACCAGCCACCGATCAACAGCAATTACTATTTTGTAAAGCTTCCAAACAATGCTAGTTGCAAGCTGTGTTTGCTGTCATAATGTAAAAACCAGATAGTTATAGGGTGAAAAAAAATGGCTTTGCAGGGATTTTTGTGCTTTTCTTTTAAATTTAACAGGTGTTCCTGTTCACCCTGCAAAACCACAGTGAATATATCTGCATACCACTGAAAAGAAGCAACTCCAGACCAACCCCTGTGAAGAAAATCCCACCTTTAATTTTGTTTTGTAGAAATGAATGGGCAGAAAAGTTTCAGCTATGGGTTTTCATGGAGTGGGAGCTTTCACCAGCATCCCAATTTTGGACCGCATCTGAAGCAGGCTTATAGAGACAGGGGACTGTTATTAGAGCTGCATGAATAATCTACAGCAAGTAACTGAGTGGAAGTGTATGGCCTTTTTTTCTGTTTGCAAACTATCTGTGAGCCCGTCTGGATATTCTTGAATGTGTTTGTTGTTTGAAATAATACTGCCCATAATTTGTGTGAATAATCATTCATTTGTAGTTTGCCTACGAGCATTTAGATAGTCAAAATGTCATTTCTGTTCCATGGTTACATGAGTGCAAGCCTGAGATTTCCACCAAGAGTACCCACTGTCAGCAGCAGTAAATTCACTTTCTGTAAAAACCTTCTGAAATTTTTTGGGGAAATGTATGTTCATCTGCAATATTCATCGAAAAGAGAAAAAGGGGGGAGATGCAGTTAAATAACAGTCCTTTGTAAAGCATTTCCTATGATTCTTTTTATGGCTAAATGTATGATTTAAGGTTTTATAGTTTGCAGTCTGGAACCACTTAATCAGAAGTAAGTTTGCTTAGAAGATTTCTACTTAAGCCAGAAACAGTGCCCTGGCCCGAAGGCTCTAACAGAGTGTCTGCGCACCATAGTCCAGATCTGCACCACCTCCAGACTCCAGAAGTTGTACACTGAAATATTCCTATCTCTGACTGCCGAAGGACTGTTCAAAGGTGAAGAGATCACCATTTGGTTCCTGAGCGAGGCTACCTCTGGCATGAAGGATCCCCCGGCTGTCGGGGTGATGGTGTCCTCAGCAGAGCCTGCTGCCTCATTTCTTCCCTTAGTCACAGGTTTGGTCATCAACATCACTGGCATGTCATTCAGCTCAAGTCAGCTTAGCACAAACAACCACAGCTCACTGCCGCTTCTTGCCAAGCTTTCAAGAGGCGCAAGTGTACCCTTTCCAGAGGGAACCCAGTGTACCAGGGACACTCGACATGTGCTCACGGGGCCAAGGCAAGGACAAAGCAAACATCTCACCCACGTGCCCCATCTGCTGCCAGAGATTGTGGGGATGCACCCAGATCAGCTGGGCAGCCAAGCGGCAATGATGTTTTGTAACCTCCTTGCCCTCCAAAAAATTGGTACACACTCCGTGCCTAAAGTGCTCCAAGCTCTGCCCTGTTGCAGCCATTTGGCCAGTAGCATCCAAGCCATGTCTTTGACAGACAACAAGCTCTGCTAACAGCTCTGTTGGGGAGTTTCTGTGGCACCAGTGTCGGACTGCTGCCCGGCTGCCCAGGGAGGACGAAGGGAGATTACAGAGAAGGGGGTGGGCTAGGAACAGCTCTCGTGTTTGTTTTCATCCATAGCCCTTTGCTTACCTGGCATGGTTGTGTGGTTTTGTGACAAGGACAACTTGAAGGTTAAGTGGCATAGGCATATTAAGGAAGAAGTTGTCAATACTATACTCCACCCTAATTTGACATTTATTTTCAAGGCAAGAAGTAATAGTTTGAAAACAAAACAGTGCATGAATCTATTTGGGGTCTCAGAATTTTTTTTTCTCCAGTTTCTTTAATACAGGCTTGTTGTTTACCCATTGCATTCTGAAAGAAATGTGCTACAGAAAATAATTTTTTCTGCAAATATTTTCCAGCTCCTGAAACCTCTGTTTCCAAACATCTCTTCTCTGTATGTGGGCAGGCATTTTCAAAATACTAGACCCTTCTTGGCACACCAAAGAGCAGTGTGGGGTGCCAGCTTTGTGCATCTGTGTCATGAAAACTCTAGGCAGATCAGTTCTCAGAACTGAGGCTGTCCTCTGTCTTGCACGCCAGACGTCCCCAGATCAATGGATTTTGTACCATTTTAAAGCGATGTTTTCTGATATCTTATAACTTCCTCAAACGTTGCTCCGTTAAATCAGTTTCACTTAAAATTTTCATTCCATCTCATTATCTACAGGCTGCTTAGGAAGCTAATGGAGAGCAGGAGATGAGTAAATGACACTTAAAACTACAGCAGTGTGGACAAAGGTGTGGACTTGCATTCAGGAGGTGAAATGGGCTGTGACCTTGTGCAACTTGCTTTACTCTGTTTCCCTTCCCAGCCTTTGTCTTTACCACTTAAACCATAAACCTTTCGGGTTTCCTACAACGGATGAAGAAATGAAAGTTAACCTTATTGTACTGGGGGGCGGGGAATAACCTTGTTCTTTCTTTTAACCTTCCTGCTCGCCTTCTAACATTTTGCTTGGCCCTTACATACTCTGTCCAGCACCCCCTTCTGTCCTACCCCTCATTGGGACTCCTTTACTATTCCTCTCTTCCTCCCATTCCTTTGCCTTGTTTTCCCTTCCCCAGGAACGTTTTAGTGGAGGGGTGTCATCTGAGGGAGAGAGTATCTGCTCATGCAGCTTGTGGCCGGTACAGACTGAAATGGGAGTTGCACTAAAGATGAGGCTGTTTTTGTGGAAAAAGTAAACAAAAAATAATTTTTCTCATATTATTGACATTTTTCAGAGGGCTTTGTAATTTGTAGAGTGAACTAAAGCCAGAATTTAGGCTTTGGTTATTGAAATGTTTTGATGAATATTTGCCAACCTCTAATTTATTTTTTCAGTTCTCCAATTAAGGAAAAAAAAAAAGATTATTTAAAAGAATCTTTCCCACAAAGCTCTCCCCTCCCCCTGCTTTTTTTTTGGTCAAAGAACCAATTTTCCAATTGCACTAATTCAATACAATCTTTTTGTTTCAGATGCCACATTGCAATAACGTTGAAAAGGAAGTCCAGGACCGGCTGATTTAATACTTTACTTGTGGCTGTTTGTACCCTTTTCATTTTGCTTTACCTTCTTTGAGCTGCGTTTGGTGGGAAGTGTTTTATATGCTAAAGTATCCCAGGCACTCCACAATCCTGCTTTAATAGTGTGCTGTATCACTGAGTTGTAGCTAGCCAGGGTGCATCGTGTGGTCACCCCACGTCACAGCCAGCTAATAACTGATGATGGAGGTTCACATATACAGCTCCTGTGTGATCTGGTATGGCAAAGGAAAAAATCTTTAACAGCAGTTGTTCCCAGCCGGTGAGTTTGAATGTCAGCCTGCCATTTTGGCCTCTATATGATGTGTGTGTGAAGATTAATGGAGGGTTGGGGTTTACCCCAGTGGGTTAGGAGTGCTTGAATGGAGCTGGAGGGATGTTACAGGGTTTTACCCAGTTCTTAAGGCACTAAGTCACCTCCATTTCCAGTGAGGACAATTACGCCAGTGTTGTTTTTATTAAGAAATGAAACACAAAGGATGAGCCAGCTGGTTAACTTTGATGGCCTATGGAATGAAATTATAAGACCTCATTTGTGATGATGTCACAATTAGGTCACGAAGAAGGTTAAATTCCACTTCTTGCGTGTGACAGAAACTTGGCCCAAGATGCGTGCAGGGTCTGGCAGAACCCATAAAAAGGAGTTAATGATAGAGCTGGCAACATGGGTATCTGCCTCCTTCCTTCTCATTAATTAAGGGCAATTGGTCACAGTGGGGCGATTCAGGCCAAGATAGGAGACTTAGCTACAGAATAAATTTTGACTCTAATCCCTGCTAAGAATGACTGTGTTTCTTTCACAGAGGGTACACAAAAGCCAAGCAGATTTTGCATGTATTCTGAAATTTTTCTCCATCCTTGTAATCTTAGGGCCCTGTGGCGTGATCTGGAAATATAATAAAAAGAGGATCTGGGTGGCTCTGTGCTCCTGTGACTCTGAAGCAGCATTTAAACCCTGTCCGCTTCCAGTGTACTGCCACTGACTCTTGCAATATCATAACATTTCTTAATATAAATCTAAAGATCACAAAGTTGTGTCTTAAGTTGTCACTGATTATTAAGAGACACAGTCTTGGAGCAGAGTTTGAACAGATGGACGGTATGGTCAAGATCAAGATACTCAATAGTTCTTGTGGTTCTGCCTCTGAACTTTCTCTTCACAGCCTGTCCCATCATGGGTGTTCATCAAATGGACACTTAGGAATTGCCCTGCATGGGAAAAATCCAGCTTAATTGCTCATGTTTCAATCTTCCCACTGGATGTGTTTATACACGGACAACAATCTTTGTTGTCCTTCTGGTCAAGCTGAGTATTCACATTAGTATTGTACAAGCGAGAGTGAGGGAAGTCAGGAGAAAACATGTCTTTGCCCAACCCCAAAAGGCAAGGCTTTGTCTAGATAAGTGTGATTGCCTGCCCAGTGTTTATTATGACTGAACTGCCAAATAAAAGGAGGCATATGCGTTAACTTGTCCCCTTCCTCCTGAGTGCAGATGTAGGGTTAAATCAGTACAGCTGGACCTGGTGACAAACAAGAGGGCAAGAAGGCAGTGATGGTATAAGACATAGCAAAGGAAGAGGTGTGATTTCCACATGTGCCAGCCTGAGTAATGACAGCAGGGAAGGGACAAGCATTGGGCTTTAGTGTGTGGTTGTGATGGGAGTAATCAGCAGTGCAGTGGCCCTTCAAAGTGTTGTGCTCTGTGCGGGTGCCTGAACTAAAGGCTGCATGGCTCACTTTCAGTCTTAGGGTTAACCATAAACTAACTAGGTTGGGCTATACAGACAGGTTTTTATGTGTCTGCAGTCATATCTCCAACATCATCAGTTTTTAGCTGCAGAGACAAGAAATCAAGTGCTGGAATGCTCTTCCTGAAGACCATCTGGATCTTTTGTGTTGGCACTTCATAATCCTAGAAACATCATTGAGCCTGGCAGGACTAGCTTAAAACCAGCAGTGCCTCAGGCCAGGATGAAGGTTCACTGACCAAATAGTGTGGAGGAAATCTTGGCTGTGCTTTAATTTATTGTCTTGTGTTGCTAGTAAAGCTAGATGCATAAATCATAATGATTAATAAATCAGTTATGTCCTTTTTTCCTATTTGCAAACTGTCCAAGCAGTTTTCTCAACTGCATTTGTTATTCAGAATTTTTCACTGAGTAATTTCTGGAGATAATTCTTGTATTTTTATCTTGTCTGGGAAGTTATGCTGTATTTGACATTGGAGTTATTTTCATTAGAGACATAAATCTTTCCTTTGTTGTTTCAGAATCACATTTCCCATGCTACCATTTGCAATTACAGATATTTCAGCTTGCTCTCTTTGACTGCTCTTCAACATCCATTTATCACTGGCTGTTTCAGCTGCTGCTGAAAAACTAGTAAACTGTATCATTTGGGACTAAATACCATACACGGAAGCATGAATATACTTGCACAGAAATTAAGAGTGAATGAGCATCTGCAAAGTTTCCTTTTTTTTTTTTGATAGATTTGCTATAATTTTTGCATGCAGTCCATTTTTTTGTGTGAGTACCAAACTGATGTACAACAGAAAGGTGAGGCCACCCATGGGCTGTGTATGTTGACGGCATGTGTCAAAACATGTAGCGTTACCATCACCCTTGCTATTTGGTCACCAGACACTAATGCGTCAATCCCTAATCAAAATGGCCTGAGTAGACCTGAGAGACTTGTCCACTAACTAGAAAAGGCAGAAATAAATAATTCATTATGGCAGTGATCCCTCGAATGGGACATATGTGATATAGTCATTTCAGCAATGCTGGCCCAGGTTTAGCAGGCGTGGTGAGGAACAAGGCTAGCTGGATGTCTGGTCCCCAGCTGGATGGCAGATGTTCCTTGAGGGCATCCCAGGAGACTAAGTCCCTGCAGATGGAGGGAAAAGCAGGTGCCCACTAACCAACAGGGGTGTAAAGAAAAAGGAAGAGGGCAGGAAGGTGAACATGGACCACTACTTCGTTCTGTAATTTAAAATAAAATGTTGGCCACCACGGCAATTTGGAGGGAGGAGTATCCTCAGAATATGCTCTGAGAATGGTTACAAGGCCTAGAGTTTCAGGGAAAAGAGGAGGAGAAATATTTCGTTCCTTGATCATAACTCGGCTTAGACGCTAAGCTGCTCAGACGTCTCTGGGCATGCTGAAATGGAGATTACTTGTCTCCGGAATCAGGCTCCAGCTGAGAAAACGTTTCTCCAGGACACAGTTTTTGGAATTGGGTACCCAAATTCCACTGAGATCTCACTGGCTACAGCTTCTTTCACCTCGTCTGATGTAAGTGTAAGGCTTTGGGGCATGCTGCTCCAATGTGAGCAGAGCATTTTCTATGAAAGGAGGGGCTGGGACAGAAAAACCGCAGGAAAATGTCTTAGCGGAGGAATTTTAGCTTTGTTGCTGGGATAGTATGTTTTAGTGGGGTAATAAAGGGGAAATTTTCTGACAAGCTTGAAGTCTAGAGCATTCACGTTGAATTAAGCAAAGGCTGGCAGTTGGTGGAATAAGAATATCTGAACTCAAAAGCAAGCCAATGCATGCATGCAAAAACATTTGGCAATTGTTTAGTGGAACAACGACAGCCTTAAAAGCACAGCATTAGGCAGAGGGCCAAGAGGCAAAAATATTTGTAAATAGGGTTTGCTAATTTTTTCCACTGGCAAACACAGCAAAGGAGGGAGGGGGGAATTAGTGCTCTGAAGAGACAGGCCTGGGAGCACAGGTCCCTCTAGGTTTATGAACAGAATCCCTCTGTAATCCATCCCAAATGCAAATAAGTTTGTGTGTGCATGTGTTCGTGTGTGTGTCTGTGTGTGTGCATAGCAGAGGGATATAAAGAAGATGTGGTAAGGAGGCATTCCCTCCAGTTCAGGAACAGGAGCTGAAGGATAATCAGAAATACAGAAGGAACCTTCCTCCTCTGCAGAAGGATGCCAAGGCCTAATTATCAAACCAATGCTGGCAGGCGATGCTGAATATCTCTGCCTATGGACCTGTCCTTTTGGAGGCTCTCTCATGGTGTTGATTTTTGGGAGCTGCTGGAGTGGTTGTATCTGTACCCCAGCTCTCCTCTCTCCCCTTCGCAGTTTCCCCCTGCTGTGGCTGTACGAAGGAGTTGCCATCTTAGAGATGTACTCTGAAGCACACCGAGATGAGATGATTTGGGAGATCTGTAGCAGAATCAGTTAGCGGCTGGCCCTGGATTTACTGTCTCCCTTTCACGTGTTACTCAAGAGTTGTCTCTTCTGCAACCCCTTTTCATTCAGAAAGAAAATGTCCTGAGCAGACCCTGTCTATTCTGTGGCTGTTGCTGCTGCTCGTACCTACACGGTGAACCTGAGCTACGTGTTGCTGACAGAGAAACACATGGAAGTCATTGGGGATGTTGCGTCTGTAGAAATCAAGTTATTAACCAGCTTTCGATTATAAAATAGCAGAGCCCTTCCAGTTTGTTTCTGGTCACAGAGAGAAGTGCTTTTCACAGGTGTATGGGCATGCCCCAAAGTATGGGCTGAAATTTTGGAAGAGCTGTCATTTGTCTCCTTTCTGACATTTGTGCATCAGATGAAAAGACCTACTTTTGAGCCCACATTTTATTCCTTGCCACGGTAAGAATAAGCTCGACTGCGATACAAATTTACTGCAGGAAAGAGCAGACCATGAGGATATTTTTGAACTTACGCAATGGATGAATTGAATGATCTCTTCAAATTCAACATCATACTGTTAATATTTCTTCTTGATAGTGAACCACAATAACTCATCCCACTGATCTGCACACATTTCAGTATCTGAGTAGGTGATACTTGTATCTTAACTGGACTTAAACTGAAGTGTTCTGAGGTTCCCTTTTGAGACAGAGCTTATCTATTTCAGTTTGGCTTCAGCTTTGCTAAAACTCAAACTCTGAATAATTTGTATCTAAATACTGAAAAAGGAGTCTTGCAACACAGACTGTTCATGTGAATAATATAAGCTACTACAAAAACACAAAGGTGATTAATAATAAGCTTTCTGTTAACCTTTACCTGACAAAAAGAAATAAAAAGGCATCTTGAAGGTGACAAGAAGGAGCTAATGGGTGTTTTACACAAATAATGCTAGTCTTCCAGCACTACTCTCTAAATCATGGTCTGCCATTCTTCCTCCCTCTGAAATAATCTGAGCGTGTGAAATGACAAAAAAAAGAAAAGTGTTGAAGGGAGACCTTGCACAGCTAACAGCACTTTCAGGGGGACTGGGAGCAGAGTAGACGCAAAATATGCTGAACTAAAATTATCACATGATGGGTAATAACTTCCTGCTGGCATATTTAGTTTTTCTACAGAATGTTTTGCATCACAAAGTTCTCGCTTGCATGACAGATATGAATATGAGTGACTGCATAGAAATACTTTGGGTGTCCATCCTGTTTAAAACCAAAAATGTGCTGCATCCTCGCTGATGTACAGAAGTGAAGAGTAGGTTCTCAGGACAATCAGTCGGTTTGATGAAGGTCCAAGCACAGGTTTTTACATCTCCTTTTTAACTTCTTTGCTGCATGTCTGAAGACTTCATGTTTTGCCCATCTGGTTGCAGGAGGCTGAGCCAAATTCCTTCCCCAGCTCACTCATGCTGCACTGCAGCTTAGTACTCAGGTGAACACGCAGCACCTTTGTACCTTCCAGATTTTGGAGGGGATCTGGGAGCCATGCAGGAACCAGGCAAGACAGCTGAAACACCTTTGACCTCCACCAGGCCTCTCCCATTCCTCCTTTGGCACTTGGGCCAGTGAGGTGGTGATGTAGAATCAGTAGTGAGCCCCCGCAGTTTTGTCTGGGGGCTCTGCAGCTCGTGTTTGCCTGCAGGCTTGGGCTGCAGGAGCCCAGATCTTGGTCCCGGGAGTTCGAGAAGTTGTACTTATTTATCAGTCCAGTTAATAAATATTGAAAGAGCAAAAGGTCATGGGCTGACCCTCATGTGAAAGTTTTGCTTTTTGCAGAGAGTACAGAAGGTTGCTTACAGGGAGATCAAGAAGCAAGCCCCCCAGCTCACTGCTTTTGTGGCTTGTGACCGAATCCCACTAAAAACAACTTGTGATTTATTTCAGCTGCATAATAATATTACGAAGTAATAAAAATAAAGGCATATTTAATGATGTACTTCTATTAAATGGTATGCCCTGGCTGTCTACCAATGGCTCTATAGACCTACTGGCGCCTTTGTCAAGACTCTTTCGGCGTGGGGAGAGACATTAAATACCATGACAGAGTCCTGTGTACCACCAGGTTATGCTGCACAATTCATTTCCATTAGGCAAGTCATGTTTTCCTTTCCTTGGCCATTGCAACTTTGTTATGCTAATAAATATGCCTGTGTAGTGGGACTCAATTTAAAAAAAAGACTTGACATAGTAACTTCGCTGGACACATCCAGAATGTGACATCTGGATCTCATCACAAAGGTCTCTTCTCTCATCTTCTCATCTTTACAGCATATCAGTGCTCTCAAGCACAGCTCTTTTCAAGTCTCAGGTATGCATTTGTTATTTTCATTATTAGCTGAAAAAAAATATCAGACAATCCCCATTCAGAAGAGGAAAGGAAGAAGGGTTTTCAACCGTACAGGGAACTGGAGAAAAAATGAGAAGGAGGGGAATTACAATGGTTGAATAGAAATAATTTATCGACATCCTCCTTTCCTCCTTCTCAAAGGATTCAGAAGCATTTTACAAACTGATCACTTCTCCAAAACCTAAAATGCTGCTATCTCTTGGGCAGAGGTACAGTGGCCATGCTTGCTCTACTTGCTGTACAATGCAAGGTGTGTGGTGGATACTACCCCAAACAGCAGTCCAGCAGGGGAGAACTGTGAGGCAGGATTCCAGTCCACCGATTGTTCCATCTCAAAAGCCCATTAGGATGTCCACTTTCTGTCTTTGCTGAGCTGTTTGGGGTAGGCTGGAAGCTGCTCTCAAACAGTCAAAGTGAAGCGAGTTGCTATGTAAAGGGTTTGGTTCATCTCTGATTCAGAGATGGTTTCCCACATCCCGAGCTACCAGCACCACTTTCTGTAGCACTTGTGTTTTCCTTGACAGCTTCCCATCAAAGATCAGGCAATGCTGACCTTGCTTAATTATTCCCAGAGGGAACGTATACACACAGCACGCTCCCACATGAAGTTGCGCTGCCAGATGAACCCCAACCTGTTCCAGAGGTGGAGGAAAAGGAGCCTGGGGGCAGGGAGAGCAGTTCTGCCCACTTGCTGCTTTCTCTGAAAGAATCTTCCGTGTATCATCTTGGCTTTTCTTGGTTTCCCCCATTATTAGATCAGACCTCAAACTATGATGCTCTGTTTATTTACAATTTTAGGCTGAAGAGCCAAGTGAGTTTTGCATGCATCACTCTTCCATTTACAAATCAGTGGCCAACACTGAGTGTATTTCATTTATTTTTTATCCTCTTCTGGTAAGATATTGTTTATTTAGTCATAGGAACAAAGCATAAGTGATTACAGGAAGGTTTCCGCCAAGCGTTTTTGATGTACTCCAGAGAGTGCCCCTTCTCATGCCATGGCTGGGTCCAGTCATCACTAGTGAAGCCCCTTTTTGAGAGGGGGAAAAAAATGTTCTTCAAAGTGCTACTGTCTTCTGGCTCTTCTGCTCCTCAGCATCTGAGTCTTCTGCTCCTGAGCAATGGTCCTGAGTGACAAGTTTTGTAAATTGGCTAGGCCAGGAAGCAACGCCTCATGGCAGGCAGCCTGGGCCACCTCTCCTAACAAACCCCAAGTGTTTACTGAATCTGTGTGCTTAACTAGGACCTCATGCTCTCCTGCTTGATTTCTCATGACAGCCCGCTATTAAATTCACCAGACATATTAGCACAATGAGAATTTAATAACATATTACAGAATTATTACATATTCTATAAAATACCATAGAAATTGCCATATTATGTTATACTGATTTAACGTGTTATTTTAGAGCAGCTTCCTTTGCAGTCATTCCGCAGTCACAGTGTTCTTTGTAGAAGGATAAAATGGTAATAATGAACACATGCTGAAGCAAAAGGTTTAATAGTTGATGTTTTCTTTATACCTTATACATAAGTAAGGAAGAGGAGGAGGAGGAGGAGGAGAAGGAGAAGGAGGAGGAGGAGGAGAAGAAGGAGGAGG
>VZSZ01004076.1:41769-64625 GCA_013398815.1 Ibidorhyncha struthersii
AGAGCGCCCCCCACCCCCCCCCCCCCCCCCCCCCCCGAGCTGAAGCAGTGGAAATTTTTCTCTCTTACCCAGCCACCGAAATCGTGAGGAGGTGCTTGGCATTGCTGGGAAAAAGGCTCTTTGATGGGAACTGGATGCCAGCTCCCTGTTTGGAGGTGCTGGTTTATGTGTAGCAGCTCCCCACCACCACTCGGCTAATCTCTATTACATATCTGCAGACAAAACAGCTACTTGGCATTGTGTTGCGGATGTCTGCAACTTTTGCCAGGACGTTGAACAGAGGCCAGGAACTTGGGTGGAGACAGGAGCCAGAAGGTCATCTGGGGTTGCAGCTCTTTGTTAGAGCTAAATAACGTTGTGAATGTATTAAGCCCCTTTCCACACACTGGTTTTATTTTTTGTCAATGCCTTCAATAGTCTTTTTTTTTTTTTTTTCCCACTGGGCTGGCTTCATGTACAAATATGCAAGGCAGAGCAGTCTGCTCATTTGCACTTAGCATGAAACCCTGAGTTTGAGGTTTTTTTTAGAGAAAAAATGCAGCCACATACTCACTGCAAAGGTTTGCCCTGTGAGAACAAGAACTTGGGTGCTTTGTCATTTCCTCTCTTTCAGACGCTGATCAGACACACTCACCTTCACAAAACTGTCCGAGGATCTCATTATTGTTCCCTAAGAGGAGAAGCTTAAAAAAAACAAAAAGCTGGACGTGGGCTGAAGCAAATTGTGGCACCTGGAATTGCAAAGTTGCTGCTGGATCCTACAGCCTTGCTGAGCACTGGTCACACTGCTGGAATACCCCGGTGGGGACTGAAAAATGGCAAGAGTAAGATTTGCATTTTATACAACTGATGTTATTAAATGAGTGCTGTGGCTGCATGGATGCATCTGCTTATTCTGACCTGTAAGATGCCAAAGTTAACAAATATATTATCAAGTCGTTAGTGTGAATCTCCTTCATAAAACAGGCTGCAGATGAAAGGAGATGAACACCTCAGCAATGCAAGTTACGGTTTCTTCCCATGTCAAACTACAGCAAAATAGTTACAGACTGACATGGAGAAAGCAAACAACTTGTTATCAGGAAAATCATGTTATATTCTTCTTTCTGACACCATGGGAAGCACGTGGCTGGGTGAACACATGGAGGTCAGGTGGTTCTCTTCACTGGTGAGACTGATGTTCCTGTGGCTGTGGACAAGTGGCTTCTTTTTTTTTATTCAGGTATTTTTTTTGCCCATGAACATGTACCGGCTCTTAAAATCCACCCATCCCCTGCTCCACTGACCAGGGTAAAACAGCCATGGGAGATGTTTTGTTGAGATTGACATCTCCAGGGCTTTTTGATGCTGGTGGACAACATTATTCTTCTCCATGTAGGACAATTTAGATGAGAACATCGTCATTCTGTTTTTCCTTCAGCCCATTTTTTTTTTTTATCTGTCCTTTCCCCGACAGATAGTGTGCAGGAAGATAGGAAAATCACAGCTTGGCCCTAAAACATCACAGATTTTCTCTGAAGTCACCTCTGCTAAGCCTGGCCTGATGTGTTTGGGATGGGATACAAACAAATGCCACTGGCCACCAGAAAATCCCCCATGACCTCAGGCGTTTCCCAAACTGCCTTCTGTGATGGGACACCCTCCTGGTCCTCAGCAGTCCCAGGGGAGCTTGCAACGCATCCTTTGCAAGGCTCCTCTCTCAGGAAGAGCTTTGTGTCGCTTCCTTGGTATATAAAAGGCAACGCGAGTGTTATGTGTCACGCACCTGCTGCTCCAGTTCATCCCTGCAACAGGATTGCTTTGTATCAGGCAAAGAAGTCCTTGTGTATAAGATGCAAATACATATGTAACCCTATATATTTATAGATAGATATATGGATAGATATACATAATAATAAGTATAGATATTTTACTAATTATTAAATAAAAAATATGTGATTTTATTTTTTTTCCCTGGAATCTTGCTGGATGAAAGCTGTCGTAACACAAAATATTTTATTCATGGCTGTGTTTATCCAGACCATGGCACCATTTTCCAGAGACATTATCTAATTCTAACATCTGAGAGACTCTTCGAATAAGATTTCGTGGTAACCACAAATAACAAAGGCAGAAGGATTGTGGAAAGGTAAAAAGGCTGATCTTGATTTGCAGTAGGCAAGCTAACGATTCCCTGCAGTCTCAGTCCTACGTCCCAGCCTCTTTATGCTGCTTCACTGTTTAGTAGGGTTTCTTTTTTTAAAAAGGACAAGACAAATTGTCTAGCCACAAGAATTTAAACAATGCTTTTAATCTGAGTGAAGAAATGTGCTTGTGCTGCTTGGCTGCCTTTGAAGTCTACTATTGCAATATCTCAGCAAAGGGTGCATGCATAGAAGGGGGAGTTGTAGCTTAATGTAGCTGCACTGTAAAGCTTATTTATCTCCACTGTGCTTGATTTACAGTTCTCAATATCACCCTTGCCATTTTTTTGGCTGAGAAACCTTCAGAGGTGGTGCCTGCCATGGAGGCAGGGGGAGGTACACCACTCCCCCTGGCACTGCCCTGGTCCGGGTGGCACTAGCCCCACCATCCCGCAGCCAGCTGATAACTGATGTAGGTTTTTTAAAAAAACTGTGCTTTAAGAAAAGGGAAATCTCACGGCAGCTTTTCACTCTGAAACCCCGGGGAAACGCATTGAACCACACAAATTTTTCTTGAACAGAAATACACTTTTACTCCCCAAGGGCTGGTGACATCTTGATGCTCTTTTTACATGGCTCAAGTACCTGACATGAGCCTCTCCACCCTTTGTCTCCAGCGCTATCCTTCCTTTTTTAGCCCAACATACTCTGTTTCACAGGGTTCCAATACTGCTAGCGAGATTTTGTGTGCATGTGCCTACGTGGCCTCAACAGCCTTGTATGAGTGGGCTATATAAAACTCATAGAGGACAGAGGTTCAGACAATGTTCCTCGTTTCCCTTTAGGGGAGACAGCACCAGATGCTGCTGCCGCCGACAACAGCATCCCTGTGCTGGTCTGGGACCCAGCCCAGTGCCCTGACAGACTGGTGGTAGCAAAGGGGAGCCGCTGGCGTTTCCCATTAATTCCTGGAGTCTCCCACTTCTCTTGACACACCAAAATGTGCATCTTGTGGATCTTGGCTGTATGACGAATTTGATACGTGGCTTGTAAGATCAGACAGGTTGGCTGTTCCTGGGTACACGCATTTTCTTAACACACATTTGAGAGGGTCTACACACTGTGTTAGTGAAAACGGCTCCGCATGCAGATATACATCTACATATCAGGAAGAAGGGAGACAGATGGTCTCTATTACCCTGCGTAACCAAACGCAGGATGCAGATGATCCAAAACAATTAGAATGGGAGTTTTCCTATCGCAGAGTTTTAAAGAGATTTCATTCATCACATACTTAGTGGCACGGCTCCAGCTCCAAGGACATATCTGAGGCAGGGATTTAAAAATATTCATAATAAAGTTTTTCTGCTCAGTATAATCTTATGATTTTAAAGTGTAAAATGGCTTGACACTTTAAAACCAGAAGCAAGCGCTATGCATCACCCTGATCCTGTGAGTTTCCCTTTTCCAGCAGTATCATAGGAGTGTTTCTCTACTTTATTCATGCCAAGGACAACCTAAATTTTTGGGAAAATGAGTCAGCAGACCAATTATATTACCGCTGTCACAACGGTTTCATTTACAGCAGCAAAACACCAGGCTGATCTTTGCACGCCTGTGTATTTTCTCCATTTGCCTCCCCGCTGCTATGCTCTCACAATGTGCATGGCTTTTAGTTTTGAAAATATCCTCTCCACTAACGGTCCCCAGCCAGTGCTGCAAAACACTTGCCCGGGGCACTCCTTTCCAATCGCCAGCTTCCCTTGGCCCATCAGCCTTGCAGCCTGGGACAAACTACCCTCTTTGGCCTCTTGCCAACGTAACTGTGCGGGAAGAAACGTCACGTTCGTACCAAGCTGGGAAAAATATTTATTTAGCAGGTGCGTATTTTTTTGGTTTTACACCCCGACTGCTGAAGCTGCTCAGTACTTTGGAATGCTCCTTGCCTCTACGGAGGGGATTAATGGGCAGCGTGAAGGTTATTATCCTATAAACACAGCTGATCACACGAATCCGCCACTTCTCAGCGCCTCCTTAAAGAGAAAGGGATGGGTTTGGAAAAGATCATCTGAAAGAGGGACCTAGAGAATCAGACTTTTAAATCCATGTTTAGTTCCTCAGCTGATTTTTTTTTCAGAAGCGCTGCTCCTAAGTAACTCCTCCAGTTCAGTAGAAGTCATTGTAATAAAAAAATATCTGTGTGCATGCATGCCATGCATTATAAATCACTTCGTCTCCTATTGAAGCACAGCCACTTCTGGGTAAAAACACAGCAGATGTTTAACATGTCATGTCACAGCAGCTCTCCATAACAGATTTCAGCAGGACAGGAAGAACGCCATGAAACTGCAAGAAGGATTTAGTTAGGCGAGACATAATTACCAAAGTTGGACTGTGTCCAGGACACTGGGGCCAACCCTCCTGCCTTCGCAAATTTGATTTTAACAACTTTAATTTTAAACACCTGATAGTTGCATTTCTTGCCAAGGGAACAGATTGCTGAACGTAAGAGAGGCAGCATTTCCTAAGCAGAGAAATCTCAGAAAACGAAGAAAAGGGGAAAAAAAGTTTCCTCCTATATAGGTTGTGACACCTCGGTGGGAAACCATGAAATATGCACTGCAAAAACACGTTTTATGGGCTGCAGGTCAGCTTGGCTTGTAGTGCTCCGCAGCCTGAGCAATATTTTGTGCATGAAAGTGATGAACTGTAGAAAGTGGAACAGCACAGGGGGATCAGTGTAGGGAGGCCGGGTGAGAGCAGTGCAGAAGCAAAACAAGAAGAACCTGCCTAAAAAGAAGAAAATTAAACTTGTTTTGCTATTAAAACATATTTATGTACCAGCATTTGTTGATGACATTGCAAATATCCACAACCGACAACCAAATGGTTCAACACACCAGCTTGCTTATGTGGAATTCAACTGCGTCTACAGCATTGCAACAAAACAAACAAATCAAAATGAATACCTGAAAGAAAACATCTTGTATAACACAGACCCTCTGAATCTCGGGAGGAACACTGTTGATCTTGGCTGCCCCCGAGATCTGCCACGTGAGCAGAGCAGATTATTTCTCACAGCAGTTTGCAAGCTTTGGAATAAGCAAGTCCCGATCTTGCTTTAGCACAGGGGAATGGAGTAGGTGACTTTCTAGGTTCCCTTCCAGCCAAACATTTCTGTGATATTAAGGCCCACCCCCAAAGCCTGTTGACAAGGATCCCGAAGATAATGGTAAAGTAATACAGCATCTACCACAGCAACTTGATAGCTTCTCCAGGAAATCAGTATTACCCTACAGAAGGGTACTTCAGAATAGTTTCCAGAGGAGTTGTTTTAAGTAGGCGAAAGCTGTACTTGCATCACCCTGAAAATAACTAGAAGCACGTGGAGAATCTCTTTTCCTGGCTTTTTCACCCAAGTGAAACAACCTTCTCCAGCTGCTGCTGAAAGGAATTAAATGAAATGATCCATATCTGAGAGATTATTTCCATGTTTGTAGAAAACATAAAACAAGCGTCCTGGGACTTTCTCTGTCCCATTTTCAGCTCCGGTTGTGTTGCACGTGGGACACATTTATCTTGGATGTAAACAAAACTGAACGACCCATTTCCCTAATGTATATGCTGTCACACCATGGTATCAGCAGAAGCTAGGTTGAGGCTGTTGAGTTAATATACAGACCTGAGTCACGCATGCAGCTTACATTCAAGACAGGGGAAGTAGGAGGGCTCAGGTAGATGTAGTTGTACCTGCTTATCAGCGTGCCGAGGTTACAGTACGCTGCGGGCTCCTGTTGCGGTCTCCATTCTTGCTGTGTAATCCTCACAGAGCCGCACGAGACCTTACACCAGTGCTGCTACCCTGACCCTGGCTTTAATGTGTGAAGTCTGAACACATCCCCTTGCTTCTCAGTATGAGAAAGTGCTGCTTTGAGGTTTGATGGACGGCCGCAGACCCCTGCAGCCTATCAAACTCACAGGTCGGCAGATAAGCTCTCGACAGCTTTGTTACAGGATTAGGCTTGGTACATTCAACACACTGTTTACGCCCAGGGAATGAAGCAGACTAAAGCTTCAGTGTATTGCTTTTTCAATCAGGTCTGTCGCCTCATTTAAAGAACGGGAATGTTTTAGACCCACCTACTATTAAAAAAAAAATTATTATTATTACAGCTTTGCTACATGCTAACATATCCCTTTGTGCATACCATGTTAAACAAGAAAGTGCAATTCACAAGTGCAACAAAATAATAAGATAATCCATGTTTCACTGTTTCTTCATCAGCATGGTAATGAAACACAGACACACTTTATCTACTGTGTTGATGATGAAGCTCAGACACTAATCAGAGGTTTGTTATTATTTTTGGCTGTCACACACAAAAAACTATAGCAGAAACCATTTTTCTTTATCTTTTAGAACCCGTGTATGTAAAAAGGAGGCAATGGCTTTACACAGCTAGCTGCTTGTCCATTTATTCTGAAGAGTAACTAAAAGGACTAAACATCTCAGCCTCAGTTCTCTTCTGATACAGCCTACATCAGGGGAGGGCTAGGTCCTCTGGTACAAGTGTAAGAATTTCTAACTGCAAACACTGGTATGAAAACAGTATTCTTCCCCCCCCCTTTTTTGTGTTACTATGTATCCCCATCTCCAGTATTCTGCCACTTCAAAAACCATTAACAAATGTATAGTCAGCAAGCAGAAAGACATCACCTTGTCTAATCAGCAGAAAACTCTTTTCTTCCCTAGCCCTGAACTCCCAGTCACAATCACAGTTAATTGAGATGCTATGAACACGGACAGGCAGAATGTTCAACTGCGGTCTCCACCTTTCAGTCTGAATATACTGAAACTCCACTCTAAGGCCAGTATCTGCATTGGTATCCAAACCCTGTGTTATTGATAATTTAAACAATTGCTTTACAAGTTCCTATGACATTAAAGTGTCCTGATTGCAAAGCATTTAAGGCAGATACTTCCTTTTAAATGGATGCTTAAGCACTGAGCTGTTTGGGAATTAATATGAAAAAAAAAAAAAAAAATATATCCTTTCTTGGTTCTTTGGGACACCAGTACATTGACGGTGATTATTCCTCTCCTAATAAAGAGATGCACCCCTTTTCCCCTTGAAAGTAAAAGACTCAGCTACTTCACGATAAACTTGTGCATGGCTGACTTCAGGGCTTTCATGCACAGCTTATGCCATCCTTGTCAGAAAGCAATTCTGCACGTAACCTTGCTACAAGCCAAAAAGGTGCAGTGTCATTGCTCTGCTTTAAAGTCACAAACATATGGAGAAACTGTTGTGCGTTTTTTCCTTAATTAGAGAAAATCACCACACTTTAAAAAAGAAAACCCGACTGTTCTAAGCACAAGCAAAGTTTTAAAATAAACCCAAATATACAAAAAGCCCAGTCCCACACCTTTACGCTACATCTCAATGGGCTGAAAAGCTGGTAACAGGCTGGCCTTGCCCACAAACACACTGAAGGCTCCACGAGGAGCAGTTGCCAGGTTGGCCCTCATCCTGCTTCATTTGGGTAAAACTCCCTTTGTCATCAGCTGTCGCCGTGTTTGTTCCTAACTAAATCAAAAATTCAAGAGCGAGAATCGCAGCTCATGACTCTTGCATGTAGCTGGAAACAGGCTCTGACCAGGCTCTTACCTTGCAATTTGCTGAACGTTATCTCAGCCTACAGAAACAGACTGAAATCACTGTCTTGTGCCATCTGGGGGAAAACCAACTATTATTTATGTCTAAACACTTGTAGATCTTAACTGGGGAAAAAAAGAAACACACTAAACTCTCCTGAGGTTGCACGTAATGCCGGGTGTATGACTTGCGTACACCACTTCTCATGCATACATCTGACACACACACACACACACACACGAGCACATTAATTTTTACTACCCAAGAGAAATCTTACCGTGTTTAGATTTGAGACAAAAAGCAGCAGTCCATCATCTCATGTCATTCTAGAAACCTGACATTTACAGAGCTCTTTCCAAACGAGTTCATTAAACACTTCATGCATGTTAAGGCCATATGCAGCAGTATAATTTAGAGCGTATATTTTATAGGTTTCTTTTTCTAGTTTACCCACTGATTATTATGTGCTGTAAAATTTCAATTATCCCAACTAGTCAGGGGAATAAAATAGGGAAATAAAAACTGGTGATGAAAAAAGTATATGTTAACAAATGCCACAGAGAAGCAGTCCATGCAACACCAAGATTGTTGCATGTGTAACATTTCAGTGTTATTAATGCCCTTTTTCTTCTTATAGAAATATTAGTAGAATGAATAACAAGCACAAAATGGCACTAAACCATCTCCCTCATTCTTACTATGTTCTTACAAGCAGCAGGCATTTTAAAACACTGTGGATGAATGCATAGCAAATTTTACCTTTGTTTTCACTGTGCAAACTCACAGACCCTGCACAACGCAAATTAAAGGCCGGATTTGGCCCAGCTGGGAACAGGAACAACTTGAAAGATACAAGATATATGCAAATTTCTCCCCATAACATATACATTTAACAACCTAATTCTTATGTGCGGGGCAGACATACGGGGCTAAAATGGCTGCTGATATAAATGGAAACATTCCCAAATAATTTCCGCTTTCTCCATTTCACATCCCAGTGTTTGGCACCCAAGCTCTGTTATCTAAGCCCTGAATAGTCGCCAAGCACAAAATTCTGTACCTAAAAAAAAAAAAAATCACAGAAAAGGCTGGGAGTTTTTTTTTTAGAGTATCAGACCTGTAAAGCTGAGATGGTGAAACTTAGTAAGCTGTCCCTGCTAAAACCAAAAAAGAGGGTATGTAAAGACGTGACAATATGAAAGGCCCCAACTGTACAATGACTTGTCCAAGCACATTATTACGCATATACAGTTATTCTGACTGTTTACCACTTTCTCCTGTACGGTGATTTTTTAATGCACAAAAAACCTGCCAGCCTCAGCCAATTTCTGTGGTGTCCATGCTTGCTTACCAGTGGTTTTTAAGGCCAGTAATTTCTCATCAATGTGATTCCAGTTGATTTGGTTTAACCCCATCCCAATTTTCTGTTCTCACTGCTGCTGTCAGGAATACATCTCTGTGGGATGCCCTTGAGTGTCTGCAGCCTGCACACCCAGTTTTTGAAGGCTGAAGAAGGTTGGCAGATGTTTCCAACCTCTCCGGTGCAGAGCAATCCTCTCCTTGCTTTCAAGAAGTTGACTTCTTTGCAGCGGCTTGCATATTCGTTTTGACTCACTTCTTTGCTGAGTAGTAATCTGGAGAACACCACATAAACAGAATTAAAGCTATGACTCTGATAACGGCTGCTTTTCAAGAAATCTCTCAAATCTCCTTTTTGTGTTGGAGAAGTCACTTAGACTTCTCTATGGCTTCTTACTGAGCAAAACTAATACCTTTATCATGTTCCACACAAAGCTATGTAATACCAAGCAAAACAATGGAAATGTGCTGGCTTTTATCCAATTGAGATCAAAAGACTTTGGACCCTCTTACGCAAGCTGAGCAACGCGACATTTCACTCCAACTTTTAGATCCACCGCTGCAGTGCTTTCCAGGCAGAAATAGGGGGGTTTATCCTCCTTAAAAGTAACAAAAAATACTCTGTAAATCAGAAGAACTATATATATATATGGGGCACTTTATTTCTGCTTATTAGATCAAACTGCAGATTCAAGGAGGACTGCATAAAACCTTGCACTATCACTGAATATAACTGATGTAACTAATTCTTTGCTCAGAGAGTAAGCACTGTGGCTCATGGGGAGAACATCCATTACGTTTTCATATGTACATGTGGTTGAATCCTTGTTTCAGGTGCAAATGTAAATTAACATTAACTACAGAACCGTAATTACAACACAGGAGTTTTCCTGTGAGTTTGTTCCCTGCCTCCCACCCTTGCAAAAAAAACCCACATACTTTTTCCAGCTCATAAGGCCAAATTAGCTGAAATGGAAGTTAGATGATTATTTATCTTTAGAGCTCATGTGATTTACCTGGGGTAAATTGTTTGTATTCATAGCAATGAATTAGCTCCAATTTCAGTTGTTGATGCAGGCTCCATGGTATTTAAACCTGAGCTTTCTACACAGTCAAATTGGCAACAACTATCAAGTCTTTGCAGCATGAAGTCTTGCATTAATTTCAACACAGAACGTTAGTGGCAGGATGACTGGAATTTTGTAGGCTTTCACAGCCAAGTTTGTGCAATGAGATTCCTGCAGCCAGCCTCCTTGAGGATACATCTGCACGGCACAGTGCAATGGAGTGCAAAGGTACCTCAACTAGCCCTAAGCTGAACTTCTGGAGCAGGACGTGATCCCAAGGACAGTGTATTCTCCCAGGCAAGAGCACGCACTGCTAACTCAGTAGAACGGCAAATCCTGCTATTACTATCAGCTGCTGTAGTCTCTCAGTGGAGCAGCAGAGGAAAGGAATACCAGTAAGAAAAAAAAAAAAGCTAACATTACCAAATGTAATACTTATTTCTTCCATTTAAAAGACTTCAGTATAGCTATCCTTCATTTTATTTTGGGAAAAAAATGCATTAGTAATTATGCTTAGTAGATCAAATTCACAATAGTCTTCAGTAGTCAGTACTCCCATTTCTGCCTGTGAAGAATTTCAGCAAGAGCCTAACTGCTCAGGTGCCCACATAATGGAGCCTAGTTCCAAAACTGATGGAGGCACTTAAAAGCCAGAGGGATGCAGATTCCCCAGAGCCATATTCAGATGGTCTGTCCTCCATCTAAGATGCTAAACAGAGTCCATGGAAATTGGCTGTTTAGCCTGAGGGACTCTAAAGAGCACTTGCACTGGGTAGATGCTGCCTTGCAGGCCATCAGTAGGAAAGCCTGGCCACAGGGACCTAGGAGGGAAAGATTTCTGCTGTTTAAATACACCTACCTAAACACCTGCTTTCCTTTCCTCCCCGTTTCCTCCTGTTTTTCTCGTTCTGCATGAACTATATGCTTCAGAAGTAAGACCAGCTAGTGAAAACACAGGATTTTTACCAATTTTCTCTCTTTCGCCTTTAGCAAAGGGGGCAAGGATTTATGAATGTCTCCCAGGAGAGCCAAGGTCTAATTGTATCAGACTCAGGCAAGCCAAAAAGTTTGGAAGAGAAGATGAGTGAAGAGCTGGCATGGTTCACCCATCCTGAAAAAAAGTAAGAAAAGGAAAAAGTAAAAGAGCCTTACAGCTTGTATCTAAGCTGCTCTTTTATTTGAGGCTCTCCCAGAAAACACAGCAGAACCACACTGGCATCAGAATGAAAAAGACAGAATGGAGATGGAGTCCGTGTATGTAAAAGGGTTGGGAGATTGAAGGAAAAAATCTACTTTCATACCGGTTTGCTTTCTGCATGTCTGAGGAGTCAAATGCAGAGGAAAACCTCTGCTCCTTCCACTCTGGAGGCGCCAATGTTCACAAAACCCCATGGCTGTTTTTTTAATATATCGATATTTATTTAATGGGCCACAGCTGCCTTTGAAAGTCTAAATTAAATGCACATTGTTGGATCTTAATGTAAAGCATTACAGTGCTCTTGTTGACCAAAGCAGAACACAGATAACTGGGTTCAAATCCAACCTCAGATCCTAATCCTAAACTAACCTTTCACTACAGGATGGCAGAAGTTAAGCGAAGGGGTGGAAGAGTGGGGGTCAGACGGCATCGGTATATACGACTTTCCCTGGCTCAGTTTTGCCTGAATTACTTCAATTGTGCCTAGAGGGACAAGGTTCCTGCAGCTAGAGGGAAACTTCTAATGTATCCTTCAGCTGGCAATAAGAAGGATGTGCACGTGCGTGTGCCTGTGAGAGAAGGACTGAGAGAGGGACTGTTCTCCACACCTCACCAAAAGAGAAGACTGCAAACGATTTTCCTGGCTCATCTCGCACACCCAGATTTCTTGGGGAGAAGGGTACTGTTGTTATACTAAAGTGTTTTCTCTTAAGAAAACACGTGGGAAAGTGTTAAACTGTGCAGCGTGGTATTTTGGTTTCAACATCCCTTGATGAAATGTTTCTTGCTTGGGGAAAACGAAACGGAAGAAAAATATCCCCTGGAAATATCTGCATAATTTACTCCCACACACCTAGTGAGAGATTTACAATTGAACGGCAGTTCCCTCAAACTATCACAACATGGTGCTCTGAATTGCACTTCTGTACCCTTACCTGTAAATTATACTGTTAATTAGTTAATGGCTGTAAACTGCTTTGGAGAAGAAAAGAGCACTCATTAAATATCATCGTTCTGTACTCCAGTGTGCAATGTTCCACGCTCCATTAATCTCCAACCTCTTCCTGAACCTCTCGCTAGCAATTAAGTTTCATATCCTCAAATAGCAAATTAGTCTATTGTCTAACTTAACTGAGATCAACATCAATGTTCAGAAAGTGTTTCCTGAAACCTTAGCTTCAATTATTTTCTAGGCAATTTCAAGGTGGTGTATCGCATCAAATTCCCAAAAGAAAATCCTTGGTCTATGTCTTGAAAACCTCAGTCTCAGATAAACCAAACCCCCAATATGGGCAAGGGAAATCTAATATATGGGATTAGATTTTCTGAAGAAGCTCAAATCCCATTGAGGAGAGAAAATGAGGGGCCAGATGTTCAGAAGAGCTTAGCATGCAGGATGCTGAGGACTTTCAAAAGCCCAAAGCTCTTTCATGGGTGCTGAAACCCACTCCTGGCAGCCAGTCCTGGCGAGGAGCATTTGAAAACCTAGCCCCTTCCGCCACCTGGCCAAGGTTAAGATCACTTTGCCCTTAAAATTCCTGGATGCTTTCACTGAGTATAATACCCATGCTGAAGTTAGCAGGAGACCTGGCTGCTTTCACTGGTTTCTGGTCTTCCTCCTAAGGCTTAGCTGGCTGCACAGTGTTCCTTACTGCCCTCGG
Organism: Ibidorhyncha struthersii; assembly: GCA_013398815.1. Taxonomy (NCBI): domain Eukaryota; kingdom Metazoa; phylum Chordata; class Aves; order Charadriiformes; family Charadriidae; genus Ibidorhyncha; species Ibidorhyncha struthersii. Next base: position 54,835 of record VZSZ01004076.1, read on the forward strand.
AAAAGGGTGCCGACAGCCAAACCTATAAGCAAGCGAAAACCCAAAAACTCCCATCCAATGGGTGACATTGTTTTCCTGCTGCGCTCCTGCCTGAGAAATCATTGAGAAATGAGTTCTTAGACTGCCTTTTTAAACATCTAGCCCTCCTAACCATCCCAACCATCCTCCCGCAAGAAATGGTCATTATCTTATTGCTCTGTGACAAGTCCTAAACAGGTCCCCAGGGCCAGGAGGGGGTGGCATAGCCCCTTTGAAAAATACAAGCCCCATGCTCATCAATTTAGAGTGTGCCTTCCTTCTCCTTCAGATGCTTCTTTGAAGGATTGCGCTCTCTTAAAGCAAGACTGGTTTACGGGCCCCACCAGAGAATTTTTAAGCAGCTGCTGTGACCAGGCTTGATCATCTGAGCCACACAAGAGTGTCACACACCTGTCGAAGATGTCTGTCTTCTTTTCTTCCCCTCCGAGATCTTCTTGACCCCCGTTTTCTTGGAAGTTTTGGGTTTCTCAGTCAGTGCCACCTGGGCAAAATTGTGACCCCTGTCCTCCCTGCCTGGGGGCCAGTTCAAGTGCTGCAGTGGTCTCTGCGCATCTCCCACCACGCAGCTGTGGTAGAAGGCTGGCACCTCGTGGCCTTCAAGCTCTTCCCACTGCAGGAGCCCCTCCACCGGTGTGTCCTGGAGGAAATCGAAGCTCCACTTCTGCTGGGCCCCCTCCATGCTGTTGCGCAGCATGTGCTGGAAGTCCTGACGCAGCTGCTTGTGGTCGATGGGGCCAAAGAGGTTCCTCCGGACACGGGTTGTCTTCCCCGGCCTCCACTCCGTCTTTTCGCCCCGGTGCCAATCTCCGGCAAGTGTGTACAGCAGCGATGCCCTGCCAAGAACAGAAAGGCTACCAGCCACCCTTTGCACACAGTTTAGTGGGCACTGCGTACTCTTTAAGGGGAGTTTGGCAGTAAACCTAGATACTTTTAAACCTGCTACAGGAAATCTTGGCTTATTTTGAAAGAAATTTATCCCAACCTCCAGTCCAGAGTGAGAATTCCCATCTATAGGATGTGTCTATAGAAAGATGGGGAAGGCTGAAAAGCCCTCACCTCTTCTGTGCACCCTAATTTCAGTGTACACTGAGTGAGGGCTTGCCCTAAGGGGACAGAGACGCATGAGGAAGTGGACAACACCCCTTGAGGCAGTGCAGCAAAAGACAGAAAGCACAGAAGTGGTACCTGGGGAAAATGGCCATGTATATCACCTTGAACAAGGAAAGGGGCTTGAGAAAGAGAATATCCAAAACAATGAAGGGTGATGGCAATCAGTAAAGTACAGAAGACATCTTTAATTTTACAGTGAAGGTGCTAACTTTCCTGACTAATCTTACCATTTGTTTTGCAGTGTCGGCCAAGTTGGAAGCTTAAGACGATCAGAGCAAACACCTGGTTTTTGCCTGACATTTTCATTCCCCTTTCTTGAAGCAACTGCCTAAGAAATAGTCCCAGTCACAGACAAAAACACAGTCTTGTTTCCTACAATGGCAAATCCCATTCAAGCATCAGTAGGTGGACTTCCTGTTTGGTAGGCTGGCATGGGGACAGAAGGGATGGGGTTTGCACCCTCCTTGACAAGGTAAGATGGAGAGGAGAAATCAGGCATTTTGCAGATTTCACAGGCCAGAGGGGCATAAATATACCAACTACATTCACCCGCTAATTCCTGCACCAGGTCTTTAATTTCTGGAAGAGCCTGAAAATAGATCTTAAAGGTCATTCAATTCTTTCTCTCTCTGGATCCACCAAACTCGGCCCCGCTCACAAGCTGTGATGCGTAGCAGCAGACAGGCTAAAAAGAAATCTTAGAGAAACATTAGCAAACAGTCAAACTTTGGATTTGTTCCGCTACCAAATTCTGAAGGGCATAAAGAGTTTGGGGACAGCTGAGAGAGGTCAGCTGGTGATTTGTGTACAGATCATGCAGATAGTCAGAGCAGCAGAGCTCCTGTAGAACCTCACGCTTCAGCCTTGGTCTCCAGCATCCCAAAGGATGCTTCAGCTGCAGCAGACACAAACCCAGACACACCTGGTATAATCATATTATCTTTGCAGGGCTGTATTTAATCCGCTTGAACTCTGAGCATCCCCTTGCAATCACACCCCAGGTGTCTACTCTGATAATGTCACTTGGTGGCTCCGGTATCAAGAGTTGTCGGCAACAGGGTGGTGTTGGCACTTAGATGGTTCAGCACACAGTCTGCCACAGAAAACTCGGATACTGAGGGATGCAGCTACCTCCTTCTAGTTGGAAGCTGAGTGTCAGTTCTGCAGCTGATAACACACCTGAGCAGCAGAGGTCCAAAAAGGCAGCCTGGTCCTGCATCCATTTATAAATCTTATTCCTTGGCCTTAGCAGCTCTGAACCAGCATCCTGCAAACGCATGGCCCACAGCCACAGGAAATTAAAGCAGAGAATGCCAGAGCTGTGTTGCCCTTCTTGTGCATGGATTGGTTTCCAAACGTTGGGTGTGGTTCTCTGGAGGCCGATGTCTCCCATGGAGCTCCAGGACGGGAAGCAGAGTAGCCCTCTTTGTCCAGGACACCATCTGGGGCTGATCACTAGGACCCATGGGACTACAGCGCATCCTGGGCCCCAGCCAGGTCCCAGCTATAGTACCACACCGTGCAGTGTGGTTACACTGGTTCGTTCACCACACTGGTTTGTTCATCATGAGCCTTCAGTGCTCAGCTGCCAACAGGAGCGAAGCTGGCAGGTGCCCACCAGATGCTCCTCGCAGGCCTAGGAAAGGTAGGAAAGCACTTTTCCTGAGGAAAAGCGTCTGAGAGCACAACGACAAGGATAATCCTCTAGGTGGCATCCAGAATCCCCAAACTTCACACAAAACTCTTCCCGAGGTTGCTAGTCACGTCTCTGCTGCTTTTTCACCTGGTGACAAGTCCTCGGCAGCTTAAACTGAGTTCATTCAAAGGCAATCAAGTCTTAGGAGATGGGAAAAGGTCTTAGGAACGGACACATGGTGCTTTGCAGGAATATTCCTCTTTCTCAGAAACTTTCCTCATATGTGTCAGGAACTTCGAACTCACTGTTTGATATCAGTGAAACAGGGTTAGGAAGAAGCAACTATGGCCTTTTCTAACAGGATATTTTAATATCACGCAGAAACGAACTAGAAAAGACTCTGCCTTGCTCTGTTAATGATTATGGCTATTCCAGTGCAGCCTGGGAATCCAGTGCCTTGTCTTTATGACTGTCTAATTCCAGGTGTTTCAAAGGAAGATAAAAAGCCAGCAGAGAGGATAATTATAGAATAACCTTTCCCTGTGGAAAGTTTCCTCCTAATGCTCTTAATTATGTCATGAATCACAAATACTTCTAACTCTTCTAAACTTACATCATGTGTATATACTGCCTGTTGCCATTTCCATTATTTATGGTTGCATCCAGGGTGAAATCCTGGCCCTATTGAAGTCCGTGCAAGTTTACTGCAACAGCACCAGGATGCGGCCCTTTGCTGTTTTCAGGACTCTTTCTAGGTCTTGGCTCCAAAGCTGCACTGTCACTATTCCTGCAGCTTAGTCTGCGTGGGTGTATTAAAACACCTGTAAAACGAGACCAAAATGTTTCTGAAATGCAAAATCATTACTGGCAGGGTCCTTTCTTTCTTAACCCACGACTTCTGTGCCACCTAAAAACAAGCTGTGAGCCCCATTCTGTCAATCTCATAGCTATCCATGTACGCATCCTTACTGGGCCAAGATGCAGAGCCTTGCGCTAGCTGTGGCCACTTCTGTTTTCTCTCCAGTTCTGTCCTAGCTTGAATGAGCTGAAAAGAAACACACACTTCCTAGGCAGTTCAGTGCTTGCTCCTTGCATCAAACTATCATACCGTCAGAGGAACGTTAGCTCACATTTCTGAATTTCCAGTGCATGCACAATTAAAGAAAACAAAATAAAAAAAGATGACAACAAGCAAGTGAATTAATGCTGTGGATGTTTCATTTTCATTCTTTCAGTGAAGGTCTGTTTCCTAAATAATTTTGATTCTGGAAGTTACCAGCTTATAAATCTAATTTTTAGACACATCACTTGCCGGTGGCAGGCGCTCGGGTACATTTAACTCATTCTTTTCTAAAACTACAGCTGAAAAAAAAGGTCTCCCCGTCCCTTCGGGGCGCAGAGGGAGCCACGGCCCTTGTCCCTGTCTCTACACCCTTGCACCTCTTCCCTGCCTCCCCTGGTGCTCGCTGCCCTGGCAGCACAGCCGAGTGCCACCATCTGTCCCGGGCACACATCCCCTTTGTGCGGAGGTGAAAGGGACGGGTGTGGGTGTGTGTGTTTGTGTGCAAAACCGGGATTTGTTTGTTAAACTATAGACACCGCGTGCTCCGATGCGCACCCAACACCGGCAGCCTCCCCCCCGGGGCTGTCCCCGTACCACCCCCAACCCCGCTCCCTCCCGGACTCCTTGTTTCCTCGGGAGACCAGGATAAAATAGGAACAGGGGAATGATGTCAGCTATAGTTTGCATTTTTTATTCCTTTCTTTAAAATGCTCTTATTTTCCCTGTATTTTCAATGTTGTAATCCAGAATTTAACCCATTATTTAGGGTAGAAGCTACTGTGTGGTGTTCCCAATGAGTTCTGGAGAGTCTCACAGACCCAGCAGATACAGAGAAATCGAATTTATATAAATTGGTTTAATAAAGAAGGCTTTTGGGGTGTCTGCAATTCTAATCATTATGGAGATCCAAAGAGTCAGCGTGTTTCTCACTAAGCTGCAAAGGTCCCTTTGGAATCGATAGCATCAAGTGGTAGAAGAAGGGAAATTTTGCTAGGCAAGCTTTGTCCCATGCTTGTCCTGCAGCGAGAGCAGTCCACAGCTCCTGTCTGTTTCCAATCCGACAGCAAAATACACCCGGAGAAGTTGTGGATGCTCCATCTCTGGAAGTGTTCAAGGGCAGGTTGGATGGGGCTTTGAGCAACCTGATTTAGTGAAAGATATCCCTGCCCATGGCAGGACAGTTGGACTAGATGATCTTCAAAGGTCCCTTCCAGCCCAAACCCTTCTGTGATTCTAAATTTGACAGGGTTTTTTTGCCCTTTTTTTCCACTCTCCCAAAGCTGGTAGGAGCCTTAAGGATGTGGGAAGACTGAAGGGTTTCAGTCATTTTCTCTCAGATGGACGCCAGTGCAACCAATGCTCCCAGTGTCAGAAGTGATGAATTTGCTTCTTAAGGATTGAGTCCTTTGCCCACTCTCTTGCCCAGCGAGCTGAGACACGTGCTCTGTGGTGAGGCTAAAACTATGTGTGCCTTGCCTGACCAGCTGGATGCTGCCAGATTAGAGTACATGACTAAGCTCTGTTTGCCTTCTGCACTGGCACTTTAATTTGGGTGCGTTTCCTTTATTCAGCTACCAGTTTTCACAAAACTTCTGAAAACATCACTTTCTTTGATATTTCTTCCCTTCTACCAAACAGGCCAACAGATTCCAAAGCTGCAAGGGAGGTTTGACAGCAGGTTGGATGAGGATAAATCTCATTCGCTTTGGAGAGCAGGCAAAAATGGCAGCTGAATAACAATATCACAAATGCAGCATGTTATGCCTATTATCTGCTCCCCATACCTCCTTTTTCTGATTCATCCTGTGTGTATATATATATATGGGCATGAAGCCATGAAAAATACGATGTAAGTCAGAGCCTCTTGGTGTCTCTAATGTTTATTTGGGAGGCTGGTGACATCTGAGGAGCACAAGGTGGCTGAGGTCTCCCTACTGGGGACACAAGTGGCCATGGTTATCCTAGATCTTCAAGTGCTTACTCTCACAAACTGGGGTATGAACTTCCAGTGTATCATTAGTTCCTGGTCACCTCTAGTCAGTAAGTTTTAGCTTGCTCCCTGGCTTGGCTTTAGCATGGGCCAGATTGCACGCGCTAAAGTGGTGCTCTGCTGTGGTTTGGGGGACCGTGTGCCAAGGGCCATTTCTGATCAGTACTGTGGATAGGAGTGCGTGAAGTTTGGTGTCCTCCATGCAACACAGTTCTTCACCTCTACCTCAGCAGGCTGAAGAACTCAAACCTTCCACCCTCAAAACCTCCCACCCTGAAACACCTATACATGCTCTCATGCTGTGCTCCAGGATGTGCAGCAGTTGCCACTTTGAACTGAAAAAATAAATAAATCTGATCTTAAGAGCACCGTACAGGGTTCAATGGGTACCTGGGGCCAAACACTATGCTGCAGGGGTGTAAGCAGCATGTGCTGCTTAGCTTCGCAATCAGAGAATGGTCCCTGACCCTGGTTCGCTTAGCATGTAGATGTTGCCTGGGTCCCCCCACCTCTGTTATGTTAGTAATAAAGGTGGGATGCACATACTCCACACTTAATTCAAAGCAAAATGAGGCTGTTCAACTATGATTATGGATTTGTAAGACGAAAGCATGCTTCAGGAAAGAGTTACCTGTAATAGCACAAAAAAGTCTGTCTAAACATCAATCAATAATTTTTTTGGCAACCTCAACAGCTAAATAATTTTTTAGTTAAATAATAATTGAAATGCTGCATAGGGCATTTAGGCCAGCACCAATACTTTGAATGAGGTTTTAAACCCTCGGTGATAAGGGTGCTGCCGCTGGCTCTTCGGGAGAAGTTGACTCATCATGAGGAAGGTGTGCTGGGCTGCAAGTTGCCTCTGGAAAGGCATTTACTTGGGTAGGACCCCATGGTGGGCCTACATGAGAGACCCTTGTGTGGGCTCTAAGTCAGATGTGAGCTGTGCATCCATGTTAGCATGGTGCGGTGCGCACCAGAGGTAGTGGATGCTGTCTTGCAGCAGGGCTTGTACAAGGTGGCCTGGCACCAGAGGTCTTTCACGGCTGTCTGAAAACTACAGAGGACAACTTGAGTTTTGAAGTATGATGCAGCTTCCTGAGGAAGAAATGAGCTTGACATGGAGTGGTGAACCTGGCCTCCTCCGACCTCTCCTCTCACCTAAAACTCTGGGAAATTTTCTTGTTATTATCCCATAATTACATGTTTTCCTACTTACTATGCATAGCGCCAAAAAGGCAAGGATCAGTGTTTGTTACACTGTGGAAAACATTTGTTAAAAATATGGTTGCCTTCCCCAGCATGAGATCTGGGTTCAAAGTTGTTGTTTGTAGCTCTCTTCAGACCTCTGTTTGTCATTATGTCTGCAGTTAATCGCTGGTCATATTTTAGCAGAGTAGACGTGGTATCTCTCACATATTGAGTTTCTGCTAAAAAGGCTGTTTACTATTTGGGAGGGAGCAAAATGTGCCATATCAACATAGGAGACAGCCTAAACCTGAGAAAAGCTGTGGTTCAGAGACTGTACTGCACTCTGCCGTTCACCATGACTTGTATGAGGCCTTTGAGTGACTTGGGAATGAAACTGAATTCCCCAAAGCCAGTGTGGGTGGGATGGGTCAACATACGAGGGACTGGAGGGGGAGAAGCACATGGCAAAGAGGTGACCTGACTTTGCATACAAGCTAGGGACTGTGAGATACAGAAGAGATCCAACATGAGAGACCAACTCTTCCGATGTGGTGGTCTATCTTGTGTCTCCAGCTGGGGACCACAGGGGCCAGCTTGTATTGTCACCTGGTGTCACCTGAGGCCTGATAGTGAGGGAGGGAGCTCCCAGTGCAGAGTTTCATTCTGTTTTGTGATTTTATTTTATTTTTTTCCTGGTGAAGGCACTCATTTTCTGCTTAGTTGGAAGAGCAAAGGCTTCTGTAACCTCCCTACCATCAGAGTTGCCCCAGGTCTGTCAAGTCTTTGAGGAAGGGCCTGATACTCAGAGGTGCATCGGGGCTTGCATGGGGGCTGGTACTGACATCACTGTGAGAGGCTTTGGTCTATCTCTGCTCAGTTTTGAAAAATCCCACCTTCACCCTTCCAGCAATTTTGCTCATGCTCAGGCTGGGAGGGGGGGGGCTGCTTCAAGTCACCAAGCTGCTTCTGTGGCTACGCTGGCTAGAGGGAGGTCACAAGGGCTTGAAGTCTGTGTGCCTTGGCATGGTGCCTGATGGCCAGCAGGTGAAAGAGCGGAGCTTTCCTCCTTTCATAACGCTATGTGATTAGGTGCGCAGTGGGTGTTTTATGCCTTCCTCTGGAGCATCTGGCGCTGGTCACTGTCTAGGACAGGATGCTGGGCTGGATGAAGCATTGGTCTGGCCCAGTGTTGCAATGCCGATGTTGTTGTCTCCCTGGTGGGCTAGTGTCCTGTGATATCCTTCCAGCTGGTAACGTGCCCAGGACAGAGTTTTAGCACCATCCGCCACTTGAGCTGCTTGCAGCCTCGGTGTAGCATTACCAAAAATAAAGCCGTTTGAATGAAACAAGTGTTTGGAAATGAGCTGTCTCTCTCCTGCTCTCTTTCTCTCTCCCCCCAGGGGTGGCAAGGCATGCAAGAGTGGAGGGAGGAGAGGAGCTTGGCAAAGGCTGACCAGGGCATGAGCCCTCCCTCTTTTCTCTTCTTCTCCTCCTTGGGGAAACACAAATGAACGCTTACACCACACAGAACACGCTCACCAAAAAAACACCCTAATGGCTTCATCTGCGAAAAGAGCTCTCAGGATCAGTCTCCCATCCCTTAACCCATCACCTGACACCTTGAAAGAGAAGAAGAAAGTCAGGAGCCAAACACAACATTAATCAGATTAGGACCTTTCTTGGGACTTCTTTATTTTCACTTGTTTCCCTGTTTCAATTACTTACCTCATTTCTTCTGAACACCAGGGGCAATAGCCCAGACAATGGCCTGTCACATCCTTCACAGGGTAGATTTTCTAGTCTCCAGCCCAAATATTTATTCCTAGTTCTGGTTGGTCCCCAGCTGAAGCGGTTAGCCAGTTGGCTGGACATCTCTTCATACAGCTTATGCTTTCATTGGGGGCTGAAGTGTCAAGAAAACGGCAGATTTATCCTGTTTTCACATTATGCATGCTGAAACGGCTCAGCTGGGACAAGGTAAGTCTTGGGGTCATGTGCATTGCTGCAGAAGTGTCAAGGAAGATTAAAAATGGGCACAGAAGTTTGACTGTCAGACTAAGCCCCAGAAAATGCTAGGAGGGGAGCTTTTTGTCTTGGTGCTAGGTAGAAGGAGGTTAGAAACTGTGAGTGAAGACACTGTCTGCTACCTTTTCATTCCTACAGTGTGACTAGAGGTTACAGGCTGAGTATACATGCTCTGTGGTAAAAAGAGAGAAGCACAAGCCAAATTTTCCCTGTAACATTAAAAAAAAAGGCACAACATTCAGCTAACTGTTCAGGCTAGAAAAGGTGATGGCAGCAGTGGTGGTATCAGTTCATTAGCACAGGTATGCAATGGAAATACCATACCGACGCTTCTTTCAGTTTTGTCCCTAAGCTCCCTGTCTGACTGAGCAGAAGAGATGGATGGAAAGTAACATCAGCCTCATTTGGTTAAAAGATGATGGGTGGTAGTGGGGAACAAGGGGAGGTTAGACTTAGCCTGCTATCATTTCAGGCATATTATGGCAGAGGCAAAGGGGGGAGTATTTCACATGGCATATCATGAGTAATGAGGAGCCAAAGACTGGGATATCGGATATACAAAAGGAAAGTTTAGTCTCAGTTTCAGGAAAGATGTTGCATTGTTGACTGGTTTCCCAGGGGAAATCACAACGACAGGATTTTTAAAAATCAAACAGGGCAAAAAAAATTCACAAACAAAACCAGTCCCAAACTGGCCCCTGCATGAACAACCCAGGTCCCGTCCCTTCCCTTCCCTT
>VZSZ01004076.1:64699-101137 GCA_013398815.1 Ibidorhyncha struthersii
CTGCTCCCCCCCCTTCCCTTCCCTTCCCTTCCCTTCCCTTCTGCCGTCTGTGGTTCTTGCTCCCCAGCTAATTCCTTCCCATTAACCTTTGCTTATATGAACAACCACAGCGTATCAGATGCCTGTTAACATAGCATATTCCCTCCCACTTGTCCCACTTTCCTTCTGCTCCATACTTTCCACTCTCTTTCCTACACTTGCTGTCTTATCTTCTCCCACCCTGCTACCTGCCCCCAGGGACAGCGCTAGGTCTCCTCCTGCTTCCGATTCCATCTTTCCCCCAAATTTTTGTGAGTTTCTTACTGTGGAGGGCTGTGGTGTGCTGTGTTCCCACAGTAGTCAGTCACCATCCAGGAGACACAGTCTTTCATGCCTTCAACTCCATGCACCTTGGCTAAGAGCGAGGAAGACTGTTATCCACGTTTTGCTTATATGAGGAAGCTGAGAGGCAGCCAAGAGAAGACGTTTACTTGAAGTGACAGACCAGGAACAGGCTGACTCAGTTCTCTGGTATCCCATCCCAAATCCTTTCCACCGGCCCGCGGTTCCTGCACTCCTGTCTGACCTATCTGTCAGGAAAGTCTGTAATGCAAAAGCACTCCCAGCATGTTAGGCAGTACAGAGGAAAAAACACGATACAGAGGGAGATTAGACTTAGGTGTGATGCTGGAAACTTCCTGTTTCTCTCTGGATTAAGCATTTAAACCATTGTTGCCATTTCTTTCAACAAATAAACAAGACAGATGTAGCATTATTTACCAAGTAAGGAAGTCTCCATAAAACATTCCCTGGATTTGAAGTAACCGTGTTTTCAACGGACTATATAAAAAAAAAAAAATAAAATTGGCACACAGCATCTTGTCTTAAGTCTAGGCAAGAGGCACACATTTATTTCCAGTAGCAGCACACGGCATACTGACTGTAACTAGGTGAGAATGCTAAACAGACCCGGTTTCCCTGCTGGCGTCTGAAAACAGGGATAAGTTCCTCCGCAGACAAAAGACAGATGGTGTGGGCACTGCTAAAATCCTGGTTTCCTGCAGTCAGAAAGCTATGCAAATTTAAAGGTTCAGAGTGTGAAAGATTGTTGATTAATTATTATCTTTATTGGGATGTTGTCATGCTTTGCCAGTGGCACTGAGGTCTGGCAGAAAGCTTAGCCCTGCGGGCAGGCAGGGTATTTCTGTGATGGTCTGAATTTATCCTTCGCTGTATGAATAGTGCACTGTTTCTCATGCGGAGGAAGGGAAGTCAGGCTGTTGACGTCACAGAGGTAGGGGATGAAGAAAAAAAGGACCAGAGAAGGGAGCAGTTTTTTGGACAGCTATTGTCTCCTGATGCACTTGACTAACTTTTTGGGGAGAGTGGGAGAATGTCTGAATGCAAAATTGCTGTGGGTTCGATATTTTCAGTGTTGAGTGATACACTGCCTCTGCTGTGTGAGCACTGCATCTCTGGCCACTGTACCTCACAGTGAAGCTGCTCCAGTACTCACCATTTGGGTTGGGATAGCCCACATTTTGTTGTGGGCTTAGAGCTCTCCATATTCATCCCAACGCTGCCGCTCCATTGCTGCACAGAGTGCACTCTGGGGTTTCTTCCCTGGTGTGTGGTGGCAATCCCTACCAAGAAACAGACACTGAGGGACAGGCAAGGGGAAAACCACAGCTTCTCGTGTGGGACCCGGCTTTTGCGCATCAGTGCTGCACTGTCAGAGCATGGATCAAGAAGCACGAAGGGGCCGTGGTGGTGAATATGAGCAGGTCATTGAAAATGAAGCTGCATCAGTGGAAGGATGACTGGTGGCCAGGGTGGGGAAGAAGGCAGACTGGAGGAGGACCAGTGAAAGCAGGAGCACAGAGGGAGAGTGAAAATAGAGATAGATCTGGTTGTCTTGCTGGGAAAAGAGAGATGAGATGTGTGCCTTAGCTAACTGGGAAAAAAAGGGCTGGAACAGGGAACAAGAAATATGGAAGAGATAAAACAGGACAGTGCAGGAAGGGGCTCATCTGTAATGGTTTGTAAGAAATATCTGTTCAAGAAGCACAGCCCCCTCAAACCTGGAGGGGAACTGGAGTTTCCACTTCTCCCCTGCTGACAAGTCTCTGTGAAACCTGAGGGCAGTGTGTCCCATCTAGCTGTAGTACGGGGACATCTTTTCACTTACCTTATGCTTAGCTCAAATGACAGAGGTGTCCTGGGCATCAGTCTTGCTGATGAGCCGGTATGGTTTTGCCCAACCCTACCCTACTTGCCACTTTAGACTGTCACTCACCTCTTAACTTTGTCAGCCATGGTGTTTATATACCTAGTATGTAATGTTGCTTTTAACAATGCCTTGTCCTTGTGCAATGACACTGTGCGTTGGCTTATGTAGCTGGTTCTCATCTCACACTTCTCCACAACTCAGAGTGCATCTCAGATAGTTCAGCACTGCAGGTTCTCTCCTGTTGCACAACGCCATATAAGATCTGCTGTGACCCCATCCATGGAATGTGCATATGTGAACCCATAAAGATGAATTGCTGGAACCAGTAATCAACAGTGCATCCTATGAAGGGATGTACCAGACAGTGGCTGCAGCACTGCACCACAACTGAGGTGTTTGTTGCTACCTACAGGTGTCTTCCTGTCTTTGCAGTGGATATTCTCTACCTTGACTTCAGGAAGGCTTTTCACACTGCCTTCCGTAAGATCCTCATAGGGAACCTGTTGAAGTGTGGGCTGGGTGAGGATACAGTGAGGTGGGTTGAAAACTGGCTGAATGGCCAGGCCCACAGGGTGATGATGAGTCACCAGAAGTCTAGTTGGAGGCCTGTAACTAGTGGAGTACCCCAGGGGTCAGTACTGGGTCCAATACTATTTCAACAATCAGGATGGTGGGGCACAGTGTAACCTGAGCAAGTTTGCAGGTGACACCAAACTGGGAGGAATGGCTGATATGCCAGAGGGTTGTGCTGCCATCCAGAGGGACCTTGACAGGCTGGAGAAATGGGCTGGCAGGAACCTTGTGCAGTTCAACAAGGGGAAGTGCGAAGTCCTGCACCTGGGGAGGAACAACCCCATGCACCAGTATATGCTGGGGGCTGCACAGATGGAATGCAGCTTTGCGGAAAAGGACCTGGGCGTCCTGGTGGACAACAAGATGAGCATGAGCCAACAATGTGCCTTGGCAGCTAAGAAGGCTAATGATGCCCTGGGCTGCATTAGGAGGAGTGTTGCCAGCAGGTTGAAGGAGGTGATCCTTTCCCTTTATTCAGCCCTGGTGAGGTCACATCTGGAGTTCTGTGTCTAGTTCTGGGCTCCCCAGTACAAGACCTGGACATGTTGTGGAGAGTCCAGCAGAGGACCACTGAAATGATGAAGGGACTGGAGTAACTCCCCTGTGAGAAAAAGGCTGAGAGAGCTGGAACTGTTTACGCTGGAGAAGAGAAGGCTCAGGGGGATCTTATCAATGTATACAAATACCTGAAGGGAAGGTGCAAAGAGGAGCCTGGGTCCATCCAGGACCAGAGGCAATAGGCACAACCTGCAACACAGGAGGGTCCATTTGAACATAAGGAAACACTGTCTTATTGTGAGTGTGACAGGTTGTCCAGAGGGGTTGTTTGGGACTCCCTTCTTGGAAATATTCAAAAGCCGTCTGGACACGGTCCTGGGCAGCTGGCTATAGGTGGTCCTGCTTGAGCAGGGGGGTTGGACCAGATGACCTCCAGAGGTCTCTTCCGACCTCAACCAGTCTGTGATTCTGTGGTTCCTGGGGCTCTCTCCTTTTTGCACACTTCCCTCCAGCACTTTAGTTTCGTCTAGCCTGTCTTCATAGCTTGACCTGTTATACCAGCTGGTCCTCTCCTCCTTCCTTTCCCATAGCTGGACATGGCAGATTGAATTGCTTGAGAGGCCCTGAGTATTGAGGAAGACTCTTGAGAGGTCTATAGGGCAGATAGTTGAACACCAGCATGTGCAAGTGGATGTTTCCAGTTGTTTCTTTGTGTGGTCAGCAGTGTTTCTGGAAAAGCATGTTTTACTTCTGTGTTGACTGATAAAACGGCATCCAATCCTGTTAAGGGCATATCTGGAAAAACATTAATCAAACCAGCCAAGGTTGACTAACAACGGCTTCCCAAAGGGTTTCTAAGTGCGCATTATTTATTATCATAAGTGCGACATAAATATTCCTTTGATCCTCCCAGATATTGTATTGTGATTTCTCCCTTATTTGATTTGAAATGAGCCTTTCTCTCCTTTCTCATTAGTTCATTTTTTTGCTAGTCCTAATGTGTTGTTTTACAGCACACCAAAGTACTGGAAACATGTGGCTCCCCAAATTTGTACAGATTACAGGATGGGAAAGGAGGTGGAAGAGGAAAATATGCTTTTTTTTTCACCACTTCTGCTTCTAATGCGGGAGGCTTCTTTCCAGTCAAAACAAGGCAATGTCAGGTTTACTTATCTTGAGGATCTTAAACACATTTTGCTTCAATAGCCTGCAGGCAAGAGACCTCATCCACTCTGTGCTGTGCTGAAGGGAGGCTTGAGCCTGCTGACATTCTTGGAGTCTGATGGCTGTTGCTCCACTTGAGAGCCTTTACAGCATCAAAACATTGGCTCACTTGCCACCTGTTCCATCCCAACCTATAAAGGGGGATAGTGGGTTACTGCTATGCATCAGTTTTGTGCAATGTGACTGCTGCATCACATGTCATAGTTGTTTTCTTAGTACTTTCCGTTGGTGTCCTGAAAGCTTTTCCTTAGTCATCGAGGGGGGGAAAAAACCCTCAGCCATTTCTATTCACATTCTTATGGTGAATTTTCCAGCCCGGATTTTTTTAAGATGCAAGCTTTGGATCCACACTTTAATTTTTTGCAGTCATGAACAACCAGGTCAGGAAATGGTGATTTGTAAAAAAATGGGTCATTTGAGCATCCAGTTTTGTGGCTCACTTCATTTTGCTGGCAGACTTCTTAGCACTCTGTCTTGGCTCCGCCTTGGAGCCACGGCTGCTCAGCACTTCTGGGAGTTTGGGTCACTTACTGTTAGGGGATGAAGAAACAGATTTAGATTCCTGATTTCTAACCCTCTAACTTTAAAGAAGGTCTCTCTGTTTTTTGTGCAGGGCACCTGACACCAAACAGTCTCTGCTATTTGTAGCAAAATCATAATAATAGGGTAAAAACCTGTTAGTCCCCATGAGGTTCTTTGGAAAATCCAAGATGTCTAAACTGGATTCTTCTTATCTCACTCAAAGGGATCCTTAAGTGGTCTTTTTCATGCAACTGTGGAAGATTAATCTCTGTGCTATCCTGCATTTACTCTTATGATCCCCTAATGCTATTTTAAGAGTTGGGGCTTGACACAGCATTGTTAGCCGAAGACCACCAGTTTTCCTCCCAGGCCGTCAGTGGCCATTTTGCTGGACAAGTACATGTGCAAGGATAGAGACACCCAGCCCTGGGGTAGGTCCTAAACTCTGCCCACATCTTTGTTCATCTCTCCAGTGGCCTGATCCAAGACCTTAAGTACAGTGTGTAAGGGGCGGTTGGGCTGGGCAAATCAGGCCCTTGATAGTCCCTGGCTCCTAGAGTATGGGTGTCCAACTCACTTAGGCTCCTTTTGCTAGTCCAAGCCCTGGAGCTTGAAGCAGCTGGAGATCCTTAACCGTATAAGGCCCTGTTTGCACTTGCTGTGATATTAGGCTATTCTGGTTATTGCTATTATTAGTGCTGTGGCCATACCACAAGGTGATCAGCTCACATCTGAGTCCTAGCAGTTGGCTGGTGTGGCTCTTAGAGGTGGCTTGATTTCCCACAGGGACATCTAGAGAGGTGCTGGGGAATCAACACCACAGTTTGTGGTGGCACAGGTCTGGGATCAAGCAAAGAAAGCAGACTCACAGCCGCCTTAGTTGACCCTCACTTGGGTGTCACAACACAGATGTTCAGCTCTGTAGCCAGAACTAAGGGGGATTTTGTTCTTCTCGTTGCTGTTGTGATCCTACTTTTTGACTAAAGGTGCTCTGTATCTCTGTTTCCCTATCATTGCTTTAGTGTTACTCTTCAGCCCCTCTTATAAACCTCCTGTCTGGTTGGGATCTCCTCTGACTTGGTCTTGGCTTCACAAACACCATACTTAAAGCTGCTGCGGTTTCAAAATAAACAACAAAAGGAGGAAGTTAATCACTGAGCGGTAGAATTTGCCACTGAGTTTTGGTTATCTTGGAACAGGACAGCCATGCTGTTGGTTAGCACCACCACAGATTTCCAGTTTTTCCCCCACATTGCCAGGTTTCTCCCTGCTCTACATCCTCCCTCATTTTCTCGTATTTTATGCCCTCGGAGCCCCCCCTTCATCTGCAAAGATCTGAGCAAGTGGTGCCAACCTGTCATGGCAGCAGGACGGAAGCTGAGCAGGAGTGGGTCAGGAGGGAGGAGGTTGCTAAGAGCTGGTGCTGCTTGCTCAGCCAGTCCAAGGGGTAGCAGTGGATTAGGGGAGCTAAGTCCTGTCTGGTTTCATGCCTGTGCTCCCCTTGTACTATCCTGGCTGTGTTTGGAGTATGGAAGCCATATAGCTGTGTTCATGCTGCACTGTGCCGCTGGGGTGGCTTGCTTGGCCTGGTGTTAGCTCATGAAATCCCAAGAGACCATTGCTGGGGTGTCTGTGTCCTTTTGGTTTTTCACTGACCTCTCCCTGGATGTTTGCAGCTCACGTACACTTGGTATGACAATGGCTTTCCTTGTTTCAGGTTTTTATTTATGGAAAGATTTCATGAAGTGTCTCCGCCCTTGCCTTTATTCCCCTCTTTGGGTGACAGACACGTGCTATTTATGATAGGAGGGTGGTGGCCACCTTCACCACTGTGAAGGTGTTTCACTTCAGCCTCACCACTGCACCACGTTAGCCCCACTGTACCCTCTCATTGCCCATATGATTGAGTGGGGGCTGTGTCACAGGGATGAAGGTGCTCGTTGTCTCTTAAAATGGAGAAGGAGGGACAGAAAAACAGCAGTACTTACCTCATCGCCCTGCTAAGCCATGGCACCACAAAATACTCACCAGGAAATTCCCCATTAAAAACACTTGCGATCATGCAGGGATTTATGTAGGTGGTGCAGGAAATGAATGGCAGAGGAGCGTGTCTCAGCAGGAGATCTGGCTGGCGGGTGTAATGTAAGGACAGAATGCAAAAAGGAGTACCACCCTCACCGATTTCTCTTTAGACATATGCCCAGGAGGGAAAACCAGCCAATCCCCATGGCACAGCTTTTTCACCGTAGAATTCCTTTCTTCTCCTTTGAGGTGACTGCTTAGCAATCACAGTATGTTTGAGCACACTCAGTATTTCCAAACAAAGTGTCTCCTGTTAGGCTCTGAAATCTATCCCTCAACAGCTGTGCAAAGAATGATCGCCTTTCTGCCTACAGTATGAGACCAGATAGGGCAGGGGTGGAAGGAGAGGTAGTCCAATACCCCAATTCAATATTTAAAAAAAAGAAAAAATTAACGTATTTTAAAGCTGTTTTTAGAAATTTAGATTTCTACCTCCCTGCACATATGGCTTTGCTCAGTCCTGGCTCCCCTGTGACCTGCTGGTTGGCTGTGCCTGTGGTGCCTGGAGTGCCTCCCTGTGCCCTGCATGCACGGAGGGTATCTCCACGTGTCCTGGGGTAGAGCCCTTTCCACTTGTGGCAGCTGCCCAAGGACAGGCTCATCTGCTTGTCCATGCAAAAGCTCCCCCTTCCCTGGCCCGGGAGAGGTTGTTTCAGGCCGCTGCAGGTGCTGGAGTGCTTTGGAGGCACTGCTGTCACCCAGGCAGACAGAGAGCTGTTATGCCAAGCAGAGCAGGCAAGTGCGTGGCAGCGGGCAGCTAGCTGGTGTGCCAGCCTGCACGCCCACTGCATGTGCCAGCTCCGGATCCTTCCTGCGGTTAACCAGTTCCTCACCAGTGACGTCGAACTGCTGTGGGATCCCCTCACCTCCTGTCTTCCTACCCAGGCCAAGACTTGGTGCCAGGTTACTCTGTGTGTGCATTAGAAACTGGGATATGAGTATGCATATGAACAGAAATTATCTGCGTCTTCAGAGTCCCATAGGAACTGTCATTTTAAACACAAGATTAGTCAAGATAAAAAGCAATTAACTTCTGAGAAATAAACAGGGGCTTCCAAACATCACATTGCTTTGGCGGTAAGCCTGCGAAGAATTTGCTGCTGGTTTAGGACTTGTTCCTGAAGGAAGATGTAATTTTTCTGTAGCACATGTGGCTTCCCTAGAAAGACAGCCGACTGCTACAGTGTACCAGCAATGCAACAGCAGCTGGCTTTTCTCTCCCTTCTACGTAGCAAAAGACAATAAAGCAGCCCTCTCCCTCCCCCAGCTCCCAGTGGGTGAGCACTAGGAACTGGTACAAAAGCCTCTGGGCTTTTTATTTGGCAAGGCCTTCCCTCTGTCCCTTTAAGTTTTGTGGGAATGGGAAGGAGGAAGGAGACTGCTGATTTTGCTGAGATAGGTCCCTGAGGACGGGCACCTGACATGCATCCCGTGGCCTTCAGCTCCAAGAGGTCTGGTGTCCTGACTGCCCAGCTACCCCACCACATATAGCAAAGCCCCAACCTTGCAAAGCATTCCAACAAATATGTCGATTGGGGTATGTGGGTAGTCCCCCTGACTTTGAGGAGACTGTTGCGTGTTTAAACACAGGCAAGCTGCTAACGTGCTGGACGGCGTTGGGGCCTGAACAGTAAGCTGTGTCCTGCAGGATGCTATGTGGTGGTGACTCCCACTGGAGCTGGGGCATTTGAGGGAGCTTAGTGCTCTGGAGGATGAGGTCTCTTTTCCTGTGGGAAGTCCAGAGGGTGCTTCCCCACTGCTGGGTTCACGCAAGAGGCCCTGTTCAGATCCATTTCCACTTCCCCGGAGCCCGTAGGCTTACACCACAGTGACCAGCCTAGCTGCAGCAATGCAATGGGGACTCATGGCCAAGGTCTGCAAAGCAATGGGAAGCCCCTACGTATTCTGGCTCTAAGCACCGATTACTATACCATCCATTAGGGATACATTATGATAAGCTAAAGCCTTTACATGACTCATTGGTAAAACATTTATGATCTGATGCCTTGGGAAAAGAAAGAAGACAATTTCAGCCTGAAAAGAAAGCTAACTTTTTATTAACACCCATCTTCAGGCAAGAATTGTTTTAATTTTCATATTAAACGATACTGCTGTGTACTACTGTAGCACATAGCTGCTTAGAAATGTCTTTAAAGAAAAAAGGAGAATGAGCTACAGAGCCCGAGGTATAGATGTTTAGCCAGCAGAAATCACCTTTCCTACGTGGAAGTCCATTGAGTTGAACACTTTTACAACTGCTGACCTTCTGACTGTCTAAGTTCACCAGCACACAATTAAACAATAACAATACATTAGAATACTTAAGTGGATATTCAACTATACTTCAATTATTGTTAGAAATCTGTGGCAGAAAGTCGCCTAGAACCAGACCCCATTGCCTGAAATTGGTATGGCAGCTGTGGCTGCCAGCAAGTTTTTTGAGAGTTAGGCACTCAGCTGTAATTCACTGGGGTGTGTGCCCCTGGCTCCCTGGCTTTGTAGGCTTTAAATGTTTCACGTATTATGTAGTGAAAGTATAACAGCATTTGAATTCTAGGGACTACACTTTAATGGCCAGCAGCAAGTACAATAATAGCAATGGTGAGTAATTTAACAGATCTGCAAAGATAAGTGCGTGTTGTTCACTAGAGACACGTTTTACATGGATGTAATATTTTATTGCTATGGGGATTTTTAAAAAAAGAAAGGTATAACTCTTTTCCACTGAAGTCCGGAGACTGTTTTGCTGGACATGGAAGAGAGTAGCTTTCGGCCAGTGAAATCCCACGAAAGGAAAAACATTTGTGCTCACCCACGTTCAGCCACCCATCATCGTGCGGAGTACCGAAGGCTTTGCTCCACACGAGGCCATCACAGCTCAAGCAAGAGCGTACCACATGCCGTTTTGGAGTTACCCAATGGATGACAGAAGTTAATGGGGGTCTTGGCATCGTGTCTGCACAGCTGCAGTTGTGTCCGTGACTTTAAAAAGCACTGAGGAGCTCTGAAGTTGCAGGAATTGACTTTTTATGTGACATAGCAGGATTTCCTCATGCTTAGTGGAAAAAGATAGGAGAATGCAGTGGACAGACGCATGGGTTGCTTTCCTCTTCATTCCTGATTTTGAGAAAACCTAATTTCTTCTGGAAATTAGACCATCTCATTTGATATATCAGATTGTTTCATAGTGCTTGGTAACATTTCTGTGCTAAGGGGTGACCTATGCTTATCATTTAATGCTTTTTTTCTATCTCAGCCCTATTATTTAATAGTCTGAGTTTGTCTTTTAAGATCTGCTGCATAAACAGCAAGCTTTGCAGGGAGGGCAAAAGGTCTAAAGTTACTGCGGTGGTTGGTGGGGAGTCCGTGGAAGAAGCCACTGTGGGTTATTTCCTCTCAGATCTAAAGAAAAGGGACCAAATTCGGCAGCATTGTCAGTGATGCTGGAGGGAGCGATGTGTAGGTGCCAGATCAAGATGCTCCCCATAATGGCACAGAAGATGATGGTTTGGGCATAGCTCTTCTGCTGTTGCAACAACATGGCCAAGCCTGGATTTCGTATGTGCTATGGAAAAAACATTTGATAAATGGAGGAAAAGCAGGGAGGAGGAATATGTTAGCTCCTAGATGATGAGTTTGCGTGATGGAGAAGGGGTTGGGGTAGTCAGCTGCAATGGACAGAGGAAGGAGAGAGGTGAGTAAAGACAGGAGGGTTTTGGAGGAAAGAAAACACGTTTGGTCTTAGCTATATTAAACCTGATTTGTCAAGAAGCGTACGAAGGGCAGGTGGAGGCATGGGGCTGGCACTGAGAGATGGAGATGGGGTGGAGACACCTGTGCATCTGTGGCCCACCAGCACCAGGAGGGCAGTTAAAGCTGGGACAGCGAGGGGGGTGACCCCGAGGGATGGTGTGGGGTGGAGGGCAGGGCTATGCTCCTCCAGTTGTCTTCCTCCAGCCCTCCTCTTTCTTCCCCTGTGCCCATCCCCTTCAGCCTGGTGCCCTCTCCACACCATTTGGCTGGGTCTCCACCAACTCTGCCTGCTGCCAATGGGGCTGGAGGCGTTTGCCCATCAGGCAGTGATGCATTTCAGGGGGCTCTGCTGCCGCATGAGGGTTCAGATCCTGGACGCAGCCAGGCATCTAATTCCCAGGGGGTGGCAGGAGCTCAAATCCCTTTGAGGGTGCTGGGCCTCCCCTTTTGGATGGACTGTGGGTAAAGGGGAACAGTCAAGAGCAGCCCAAGTGATTTGTTCAAAATCTCTCCCAATCTGAAATTGAATTAGCAGGAGATCTGTGTTTTGTTTTGGTTCTTAAGTAGAAACAGCTGGGGCGAAGCGACTTGGCGGGGAATAAAAAGAAGCTGCTTAATCAGCCTTACTTTTGGGCAACTGCTTGGAGATTTCCCCACAGGGTTGGGTTCCTGCTTCCCATACGCATCTCCTAGCATGTCTTCCCAGAGTTTTTATTTTTCAGTTTGAAAATGTAGGTCAGTGATAGACCATAAGTCACAGCATGCTGGAATATGTAGGTCAGGCAAATTGTACCAAGAAAAAAAAAAAAAAGAAAAAGAAATTTTACAACTGCTTCCAGCAGGAAACGGCCAAGCTGGGAATCGGGCTTTTGAATGGGATATCCTCTCCCGATCCAAGTACCCGTCTGGGACGCCCAGAAGTTTGCAGCCAAGAATAACAGGAGAATCAGAGAAGGGGAAGGGGGGAAAAGGGGAGGGCAGGGGGTCTGACCAGCTCATATGACCCTCTGTTAGAGACTTATAAAAAGAGCTGGTACAAGCTCATTTTTCATGAGTTTTAATCCCTCCTGCTTATGATACTGAGCCAAGGGTTTTTCTGGATGCTCTGAGTCACAAGGCTTGCAGCTCAAAAGAGAGGATTGATAGTGGCAGCTCAGCAGGCACAACCATGTCTGGAAAGCTGGGAGGGGAGCAGCAACGCCACCGGTTTTCAACACCACCACAATTGTCATTGAAAGAACGGGGGAAGAGTGGGAGGAACACACCAGAAAGATTAGAAAGGGGAAGACGGTGGCTGTCCTTACGTCACTGTTTCTGCTGCTGCTCTCAGGTCCTTCTGGAGTAGAGGATTTTTATACATGGGGTTGTGCATGTGTGCCTGCATGTAGGGGAAGTCCGCTTTGGGATTTCATGGTAGACTTAGCCAGAGGCATGTTTGGGACCAAGGAGATCTTTTCTGAAGTTTGTTGTCCCAGCTCGTGTTCGCCTGTCTTTGGTTTTATTTGGAAACTGAGAGAAATAAGAGGGCTTTCTTTAAAAAAAAAAAAAATGTTTTCTCCCTTATTCTCTTTAAAAATAAAAATTTATGAAGGGTGGAGTAAAGAAAGAGATTTGAGGGAGAGGAGGACTTGTCAACAACCGAGGCAGAATAGCTTTTCTCCTCATCTCCAGGCCACAGAGTATTTTGTAGAGAGGTTTTATTCCTCGAGCTTGACTGGAGTCCTGTCCCTTGTGCTGCAAAGTCTGACGTCTGAGCAGGAGAAGGGAGAAGCAGGAGGGATGCTTTTGCTCTGGCTCAGCCTCAGCACATTCCCTCATGGTATGGGCTGCGCTTACTTCAGGCAGGAGAGCATTAAAGCTGTTTGGTATAAAACACAAAGCTCTTGCCCAACTCCAGTTGGGTTTTCATGTGTCAGTCACTACTTCATTAGCATGTTTCATAGCAGATGCTGATGAGGGATTAGAGGTGCCTCTGTCAGGTTATATCCCTCTGCCTGCTCTTTCTGTCTGACAGTCCAGAGCCTTATTTTCTGTTATCCTTTTCCCAGGATTGGTGGCAAGCAAAGGCTATTGGCATATTGCAGTCTTGTTAACGGGAGTTGCCTTTATGTCTTCACTATGTGAGCGGGAAGAATATTTCCTTGGGTGTTAATCAGAATGTGTCTCTCCTCAGTCCTTACTGCAGATTCATGTGTACAGCTGATTCCTTTCTAATTCATTTTTAATTAAGGGATCTGATGAGGGATATCTCATGCTGTGCTGGGAAAGGGCAGTTACAGACCGACACAGACCTTTCTAGAGCCATCTCTCTGGTGAGCATTGATTACAGTAAATGAGTCCCTGACAGGTATAGCACTTGGCTTCCCTGGTCATGGTTGCATTATTGTCACCGGAGCAGAGGAATATATCTGGTTTAGACAGAAACAGAAAAGCACTGGCTGCAGCTCTGTTCAGACATTTTCTGGTTGCTTCATTCTTTTCTGTCACTTGAAGGAATTTGAACTCATATTGAGGAAGGAATTTAACTATCTATGCCATTGTAGCTGCTTAAATAAGGTAAACCCCAGGCTGCAGCCTGCCTTCATTTCAGGGTAGGACCTGGGAACACCTGTCACTGCTTCTTGCACCCTGCTATCCAAGCAAAGGATTCCTGGGCTGGGAGGGTGCTACCGCCTCCTCCAGGAGGTCCAGGCTATCTGGACACCTGAAGGACCAGAATGGCAAAACAGCAAGCATCTGTGCTGCAGTGTAGACACAGTCATAACGTCGGGACTACACATGACAGTCTCTAGGCTCTTCCCATGAGCTTGGCTTCTGCCCCTCCGCTCCTTGCCATCCCATACCAGCACAGCTGACCTCCCCGAAGTACCCTCAGTCCTGCAATTCAACTGTGGTGCTGTTCTTATCCTAGGTCTTATTCCCCATCCAGCTCTGAGCTTCCCCTGTAACACTCCCAGCTCTGCCCTGTAGACCCCCTCTCCCCTCTTTCCTGGGCTTTGCATGCTCTCCTCTCTCTTTCCTACTCTTTTTCCCAGCCATCCGAGTCCTGTGTCCTTCACACAGGTTGGTCCATATCCACAAGCTGAGACCTGTGCTGCTCTCCTTCCCTCACTCTCCCGAACACCCAAGGAGATCTGGGTGACCCTACAGCCTTCTTCCACTCTCCGTTTTNTTGCTGTTCCCATCAGGGCTGCACCCATGACTTGTTCAGCACAATTTATGTTCTGTCTGCTGTTCCTGCCTATTGGTTAGGTCGACACAGGGAGACACTATAGTTTTCCTCCCTGCCAGAGTAAGGAACCAGGTTCAGATGAAGAGTGTTTTCCCAGGAGGGGAATAGCCGATGCATTCCAGCTAGATCTGCTGAAGCTGTTACTTGGGCTTTCCCACTCTTTGGTTAACCTGTAGTTCCCAGTGCTAGGAAGGTTAAAGCAGTATTTTTGCCAGGCCTGGAATGAACGTTCAGGCCTGCATCGATTTTCTTTGAGCCCCTGGCTTTGCATTAAAAAGCATAACAAGAAGAAATATCATGGAGAAAAGAAATGCAGATTCTTAAACTCTGAAGAAGCTAAAGGCAATATGGGGGAAAAAAAGACCCAAACAGTATTACCTGAATATCCTAAAAATGCATTAAAATTGAAGCCACAGTCACCAAGTAGTTTGGTGATGTGCATATGCATTTCTATATTCATCTGCAAATGCCCGTATCTTCCCATGCTGAGTGTGAAATGATGGTGTTGCATTGAGGCTGGACTGCTGTGATACTCTAACCACTTCATTGGCAGATCATCCTGAAAGGCCTGATTTTGAACTCTTAATTTTACCCAAATGTCTTACGAGTTTCAGTGGAACCAGTTATAAATTAACCCCAACTATATGTAGGTGTCGGCAAGCTTGGAGCCTAGTCATTTACCATAAGGAATGAAATTGGTCAGGGGAATCACATTCAATGCAGAATTAATAACAAGGAACATCTGCTTCATACAGAGGTAGAACGAGTGCTACAATGCAAAGCTGTGGAGAATCGAGTTGAGTTGATTTTCCCGTGTTTCACTTAATCAGACTTCTCATGTGTCTTTGAGAACAATAAGGAAACACCGTAAGATCACTTGGCAGGGGATGTCTGGTGCCTCCAGCTGCGTGATACAAGCAGTGATATGTGGGTAGCTGAGAATCCTACCTTCTGGTATGTCTTTTTCCAGCATTATCTATAGTGCCACCTATATGTAGTGCCATCGTCATCTGCATTTCATACCTGGTAGAACGATATGGAAAGCCCCTGTTTTGCTACACTGCCTAAATGCACAAACCATGTCCCTGGCTGTTGGGGAGTGTGTGCCAGTGGGTGAATGTCATGTCTGGGATCCTGTGTGCTGAACCTAACCTCATATCCTTCAAGTGTAGTAAATACTGATTTATACTGCTATAAAAGTGTGAAGAATTAGTTCGCTCATCTAATGGCTGAAAATTTTAAGAAAACATGGTAATTGCAGTCAGCCTGGAAACACCATGATACAAACTTTCCTATAGCATTCGAGTGTTTATGAAGCGATTTTCCAGTTTATCAGTGCAAATGGCTGTAACCTCTCTGGGTTTAAAACCAGCTTCATTTAGCAGAGTTTAGATCAGAGGTCTGCTATTTTACACCAAGTGCTGAGGTAACTGTAAAAGTGGTAACTTTTTTCCAAACGCCAAAGAAATTCAGGTTTGGTCAGAGTCCTGAACAAAGCTTTGGGTTGATTTGACATAAACCAGGTTAACTGAAACAGACTAAGCAGCGAGTCTTTCTTGGTCCCTCTCCTTCAGGCTGGAATGTGTTTGGAACTGCTCATGCTGACAGATAATCAGGCAGACCTGGGGGGCTGGCAGCTTTGGCAGGGGACTGAAGAGCAGCTGTGGGCAGGCTGTCATAATCTCTTTAACAAGCATGGCTGCAGCTACAGGAGAATATGTGTATTTAAGTATCCAAATACGTAGATGGCAGCATTGCTATACATCTACTTGGCCTCTTCAGATGACTAAATAATGTCAGAAAAGTGGTCTGAAATTACTCCTGACATCCATAGCTAAGGTGCAAGTCACGCTTATTTCTGCGGACACACAGTTAGACTCCTCGGGTGGTGTTTGTGAGAGGGCAGAAGATGTCAAGTGAGGAGAAACTTCTCCATTGGTTTGCAACATGGTAGTTTGTAGCCTTCACCAAGAGGTCACGGGGAACCAAAGGCTCAGCCAGAGAGCGATGCTACAGCCATGAGCTGCTCTCAGCAGGCCGAGGGAGAGTCAAGAGGAAGCTCTGTTTTTTTGCCTCTTAGTACAGAGGAATACTCAAAATAATAATACTTCCTCAAAGCAGCAGCCCACAGACTCCCTCTTTGCCCCACCAGGCATACCCTTTCTCTTAAACCTCTGCTGAAACTGTCTGTCAGAGACCTTAAATCTTAACTCTTTCTGAACTCATTCACACATGACTTGTTCCATAGTTGGAATATCCTGATCCTTTTTACACTTTTTTTGGGGGGTTGCCCATGCCCTTTCCTTCCTGGCTTCCCCAGGAGCCCTGTAACTATGGGTTGGCTGTGTCCTGCTACCCCCCTCCTTGGTGTAAAGATTAATGGAAGTGGCTCTGTGTGAAGACCTTTGCAGAGCTTGGAGGGATGCACACATGCTGCTTAGGCTAACGTGAGTCCCAAGTCTGCAGAATCAGCAATGCCATGCCATGGGGAAGATACACAAGTGTCCTGTTATAACACCTTGCACTCCTCCTTCTCTTGTCTTCTTTCCCCTCCAGGCTACGCAATGGTCTCTTGCACAGCTAAAGTGAGAAGATAATGTGAGGTGTGCGATAGCAGCTGCCTCCTGGCTTCTGTGAATGGCTGGTTGTTAGAAACCATAGGCCAGCGGTGCCATCCTTCTTTGCATTTCTATGCACTGATCTCAGATGGATTCTTGTGTTTTGGCCAGTGCTGAGTATTTCCCCACCAGAAGCTCCTGGGGTTCTAACCAGCAGCTGGAAAAGAGATTGAGAATCTGATAGCCCAGGATGCAGAGCAAAGAATTACACCCTCAACAGTGGTAACAGTGATGTAAGAAAAAATACTTATTTTAGGCTTCTCATCTTGCAATGGGCTCAAGATTGACCTTATAAAGAGTGTGTCTCTACAAACACTAACACTTTTTTTTTTTTTTTGACAACAGCAAGGCACAAGAACTCAAATTCACTTCTTGTCAGCTCTCAGACAAGGAATTTCTTTCTTTCCTTCTATTTTCCCAACTCTGAAAGGAGTGAGCTTGCCGAGAAGATACAGACCCAGCAGCCTGCAGTGGAACAGGGCTGCAACATAGGTGAGAATGGCCTGAAGCAATCTACATGACTTCAGCTTGCATTTCTATCCAGGGAGGTGGGGTAAAGTCTCCTTTCATGTTACTGTGATGAGATCAGTGGGTATGCAAAGCGTTCATTAACAGTCACCTTAAACAATTTCGACATTTTTCCTTTATAAGGCAACAGTATTGAAACCTCCTGAGTCTAATATTTCTCATTGGTATGAAAATTAGCTAAGAATGGACATCTATTTTTTCTCTGCTGGCAAGTGGAATAACAGGTTAAGAGTGTAGCTGATAGGATGATGCCTGAATTCCATGCAAACCAAATTTTCCTTGGAAGTGAGTTCAGGCTCTTATGCATGAGATTTTTCAGTACTGTCCTACGGGAAATAGGCTAAGCCCATTTCAGGGAGGGTGGGACAGTAAGGTAATGAAAAGATGTCCCCAGCAAGATGCTAGTGCCCAGGGAACCTGGGAGCTGGGTGGGGAACTCAGCTGCGAAATGAGTCTTTGGACTAAAGCTCAGCCATCCTCTGTTTGCCTAACGGAGCGTGGAGGAAGATCTGGCCCTTCCATGTTATGTGTAAATTCAGTAACTGGCAGCGTGCTTGGGAGTTGAAGGGGTTTCTTGGCACCAGTGAAGGGAGTGATTACATGGTATTTTATATTTGCAAAACTATTACTCATCCTCTTTGCACTCACAATTTGTAATATATATTGGGGATGGAAGTAGGGATGGAAGTAGAGGGGGAAGGAAAGAGGAAAACAATTAAATAAAAAAGTATCTGCTTATTCCCAATATCTAGAAGGATAATCCTGAACTACTTGGGGTAGGGATCCCATGAAGTGAGGGGGAGTTCTGCTTCAGCAAAGAAAACAGAGTTCAGATCTTTGATTTTGTGTGAATAAACATATGGGAGAACTTCCAGAATCAGCAGTAGTGGGCATTGTGGAAACAAGCAATTTTCTGTTAGAAAGGTAGTAGCTGCTGGTGCAAGGTTTCAGGGTCTGAACCGTGACCTCCTTGTTAAATTATGTTTACTACAAGCTTGTTAAACTGCAAACTTTTCTGTTGGTGAAAAAAATCCTCCCTTGCTGACACATCTCTTCTCTGTCTCGTATTGAGAAAAGTCTGCATTAGGAGCAGACCAAAATGAGCCATTTCCATGAGCTCACCAATGGCCTCGGGAAGCTAAGCATCACAGAAATACTGATGATTTTGTTCACCTACTTGACATACGGAAATTCTTGAGAGCTTCCTGGGGCACACTGACCTCTAGGCCATGTGCATGGCAACCCATTCAATGCCTCCATTGAGCTTTCCTTTCCTTCCTCAACTCCTCTTCCACAGGTGGGATACTTCAGTGGTAATGCCTGAGAGTTTCCAAAGTGGGGTGAGCCACCTCACAAAGATGCTCAGCTGCATCTTTCGTTCTCATGCAAAGAGCTAGTAGAAGCTGGGACATGGGGCACGAGGGCAGCCGAGACACTGTGTTAAGCCTGGGGGAGGCTGTGGCTCTGGCTGGGTGTGTAGCTGCAGAAACTGCAGAAACCGTGACCCAGGAGATGCAACTCAACACAGCTTCCCCATCTCTCACATCTGGCCTGCACCAGGTCTTTCTGCTGCTCTTCAGGATCTGCCATGTACCGCCTTTGACATCTGTGCTGGAAGTGACTCACTCACTGTTGAAAAAGAGCCTTATTTTCAGAGAGTTTGCAAATAGGGCCTCTTCAGCTGACTTCAGTGAGGTGCTGCTCATGTCTGGAAGGTTAATTCTCTGCCTTCTGTTGCTGCTCCTGTTTGGCAGATACCACAACACTGAAGTTAAAGTGAGCGCCGTAGGACCAGGATGTAACCGTCACATGCAATATGTGTATATGAAGCATGATACATAGAGTAAAGAATCAAAGCAGGTTCTGCTGCTGTCCTGTAATCACATGGGATGGGTTCCTAGTTTACCAGGTCCTTAGAAATAGGTCTGATGCAACTTAGGACATTCATTCAAAAAGCCATGTTAGTCTTGTAAAGAAGTCTTGTTACAAGAGAATTAACCATTTGGCTGGTCTAGCTAAGAGAACAAATTTCATTTTTTGTCACACCTTTTGTAAACCCTTACGGAGGGCTTTAAATTAAGTGACTTGATTCCTTCCCCCAGCTGAAAAGTTTGCATGGTGAGGATTACAAAACTGGTAAAGGAAATATGTGCCAGACCCCCAAATTATTTAAGAGATTGTTCATGCATACAATTCAGTTTCTTACATCTTAGATTTTGATCTAAACTCCTCCACCCTATAGCCATCTTGTCCTACATGAAAACATCTTCATTTGTTCTGCAAACACAACTATTGCCTGTCCAGTTTCCCCCAGAAATGCCCTCTTTTTCCAGCTAAAACACTTACCCAGGTGAAATCTGAGGACTTTGGACTAAGATCTCCAGATGCCTCTGAGCTTGGTTGGAGCAGTTGTTTGCTGCACACATGCTTGTCATTTGTGCGGTGCATATTCAGTAAGTTCAGTGTGTCAGAGATCTTCTGGGTGTGCTGCTCACAGTACATGCACACATATCTCCCAGCACAAATGTCCAAAAGCTCCCTTAAGCGCCTGCCTTAATCTGAGCTGCTTAATGGCTGACTCCTGCCTGAGCTCCAGCAGATCCAAAAACGAAGCAGAGTGGCATGGATACAAGATACAGTACACCTTGTTTTCAAACCCATCACCAATGGGTTCCTCATCCAACAGTTCAGTGATTAGCACACTGGACATGAAACTGGTTCAGATTTGTCCTAAGTCCAGAGAAACATTAAGTTTCAGGAGGGCATCTCTTGTTAGAGCTATGCCACTGTGCAGCAGAGGATGCCAGATTCCTGCAGACAGAGAAAGGGCAGGTAGAGCTGGTTTCTGTAGCCTAATCCTTAGGGTAGTTTCTGGGGAGGGAAAGCCCTTGATCTGGTCTCTGCTCCTGTGTGTTACTTTACTTTACCCCTTGTGTACTTTCCGATACATTTTCAGTGGATAAAAATCAGTGATAATCTTGAGGCGGGGACAAAGAGCATAGGATTCACCAGTCGCTACCCCAGAGCACTATTTCAGTTCTCAACTCTTTGATGGTTAAATCACAGAATCACAGAATTGTCAGGGTTGGAAGGGACCTCTGGAGATCATCTAGTCCACCCCCCCCGCCAGAGCAGGGTCACCTACAACAGGTTGCACAGGACAGCGTCCAGGCGGGGTTGGANTCCCTTCAAGTATTTGAAAGCATTAACAAGATACCCCCTCAATCTTCTTTTCTCCAGACTAAAGAGACCCAAATCCCTCAGCCTCTCCTCATATGAAAGATGCTCCAATCCCCTAATCATCTTTGTAGCCCTTTGCTGGACCCTCTCCAGCAGATCCCTGTCCTTCTTGAACTGGGGAGCCCAGAACTGGACGCAGTGCTCCAGATGCGGCCTCACCAGGGCAGAGTAGAGGGGGAGGATGACCTCCCTCGACCTGCTGGCCACACTCCTTTTGATGCACCCCAGGATGCCATTGGCCCTCTTGGCCGCCAGGGCACATTGCTGGCTCATGGTCATCCTGTTGTCCACCAGGACTCCCAGGTCCCTTTCCACAGAGCTGTTTTCTGTTGACACAGCTGTTTCAGAGAGGAGAAGATGCATGTCCAGAAAAGCCTACAGAGACTGGTGATTAGAGCATTTCTGAAGGTGCGATAGTTTTAACCCTGCCATGAAGACAACCTAGGCATCATATGTGGGAGGTGCTCTTACCACTCATGTTAGGGTCTACTGTCCTCCCTGTTAGAAGAGGCAGTGGTGGCAGGTGCCGCACTGAGTGGAGATCCTGAGCTGGCATACAGGCATCATGTCCCCACTGAGTGGATGCAGCAGATCAGCCTCCCAGCTCAGGCTCTGGAGCTTGGCTGGAGTTCGGGCAGGCACCTGGGGTTGCTCAGCTGCCTGTCAGATCCTGGGATCTCTGCATCCTGGCCAGAGCCAGAAAGGTAGACCACTGAGGAGCTCAGCTGGTAAATAGCAGGGTAGGGGAAAGAGAGGATTCAGTGGTTTAAGATCCCAGTGCCTAAATTCTGTAAGCGTTTTGGCCTAGCCTGACTTTTCTGGTATAAAGATTCTACCATAGCTCTCATCTATAGCACGGGCTATACAGAGTATTTCCTGTACGAATTACTCTATGTCTTTTCAAAGTACTTGTCCTTCTAATTATTGGTTCTAGGCGATCATGCTATTTATACTTATCAAATGCCTTGTCTAAGCATATATATACATACACCCATGCATGTATATATATATTTGCATGTACGTTAGTGCAAACACACATGCGCATATACATACACAGGAATAACTGGGAGTTATTGGTTTAGGTTTAATCTTTTGTTACTCGTGAGTGGCTGATCAGTGCAGACTGAAGGCTGGGGATCTCCTCAGCTGGAAACTCAGCTTTCTGACAACAGAAATTCCCTGCACGCAGCCAAACATGATTTCCCTGGAAAGTGTCCTGCATTTTTCACCCCAGCAATCAATAACCTGTGGCCTGCTCCCGTGAAGCACGTAACCATATTAGGGTTTTGTACTTCAGTTGCATTTGTATCTCCATTGGATTTAAAGTTTGCATGGCCATGTGTAATATCTAAGCAAACACAAAAGCTAATGGTATAAGCCCCACCTGGCCAGATTCAATATTCGATGCCTGTGCGAATAATGGCGTTACTGTGTCAGGCAGAGTTTACAATGGAAATTCAGAGCAGCTACAGGTGGTTTGAAACCAAACAAAGAAAAGTCCATTTACTCAGTGAGCTTACTAAAACGTGTTTGCAACTCAGCATCAGCTGATGATCAGTTCTATTAGATAAGCAGCCATCTGTCACCCACCATGTGCTTTCAGTAAATAAGAGTCCTCTGTGGGCAGCCCGTGTGCCTCGGGATTCTCCCTGGATGTCTGCTCTGCTCTTCTCTTGAGGTATGGCTGGTAGGTAGGCTACAGTCATGCCCCTGCTTTCAGGCTTCCTGGAGAAGACCCCACAACATGTGCTGTGTGAGGAGTCAGGAGGATGGGGACTCCCTGACTGCACTGCAATGGTAGAGGAAAATAAATTGACTTGGCTGATGCAGGACTCCCTGCCCTCGTTTCACTGGTATATGAGTACATACACTCCTGCACAGCAAAAGCAAAGTGTGGCTTGTCAGGCATGTATACAACGGACGTAAAAATCAGAACTAGAGCTTCCCTCTTCAAACCATGACCTGGTCATGATGTGCTGTTGCAGTGTCACGTGGGTGTGATGGCTCAGAACCTTCAGCCGAGTCTGCACTGCTGTGCCACTGCTGAGCTGTGCCAACCACTCCGGGCATGGTGGTGGAGGACCTTTAGCTAGAGGCAGTGGCAGTGCAGGTGGGAGTACCTTGACTTGAATCAAAAGTGACAGCAACATGGGGAGCTGCCAATACCGTTGCAGTATCCGTGATAAGGACCAGGGCTGTGCTCTGCAAGGCGCATGTCAAGGCAGCGTGCTGCCCAGCTCTTCTGTGCCTTTTCCTCTGGCTCTGCCTCTTCTCTGCAGGTCCCGGATATCTACAGGTCTTCTCTGTGTCAGTGCTGGGGGAGCTAAGCCTGGAAGCAGGCCAAGCTCCCCTTGCTATCCCCCTGCTGGGCAATATTCTTCTCTCCCTCTCACCCCCTAACGAGTTGCCGAAGTGGGGCAGAGCTGTGGGGCCAAAGTGCTGGTGGCTGCGGTACGGGTTTGCAGGGCTGGCAAAGTACCGGTTTGTCCGAGAGATGATTCAAGATCATCTCGAATCAAGGTGCAGCTGCCACCATGAAATGAAGTCTCCCTGGCCTCACAGAGAGCAGACTAAGTGGGGAGCAGAGGCTTAACTGAGGGAGGCGGGAAAGACTGACCACCCATTTTGGAAACTCCCCCCCCAGATACCATTGATATTTCCTCCAGAAATCCTAACAGTATTCCTGTCCTTGGAGGTCACAGTGCTTCTGAGTCTTCCTGTCCTGGAGAAGTTGAACACTACAGACCACTTTCTACTGCTCAGCTTTACCAGGTAATGCGATATTCATTCCATGTTGAAAGATGTGTTACTAATTTCACCGGTTAAATAATTTAGGATGGAGCAGAATGCCTCTGCAGTAGCTGATAATATACTCAGGATTGCTTAACTATATGTCGTTTTCAGCTGGAGGATTACAATTGGCCTTTTTACATGCTTGTTATGGGGCATTTTAGGAACACAAGAGGAAGGTGCGTCCCAGCCTCTGAGCCATCTGCAGGTAGCCCCAGCATCTGCAGCCCCTGAGACTTGCCTGCAATGAGCTGCTCTTGGATGGCCACCGAGGAGCTGTGCACAGCCCTGCTACCAGTGTGCAGCAGTACAGCTCAGGGGATCGTGAGCAAAGGGTCTTAAGGCAGCAGTGTGTTGGACCTGCTTAGTACTGATGGCTAAGGAAGTAATGGTTGATTTTCTGGCGTGAGGTTACAGCTCTATGAAAATGTCTTCCCCCTGGGTTGCCTGTGGCTAGTAGCTGCTCCAGGACAAACAGGATCTCTCTTGTTGCTAAAGATCTTTACGTGGCACTTGCCTGATATCTCTCCTATTCTGTCAGTCCGCCGGGGATCCCTTAGGAGTAGCAAGCCCCATAAATGCAAATCCAGGAGAACCTTCCAGCAAGGCGTAAGTTCTCAGACAAGTCATCTCTGTTCAGGAAGACTGGCTTTACACCGATGAGTGCCTCAGCCCACAGACGGCACTGTACTTTGCCCCTGTTACCACCTATTTGTTGTGGAACAAAAGCCTAAAACCTAAATGAGATGCAAGGAGATAACAGAGCCGGCATACAGTCCTGTATGAACTGGTTGATAGAAAGAGTCAGTATCTACACTGGGAATTTCCACTGGTAGAGTCACTGAGGTCCTATGACTTGTGTGGTTTATAGGAGAGAAGCCCCTCTGCTTGTCTGCATTTGAAATGTGCCCTAGTGCAGCTGCAGTGGACTGGGGGGAGGCAAATCTCTTGCACAGGCAAGAGGAAGGAAGGCTTAGTTGCAAGAGTGTTAGAGCTGGAGAGACACTGGGTGACCTTGGGCATGTCACTTGGCCATACAGGTTTCTGTTCTGCTCGAGTTAATGGGTAAACAGGACTGCCCTGCCTCATGGGAGTGTTGTCAGGATAGATATGGCAGAGACGTGGGGGTGGCACAGCATGCTGTAGAAAGGCCTAAAATCCAGTTCCCACACAAGCCCAGAGTGCATCACAGCACTTAGCTCTCCTACAGTGTCTTTCTTGTGTGAATTCCAAATGACTTACCAAACATCACTTACTTTAACCTTCAAAATATTTCTGGGAGTTAATTATTAGGTCCCCTGTGGAGTGAAGATAATAGCAGGGTAGTGACTTTCCAAAGAAAGCAGGAGTGGATTCAGATTTTCTGACTGTCAGTACTGTCCCCTAAACACAGAAATTGCCTTTCTTAAGCTTCAAACTCTTTGGTGTTTGGCGTATTTTTCTGATTGGTTGGGTTGTTTTTTCCTTATACCGTTTGAGGAGAGGGAAACAGCCCAGGCAGAAGGGTTAGGCTCAAAGATTTTGTAAAGGACAGTACAGCTCTTCACCCTTAGGACTTTATTGCAGAGCTATCTCAGGCTCAAACCTAGATGTTGTCCTTAACCCTGAGGTTTCCACACATGAGCTCTCCCACTAAGTGTGACGGTATCTTCAGCCCTGCCTGGCAGGTTCAGAGACACTGAGTCATTGCTCTCATTTGCATGTGTCCTATGTATATGGAAGATGAAGTCTTAATTACTAAAATCCTTATGGTCCTGCACTGTCTTCTGCTGCATGTGCAGAAAAGCAGGCACATTCCCTTCCAAATGCCTTGTAAAAAATACCACAATGGCGTAGGGTATTGTAGCTTGAAGAACCACAAGCCAAACCCATAGAATCTGATTGACCCATAGGGGAAAGAGATTTTGGAGACCCACAAGCCTTGGAAGGCTATTAGAGGAACACGGTCCTGGGAGAGGCCATGCACTGCCAGAGAAACACAGAACCAGAGGACTGATGAGATTGGAAGGCACCTCTGGAGATCATTTGGTGCAACCATCCTGCTCAGAGCAGGGTCTGATTGCTTAGGGCCACGTTCGGTCAGGTTTTGAATATCTCAAAAAGAGAAAGACTTTTGACTTTTTTTCTTTGAAAGTTTAAACTTAGGTGCTTGAGCAAAACTAAATCAGATTATTTGAGCTACTTTTGCAGGGAAGCCCTATCTTAATTTGAATTCAGCACAGGATGATAGTGGGCAAAATAGATTTGATATCTGGCAGCTGGCAGACTACAAAGTGAATGTTGTTTGGCTTAATGTGGTCTTCAGTGGATAGCTCACTAGGCAGGTTGACAATCGATGGCCTGAATGGGCACGGAAAATAAATTATAACTTCATCCTAGACTCAAGCCCCTCAGGCAGAGAGGGTGGCAGTGGAATGGGCATGGTGAGCAGCCTTGCACTCTCCCTTGCATTCCTCCCTCCCACCTGGGAAGGCGGAGCAGACCCTAATGATGGTCCTCACTGACAGCCTTCTCCATGGTTGCAGTTACACAACATGTCACAAGGAAAAGAAAAACGAACACTTTTTATATCTCCTCACCCATCTGCACTTCCTGCTTCTGGACCAATACTGCAAACAAAATTATCAGAAGCATCATGTTCGCAGTATTTTTCGTAAACAGCAAGAGACTCATGTGAACTTGTTCCTCCTTCGCCTTGTCCTTGGCCCCTATATATAGAACAGACCGGAGAGTTTTTTGAGCAGAACCTTTTGAGATTCCCCTATTTCTGCCTTCCAGACAAAACAGCTTGACTATAACACTGCAGGCCTGGAGCTGATGGAAGAGACAACTGCTCCTTAGATTGAGGGAATAATTTCTTCCTCGTCTGTTAAGTGCTTAAGTGCCAGGTTAGGATTCCTAGAGTTCCAGGGATTGCCTTGCTGTTGGGTCATGAATGGCTCAGTACACTACACAATAGCTGGCAAAGGAAGATGACGAAATTCATGGGGGAATACAGGAAAAAAAAAAGGAAAGTGTGTCTATTAATAAGGAATGTTCCCAAAGGTTTCCAAATTATCCAAAAATAGGCACATGCATTCCTAAGGACAGTGCAAATGTGGGTGGCAAGATCCTCCTGCTACTGTTTGGGGAGAAATAGGGAGAGAAGTGGAAAATAAATTGGATAATGTATTTTCATTCGGTTCTCTGGCTTGGCTTGACTTTTATCCTGCACTATCTCAAGAGCATTGCTGCTGGTAACTGTGTTCAATGACTGGTTTGCACTTTGCCATCAGCTGAGGTCTTCCTCTCAGCCCCACTGAAGGGAAAAGCTGGCCAGGCAGATTCCTGCCTGATGCTAGAGGAATACAGGCTACATTGGTCACTGTGACCTCTCTCTTCTCTCTTCCCCAAAATATCTTTTTGGGGGGGGGGAGGAGGGGTGTGTGTGTGTGTGTGTGAGTCGCCACTTAAACAGCATCTCTGGTTTTATAATCGCATCTGCACAGCCAGTCATAAGGTTCCTGATGCAGACGGTCGCTGCTCACCTCTGTCCCCCTTTTACGATGGGAGACATCTTCGTGGTCTCCACTGCCGTCGTTGCCTTCTCCTGCCCGTTCCCCCACAGTTCAGAGTGACACCTAGTGCCTGGGACAACTCCTGCAGGGCTTTGCTCCTTTTCTCGTCTCCTGTGCCACAGGCACATGGGTTTTATAAAGTAGTACCGTGTTTTGACCCAGAAATGTGATACCTGGACAGAGCACGGCCTTGGGCTGGAGGAATTTATCAAGACAGGCTGAAGGAGGACCTTCAGCTTGCAGCTCGTTCTCATCTACTGTCCTATGTCCACCTCCCTTTGAAGTCGATGGAGAGCTTTCCCTGATTTTAATGCAGGTCAGGGTAACGCTTAAATAAAAAGTGATTTCCTCTCCCCTTTGGTCATAGTTTTCAAGGTACATCTTCCTGCATTTCACCAGAGACGTCTTCTGGTGTGGAATCTGCCTGCTTTATTTTGCGGAGGTGATAGGTCTTCATAAATAATGAACTTTGTCTGGGCTAAGTTCGTTATTGGTGTTTGGTGTATTTTTTGCGTTTCATGTTTCCTTGTTCAATTGTTTTGAATAAAGCCAAACAAAACCAAAAAGTAATTACTGAGTATTTCCCCACATTTCACAAATTTCCTTTTTGAGTCATTGTTTGTGTGCCTTCCCTGGGAACTTGGTTCTGATCACTTCTGCTTTCTTGCTGATGTCATCTGAAATATTTTGAAATCTGCAGGATAAATTAACCAAGGTATGTTTCTAGCCCAGCTTTGCGTTTGGTATCATAATAACTTTTAAAACACGCTACTGGTGAATCTCTTGGGTAAATTCTGAAATTAATGTTCAATTACGTTTATCCGTGAGTTCCAGAAATTAGCAGATTTTTCGGGAAGGGACTGTTTTCCATTCTTTTGAGATATTCTTCACGTATGCTGATTAGTTCAAAAAGAAATAAAAGAAAAAAGCTCCTTTTGTATTNATACTGCTGTTCTTTATGGTTTTAATCTCCAGAATTCTCAAAAGCACTGTGAACTAGGCCCTAAACCTCATTTGTTCTCCTAATGGCCGTCCTCACATCAAGGGGTCTTGCAAAGGGGTCTTCAAAGAACAGTTATGAGTTTATAGAATCATAGAATTATTTAGGTTGGAAAAGGCCTTTAAGATCAAGTCCAATGGTAAACCCAACACTGCCAAGTCCACTACTAAACCATGTCCCTAAGTGCCTACAGGTCTTTTAAATACCTCCAGGGATGGTGACTCAACCACTTCCCTGGACAGCCTATTCCAATGCTTGATAACCCTTTCAGTGAAGAATTTTTCCCTAATATCCAATTTAAACCTCCCCTGGCACAACTTGAGGCCGTTTCCTCTTGTCCTATCATTTGTTACCTGGGAGAAGAGACCGACCCCAACCTCGCTACAACCTCCTTTCAGGTAGTTGTTGAGACCAATAAGGTCTCCCCTCCCTTTCTCCAGACTAAACAATCCCAGTTCCCTCAGCCGCTCCTCACAGGACTTGTTCATGTTATGAGGCTTTCTCTTTTCATGCCACAAGTACTCCCCCTTGGCCCAAGAAAGAACTAAAGACAGTGGAAAGATCTCAGTTGTCCTTCCCGTTCCGGGGCTCTACAGGTTTCTTGTGAGCAGGGTGAATAGTAATAAACACAGGTATACTTGAAAATCATTGGTCAGCCCTTGCTAAGTGAGATAGATGCAATGCTGGGAAGGGCCCACAGTTGGAAGACAGGAGGTATCCCCCTGGCGAGGAGAACCCTTTAGAAAGATGTCCCTGTGGAAAGCTGGTAAGGACAGCAACCACCAGTCCCTGTCTGCAGTGACTGTGACCTGATCAGCCCCACCAGCACAGTGCTGTGGGACGTCAGACATATTTGTGTCTTTTTTCTGACAGTGTTGGGCCATTTGTTCTCCTCAATGCACACTCCTCTCAGCGCCTCATTTCTTTCTGTTTCTTCCCGGGGTCTGTTTCAATCATTGCAGCAGCAATTATCTTCCATATTTTCCTCACTTGCAGTATGTGCCACATGTTGGACACTGCTGTGCTTCATGCTGTCCTCTGGGCAGGGTCTTCAGTGACCACCCTGAGGGACCACTGAGCCTCTGGAGGGCTTCACCTCTTCCTAAGGGCTTCTGACCCAACAGTTTACAGTCTTTTACTGGTGTGTGTGGTTATGTTTCTGGGCCATAGAGTTTTTCTTGGTTTCTTAGATTAGTTTCCTGTCATTCGAACACATTTAGCACTCTGTTACCTAAGTGCCTTCAAGGGATATTGTCATCATCAGGCTAGCAATCAACCACAAGACCACTGCTCATGACTTCTGGCTCTTCACAGAACTCGATGAGCCTAAATTATTGCAAGTCACATTCTGCCACCTTTTTTTCTTACTGATTTCTCATCCCATATGACTTTTCTCATAGTAAAGCACATCTGAACTTGCATAAGGAAGGCAATCTAAGAATCTTTATGAACAGCCAAATTTTATCACATTACTGTTTTATTAATTTATTGATTTATTATTTATTGTATTTTATATAATATATTATTTATTATATTGTTTTATTATTACATTACTGTTAATCCCCCTCCTTCAGACTGACAATAAATGCATGGCAAAGTGTAGATTCTAGTAATACAAATAGGCAAAAATCAGGCTAGCTTACTTTGCTCCTATTTTCTCATATGTATTATAGATTGGTAGAGAGAGGACTTTAGATGACACAGCCCATGACATGCAGGCATAAAGTAATTTATATTCCTGTCCTAAATTCCTTGGCATTAACCTTGCGAGGCTTTAAGAAACAAGAGTGGTATTTGGTCCCAGTGAAGTCAATGACAGTTTGCTTTTTGCAGCTGCATTTTTTTATCCTGCAGTTTAGCAATAAATTGATTTTCCAAGCTTACATTTTCCCCCCAAATAACTTTAATGACTTCATGAGTAGGGGTGGAGGAGTGGTGGGGGTGCTTTAATTTAACACAGATTTGTGTTCCATTTAGCTTTTATCAGATTCACTTTGAAATGGTACAGATGAAATACCTTACAATATCTGGGTTTTCTTTCATGAATCATGTTTTACATCCACATAAAAATGGATCTTGTACCAAGTAGTTCATGTTTATGTGCACTGTAAAATTAACTGAGTAGTCACTCTACACATAAATAAAGCATATGCCTATGACACAAATTAAAAACAAATCCCAAATACTTCAGGTCCTATCTTAGTATCTCTTTTTGGCATGCCTAACCATGAAAGTCTTTTTAAACATGTTAGATATGCCCTGTGTCTGGTTACAGTTCTGGTTTCTCTATAGAAACCTAGGTATCTAAATGGGTTAAGGGGTGCAGATTACACTTCAGGTCTCTTTGGCTTCTCAGCCCCTCTGGACCAGATTTGGGGAGGCAAAGGCTAGTCAGTGCCATGCCATGCCCTTCCTGGGTCTTCCCCTCAGTCCTTGGAGCTGCACTGTGCACCTGTCCTCTTCACAGGTGACCAGAGGTATCCCTCAGCCCCAACGCTCGGGAGCAGGGGAAGGAAAATCGGCATTATCTTTCAACTGGTCCTGGGGCTATATGTGCACTTAAAGAATACAGCAGTAGCTGAGCAGTGCTGAGCAGGGATTATAGGAGCCCACCCAGGAGCTGGGTGGTCTCTTGTGTGGGCAGTCTGATTTTGATGGATTCGCCATTTGACCAAAGGACACAAGAAGGAGTGCAAATGGCAAGAAAAATTATTAGTGTGTAATAAGAATCATTTAGGTAAATTGGTGACCCAAATAGGCAGAGTAATGGGACAAAGGTTGAAATATTAGGTTTCTAACCACTGCCTTTTGTTTCTTACAGCATGTGTTGGGGAGGCGGGAAGAGTCCATGAGCCGTCAATTGCCTTTACAATTAAGAGTATAGGTTGTGGTCAGAAGCGGTTCATTTTGGCCTGGCTGTGAGGAGCAGGGGTATGCGTAAAGGGTCAGGTAAGCGAGAGTCTGAGCCTGAGGTTCTGCCTGTACTTGACAGTTATCCCCACTGCTGCCCCCCCAGGGACTGGGCTTGTTGCCTCCTCTGCTCTGGCTCTACACCTAGATGAAAGCCGACCCTTCAAGTTGCAACTCTAGCACATGCGCTGTGGCCAACGTAAGAGCAAGCTGCGCAGGAGTACCGGGCTGAGAAGAGGGTAGGTGAAAGCTGAAGAGCAGCGAGGAGCAGCTTAGGCTGAACGTGCAGCGTGGGTACATTATTAGTGTCACTGTGGATAAACACAGAGTGATACATATGGGGAAAAGCGGTCACACAGAAAACAATGGGCTAAGTGCTTGCCACTCTCTCGGAGGAATGCAGTCTTGGGCTGTAATACAGGAAGCCACCTCAGGGATCAGCAGAGGTCAAAGACCTCGTTTCATTTTAGGGAGCAAGTCAGAAATCTTCACTCTGCCCTTGTACAAATCTGTGGTGTGTCTGCCTCTGTGAGCAGTTCTGCTCTTGCCACATCAGAAAAGACATGCAGAACCGGTAGATATTCAGAGAACGATAAAAAAGGTGATCCAAGGCATGGGGCAGTTTATTTATAAGCAACAATGAATTAAGCCAGCTCTTTTATGCTTCTCTAATTCTTCAGCCTGGGAGAGTATTGATTGTGGACATCTGTGACAGAATCCTATACACTCGTGTATGTCTTGGAGGGGTGTTTATTCACTGTTTCTTCCAGTACAAAGCAAAGAAGCTGTCAAGGTGACAGTTCAGGATAACTAAGGATGAGTGGTTCTTCCCATCAGGCTTAGTGAAGCCCTGTGACTCTTCGCCAGCAGATGTGGGTGTTAAGAGTTTACATAGGTTCAAGTGGTGATTGAACAAGTTTGCAGAAGGGAAATCCATCCTGGGTTATTAAACACAAAAATACCAGGAAATTCCTGAGTCTCAAACCATCAGAGTTTGGGAGAATACTCTTGGGAAATAGCATTATACACTTATTTTGTTCATACATTATTCACTAGGCATTTGCTTTTAGCCAGTGTCAGAGACGGGAAATTGAGCTAGATGGACTTTTTGACTGACTGGTACACCCTTAGCCTCACTACAGTCATCATCAGCATGACAGTATATAAATGTTTGCTAGGAATAGGAACTTTCATCATAGAAAACTCCATCAGCCCTTAAAAACCAGAGTGCCCTGTAAAATTAGTGTAGGTGGTCTCTGCAGTCTTCAATACCCTGTGTCAGGAGGGTGCATGCAAGTGTTTAACCTAAGTGGAATTATGGCAGAAGGTGAATGGCAGAGTTAGCAGTGGGCTTTGAAACAAAAGGACAATTATTCCTTTGCATATTTAGGTGTTTGTTTAACTGGTTCCTTTTAGGATACAATGGGGCTTTGTGGCACGATCTCAGTACCCAAACTTACATGTTCCCAGTAAAATTCCCTCTGATAAACACCTTCATTTCATAGAATCATCATAGAATGGTTTAGGTTGGAAGGGACCTTAAAGATCCCCTAGTTCCAACCCCCCGGCCATGGGCAGGGACACCTCCCACCAGACCAGGTTGCTCAAAGCCCCATCCAGCCTGGCCTTGAACACTTCCAGGGATGGGGCATCCACAGCTTCCTGGGCAACGTGATCCCGTGCCTCACCATACTCAGAGTGGAAAATCTCTGCCTGATATCTAATCTAAATCTACGCTCTTCCAGTTTAAAGCCACTCTCCCTCATCCTATCACTACATGCCCTTGTAAAAAATCCCTCCCCAGCTCTCCTGGAGGCCCCCTTTAAGTACTGGAAGGCCACTACAAGGTCTCCCTGGAGCCTTGTCTTCTCCAGGCTGAGCAACCCCAACTCTCTCAGCCCGTCTTCATAGGAGAGGCGCTTCAGCCCTCTGATCATCTTTGTGGCCCTCCTCTGGACCTGCTCCAACAGGTCCATGTCCTTCTTATGCTGAGATCTGTAAAACTGGACACAGTACTCCAGCTGAGCTACTGTGTTAAAAAAACAAACAAACAAACAAACAAAAAAAACCCCCCAAAACATAAGGAGAATAAAATATGGCACGGAAGGTGATCTCCCAGGTCAAGGTGAATCACCTTCTGGTAGAAAAGTTTTCTGCTATT
The DNA here is from genome assembly GCA_013398815.1 of Ibidorhyncha struthersii. NCBI lineage: Eukaryota > Metazoa > Chordata > Aves > Charadriiformes > Charadriidae > Ibidorhyncha > Ibidorhyncha struthersii. Next base: position 97,597 of record VZSZ01004076.1, read on the forward strand.
AGACAATACATTAGGTCAATTTGAATGAGTTTTGACCCAAATGAGTTCAGACTCATTCTTTCCAAGCAAGGGCTTTTCATCTGCCCTGGCAAATCCCATTGGAAAGCATGGGAATTTAGTGGCCTTGTAGCAACAGCCTTGTTCCCTCAGTGAGTCTTTCTAGTCACTCTTTGGCTAGATACCTCTAGCTCCTAAGAGAGGAAATAGAAAAGATCTAATAGGTGAGTTAAGTCTTCCTGACGTGGGATGTCCAAGAAGATGGCTGCATCAATTCCACACTGACACCAACGATGGTCCCAATTTCTGCACATTGCCACCATTTCTCTTTTAATCCCTCAAGCTTTCTGAAGTCAGTGATAAGCACATGCATGCATCCTTCAAACATATTATTATGTCATGGAAAGTCAAGAAAGTTAAGCATATGCACAATTGTTTTTCTTGATACAGAACTGAAGGCTTTTATTCTGGGCTCAGGTATGGATCATAGCCCATTATACAGCTCTGTCACAAATCAGGAACAGAAATCAGCTTTCTTTCATTTACAGGAAATCTAATCTATGTGGAAGTGCTGAATACTTATAAATGGAGAAAGCCTGTGAGCTTGGTCCAAAACCCTTAAGCCCTGGCAAATTTTTCATTTTGTAATGGCAGTCAGAGGAGAAATTACTCTAATAGGAGGTATGACGGTAAATTAAAATAGGGGTGTTAATTTGGAGTGGGTGTAAATGGGTGTGACTCTTTTGAAATGGATGAAACGGCCCTCCCTTTCACCAAGTCTGGATTTGCTCCCTTCTCCATCCCCGTGTCTGTGGAAGAGCAGGTGCCCTGCTCAGCACAGAGCCTGGGTGTGTGTCCTCAGCTGTCAGTCCTGCCCTTACCCTTTCTTTTTACCAAAACAAAAACATGCCCAAAGGAATTTAAACCTGCTGGTTTTGTTCTGTTAATAAATACCAACTGCAAACCCGTTTTTCTTGCTCTCTCGGTGGGGAGGGAAAGACAGTATATGGATGGGGAACCGAAGATGAGGGGCCACATCAAATTAATATTTGTGCTTGTGGAAGTGGGGAAGGGCTGTTGGAAGGGTTAAACTGGCCTGGTTTTGAAAGCAGTGGAGAAAAAGAGCATGACAGCAAAAATATATTAAAAATAAAACCAAAACATAGAAAACTGGCTGCAAAGAAGGACTTGGGCAAAAGCATTTCATGTGAAGAGTCATGCACGCATATGGGATGAATTACCGAGACAGGGCATGGAAACAAAACATCTTAAATGTATATTTAAAAGCAAAAGAGCAAGGGGGAGAAGAAGAGACGCGGGATGTTCCTAAGAAACATGATGAGGGAGACAGCGTAGGAGCCAGCAGGAAATGGTAGCATAAATAGCTTCCAGTGAAAGGGCCAGTGGGGCCGACGGCATTCTACTCCTCTTGTTTATCGAAGACCTTTGTAGGACCTTTCCTGCTGGATTTGACATGGATGCACAGCGTGGTGTGCAGGGTGTACGCACCTGAGGACACAGGGAAGGAGAAGCATGGGGGAAATGAGGTTGGAAAAATGGAAAAGAGAAGCAAAACACCTGGTCCCTCGTTTGGGTAATCCCTTCCAACTGCAGGGCAGGAGGAAGAAGGCAGAGGAAGGGAGTGGGTACTCTTTGCAAAACATTCCTCTTGGCTGCCACCCAAGAACTCCTATGGGAACCTAAGGTACCTTTGGCATGTGTGGTGCTAAAACAAACCTTATCTGCACCACAAAAATTAGAGCTGTGCTGGTTATCCGCATGCATTGGCAAGGGTAGCTGTACTCCTGACTGTTCTGGTTCATATCTGTTCTGCTCCCCATTTTCTTCCATGTTTCCAGTGACGTCTTCAGCGTGACTGCAGAAACAGTGATGAACTTAGTTTGTCCTTGTTTACACTTGCAGCTAATTCACATTCAGCCCTGGTTCAGCTTCTTCTGTTGCTGACACCTGTTGTCAGCAGTCAGTAATTTCTTTTTTTAGGACAAGCCTACGTTGACCTGAAGCTCAGAAAGGGCTTTAAATTAGACTTAATTCTATTCAGATGTAGTTAGCAGTATTTAATTAGCACAGTCCTGAAGCAAAAGTCAGCCTCTGCCTTGGATCACTGGAGTGCATTCTGGCTACTTTCCACATTGCTGCAGGAGTCCGACCTTTTTTTTTTTTTTTTTTTTTCTTTAGCTCAGGAAACGTGCTGGGCCTTTTCAAGCACTTTCAGAGTAGGAGACACATCTTAATAGACAGATTCCTTTGCAGATGGCTTTCTGCTCGTTCGCAATTGCAAAACTTCACTGAGGCAATTACCATGATTGCAGACATGGGAATGTGACATTAGGAAAGCATTTAATGTATTCTCAGCATCTGTTACAGTACTGCTGCAAATGGAAACCATGGGGAGATGCCAGCACTATGGGTAGGACTCAACTTGCTTAACTTTGACTGACTAGAAGTTTGCGTCCAGTCTGAACTAGACATACAGGTGCTCTCTGTAGACAGTGAACAGACACAGGCATATCCAGAGCATGATTCACCTATCCTGAGCTGGTGTCAAAGGGCAGAGGGATGACTTGCCCTCTGATGGTGCTCCATTTTCTGGGGGAGTAGTTTAGACTAGCAATCCCATATTAGGCAGCTAAAATTAGGCGGCTTGAATCCTGTCCTCTGTGACCATTGTGATTTTCACAGACCACTGGAAACTGCCCCAGAAACGATGAGCCAATGCTAATTGCACACCCATGGACTGTTAGCTGACAAACTATGAGATCTTCTGCTCGCCAAAAGAGTTCAGCTTATTCCCAGAAAGTGATGCAGGAGCTGGCAAGAAGATACTCTACAGGAATAATAAGAAAAGGGGGTGTATTAGAACTGGCAGACAAAGTTGCTAAGCCACTATCCATCATATTTGAGAAGTCATGGCAGTCTGGTGAGGTTCCTGCTGAGTGGAAAAGGAGAAACATAACCCCTGTTTTCAAAAAGAGAAAAAAGGAAGACCCAGGGAACTACAGCCCGGTCAGTCTCACCTCTGTGTCTGGCAAGATCATGCAGCAGATCCTCCTGGAAGCACTGCTAAGGCACGTGGAAGAAGAGGTGATTGGTAGCAGACAACATGGCTTCAGCAAGGGCAATCATGCCTGACAAATTTGGTGGCCTTCTACGAGGGGGTTACAGCAGTAATGGACAAGGGAAGAGCAACTGACGTCATCTACCTGGACTTGTGCAACGTATTTGACACTGTCCCGCATGATATCCTGGTCTCTAAATTGGAGAGACAAGGATCCAACAGATGGACCGCTTGGTGGATAATGAACTGGCTGTAAGGTTGCACTCAAAGAGTTGTGGTCAATGGCTCAATGTCCAAATGGAGACCAGTTATGAGTGGTGTTCCTCAGGGGTCGGTACTGGGACCGGTGCTGTTCGACATCTTTGTTGGTGACATGGACAGTGGGATCGAGTGCACCCTCAGCGAGTTTGCCAATGATACCGAGCTGTGTGGCGAGGTAGACACGCTGGAGGGGAGGGATGCCAT
>VZSZ01004077.1:0-18522 GCA_013398815.1 Ibidorhyncha struthersii
TTGGGTCACAACAACCCCATGCAGCACTATAGGCTTGGGGCAGAGTGGCTCGAAAGCTGCCAGGCGGAGAAGGACCTGGGCGTGTTGGTGGACAGCCAGCTGAATATGAGCCAGTAGTGTGCCCAGGTGGCCAAGAAGGCCAGTGGCATCCTGGCCTGTATCAGGAATAGCGCGGGGAGCAGGACTCGGGAANACTCTCTACAACTACCTGAAAGGAGGTTGTAGAGAGGTGGGGGCTGACCTCTTCTCCCCAGTGACAAGTGATAGGAAGAGAGGAAATGGGTTTAGGTTAAGCCAGGGGAGGTTTAGGTTGGATATTCGGAGAAATTTTTTCACTGAAAGGGTTATCCAGCATTGGAATAGGCTGCCCAGGGAGGTGGTGGATTCGCCATCCCTGGAGGTGTTTAAAAAAAAGGGTAGACGTGGTACTTGGGCATATGGTTTAGAAGTGGTTTTGTCAGGTTAGGTTAATGGTTGGGCTTGATGATATTAAAGGTCCCTTCCAACCTTAATGATTCTATGATTCTATGATATGTCCAAATGGCTCTTACAAGAACAACTTATTTGGTGCAGGGACAGTTCAATAGACTAATTCGTAAATATTTCTGTTTAACTCAGAAAAGAATTATTCCTTTCTATTTACTAGTTATTGGACTAATAAGAAACAAACAAAAAGAAAGCTTTCTGTTGTATAATCTTTGTAATTTGAGTAATCTTGATAGATGAAAAACTCATTAGTAGAGAGAATTATTTTTTCTGAAGACTATTCTTTTGGTGTTAGATGGTTATTCCACTTATTGGAGAAAACAATTGTGATCATGTCTCAGTTTATAAAGCTTAAGTTAAAACACAGAAGTTGTACCTCGGATACAAAAATACTTTGTCTTGTTTTAACCAACAGAGTCCAACAGCCCACAGCATGCAATGCTGAGTCCGTATAAGCCTCCCAGAAGCACGATCTACTGCCCTTTGAACAGTACTTGCACTTGGCAACTAATCACTAACACGTGGTAAATTACCACATGTACATTTAAAGATAAATGCTACCTTAACACCGACAGCTATTCCCAGGTTCAGCAGTCTAAACATTTTAAGTATTTATTCTACCAAACGAGTTTTAATAAAAGTTTTTCCAAAAACTGATTACAGAAATGCTTCTTTCTGACATTACAGGAATACATTCAGTTTAGATCCCCTGACAAGCAAGACAGGAAACTTTCACACTACTGCTCAAAAACAATTGATTTGAGTAAATTGAAAATTCATATTGTACCACCCTTTAAGATTTCAACACATTCCGGTTTTGCTAAAAGATGCACAAATAATTACTCTCTAATGGGCCGATTGCATAAGATAAAGTGAGCTTAAGACAAGAATTCAAAGAAACAATGTCTAAGTGATACCGTAAGTTCTAGGAGCTGACTCAACTAGATTATGATCTAATGGAAACAATTTTCTGTATTAGTAACTTAGTTTATGTACTTTTTTTTCTCCCCTTCCAAACTGGCATCCAGCTGAGAGAGATTTTCTAAGATTTTAGTTGCCTCAGAATACCACTGTACTGACAGCATTACTCCTTTACCATAAAAGCTGAAAAAGTGGCATTGTTGCTACCTACATTGACCAATATGAAAACACAACCATCATGCAGTACAGGGACAACCTAGTATGACAGAATGGTGTCAAAATCAGATAAGCTACACAGATTTGTGCAGTTGGAGACACTAACTGAAATTTCTAGCCACAGCAAGCAAGAGTTTCTTTCAAAAATCATATGCCTCTAATACTACTGTCATGCCATAAATCTATTCAAACCATATATTCCCAACTGGAACATTATATTAGCAATGCACACTCGCAGAGTCATATGGAAAAGGCAGTACTTATTACTCTCTGCAGCCTTCCATTTCACTAGAATTATGTTTAGCTAGTGGTAAGCAGTAAGATAAAAGAGGTAAGAAATTTAATTCAAGGATTATGGGATTTCAGTGTGACATTGACAGAATAATCCAATTCATTTTAAAACCAGACAGATTAAAGTTTTATAACAAAGCATGTTCAGCAACAGTTTCTAAAAGGCCAGGTACCTACAGACACCCCCTGCCCAAAACAGTATTGGCATTACTGTCACATCTATTAAGCATTTCAGTTAAATGGGTATCAAATACTAAAATAAAAACATTAGGGCTCTCAAAACACAAGATTCCACACTGGGGACTGTTTTTATCCATAATGAAGAATAGCTGTACTTCCTTACTAGTAGTAGATCAACAGAACAAGAACATTCAGCAGAATCCCATTTACACGTTGAAACTACAGTATCTACATAGGTCTCTTGGATTGTTCTCATAACAAGCACACTGGCTACAGGCAGTTTACATTTCATGACCACCTAAGCCTTAGGAGCGTATCCCAACTGTGTTTAAAGCAATTCTATGACTTACGAGGAGAAAGGAAAACTCACCGGTTTTGTTCCTTCCTTTGCTTGATTAGTTGAATGAGTTCTTTGTCAAGGTATTCTTCTTCTGCCTCTTCTTTCTCTTCCTCTTTTCTGTCATGGGCATCAACATTGTCTTTGTGCAGCTGGCTGGAGATGTGCTTGGCATATGCTGACAAACCCACCAGTGTCACCCTGCACACCTGGCATTCATGGTTGCTGTCCCTAGGAAGAGAGGCAGAGGGTGGACTTTCAACTCTGCCAACAGGCATGGCAGGTATCTCTGGTCTTACTTTGTTTCCTCTGAATGTGCTTGCGTTCAAGGCAACTAGGTTTTGCTCAGTATGTTTAAGTTACTTGAATTCTCTGGCTTTTGCTTTCAAGGTCTAGTTTTCTGATGGTCAGTTTTTAAAAGATTTTTTTCCAACAATCAAGAGGTAAAAGACTTGGTAATAAAGCTGCGTTAACTGAGGGTAGGAATTCTTCTTGAATTGTTGTACTCAAAATCTTTTCAGAGGAAACATAGTGAGCGAGGAGGCAGAGTGGAAGGCTTACAGAGCTAGCAGGAGCTGCTCTGAAGCCCATCCATGGTGCCAGCTGCACTGGGGAAGCCTGGTGACAGCTTCTACATTTAATCCTTGCCTTGAGCCTTCCCCCAGTGAAATTTAGAAAAGGGAGGAGGCAGCACATGGATACAGCCAATCCTGACACAACCGAACCTAAACTGGGACAGCTGAGACTGCAGCCTGGAATCCAAAGACTCCACAGCACAGCAAGTGATGGGAGGGTATCTTCAGTTCACTGTACTTTATTTGGTTCAAGTGTGCATGAGGTCTGCTTTCTACTTTAGAGGCCTTATCTTAAAAAGTACAGAAATTATTTCAGCTGGAGGAAGTGGACAGCTGTGTCAGACAAATGGCTTTACTCATGTTTCTGTGAATACTGGATTAAGGTTATGACATTTTTTTACCTTTTTTTTAAAAACAGAAATTCAGATTTCTAAATACACCTTATTTGTTCTCCTCACAAATCCTTTCAATACTCTATTGTTAATGAAATATGTTGTTAATAACAAACAAGGAAAATATGTTCACCAGTTAAAAAAAGTGAGGAAAAACTTAATGAGAGCATAGACCACTGCATATAACTCAGTGGGACCAAGTTAGGACTCATTGCCTGCCTCCACAATGCTTGCTTCAATTTTGCCATTTAATTCATAAAAGCTGACCTGCATACGCCTGTGGCGCACCTGAGACCAAAGTCTTGTAACAGTAGCATTATAATACGAATACACAGTTCATGACTGGGGTCAAAAAAATGGGATCCATAAAGGAAAAAGGCAAACATGAATACCTGTTCTTTAGAGAAAAGTTAAAAGTAAAACAAGAAAAAGATAAAAAGATGCACCTTCACTCAAGATATTAAGCCAACATCCTTACTGGAGTGCTTAATGGATTGTCAGCAGCTATGCTTTATTTATCCTAGAAATCTGTGGGTTTCCTACCCACAATAAGTTGAGCTATTTAACCAATACAGTCATTCAGGCACAGGTAGAGAGGGTTTTATTTTAAACAGAGTAATTCATAAAATTTACACTTTTTACATTAACTTTTTTTTTACAGCCTAACTAATTTCAGATGAAACATTTGGATGAATTTAATTTACAAAGTCAGTAGCTTACAAATTTAGCCTGTGTTTTCCAGAGAGGGGTATACTTCATTTTGCACACGTCACACTCACTAATACTCAAAGCTCAGATACTATATGTTGGCTATCTCATTAACGCAACAAAGATAACCAAATACAATCAGCAATTTTTCCTAACGCTATTGGAAGAATCCTCTCCACACTGATAAATGGCACAGCTATGCGTTGCCAATAGAACTTATGTTTAACTTATGTCACCATGCAAGGCAAACTGCAAATAGGAAGCTGGCTTCTTGCTGAAAAAGGTGCTCTTTTTATACAATGTTCCACTTGAGTCATAGGGACACTTAACAAGAAACGTACCTCAGTGGTACCAATTAGGTTTTAAGAGAATAATCCAAATCCTTCGTAAAACCCATGTTTCAATTCTTTCATGAAACTTACATCATCCTCATTTGTAGACTTCATAATAAATAAATGCAAAGTTTTACTTATTTTGGACAAAGCCAGTGAGTTAGCAGCTGGCGTAAGGACAAATAACTTGTTTCTATCACTTCTAACTTGTGAGTTCCTAGTTACTAAGCTAAGGTTCTTGTACCAACTGATAGTCTGGAAAGAGAAGACCTGAGTGGGTAGTGACTACAATTCTCTGTCCTGCTCCTAATCTGTATGAATCTAAAGAAAAAAACAACACTATTTTTTCCTATACAAACAACTGCTTTAATTGAAGATTAATTGGCTGGGAGTTCACATAGTTACAGTTCAGGGAATTTTGATTTCCTCCACTTCTTTCTTTCCCCTACCCCCATTAGTATCAGCCAGAACTGGGCATGCTCCAGGCCACACACCAATCATGTCTACACATTTCCTCACCATACAGGAACACCACACAACCTTAGTTGTTCAAAAGAGAAAAACAACCACTAAAGCTTTGTACTTGACTCGTTATATCACATGGAGTAAGACTTCAAGATGAGAAGAGCCTTAAAATGTTTCAGAAAACTATTCTAGCCTTGAGATTACTAAGTTAACTTTAAAAACAGAAAAGTGTGAAGCAATGTGAGTTTCCTTTACCTCTTCCCTACAGGAAGTCTGAAATGTGACTTCTAGTTGGATGTCAAATTTGAAGGTAGTAAGACACTGATACTACAGGCTTTAATGGTATTATCCTCTGTTACACAATTCAACCATACTCACAAGGCTGTTGCTTGTGCTTCATATTTTCTACTTGGAGCACCTTTTGCTTTACAGGGCTGTAAGACTCCTAAAAGACTTCTACTAAATTTAAATGGGAGGAAGAAGCAGCACAGGGGAAGAGAACAAGGCTGCTGCTGCACAATGAAAAATGAAGTTCAGTATTCATTTTGAGAACAAACATCGTCCATGCATTCTTCTGAAAGAATTAAGACAGTTACCTTAATAACAGAAAATGTAATGCTGATGAAACAAATTTAATTTCATTTCAGCCTTAAGGAAATGGAGAACCAAGAATTGTCAGATCACTTGCAAGCCACAGTGGACACAATATATAACTTCTAGAAATTACTGCCACTTCAAGAGTCATGAACTAAAAAAATTAACTTAGAAGGTCAGAAATAAGATGCCCAAATATGTGAAATTTAAAGCTGTAATCCTCACCACTTTCTATGGCAAGAATTTCAGAACCATTGTCAGAAGAAGAAAGTCCAGAACAGAAATGCTCTACAAGTTAGCTGATCAGAAGCCCTAAATCAGCATCTAGTGCTGAGGACATTCTGGTTTCTGAGCAATCCCTTCCCAGCTGTTCAGTAACAGAACAAATCCTTTTCACGCCCAACAGGACAGATATTGAATAGCATGATGTGCTTGATTCCAGGCACGTTTTCAGAACATTCCTAGCTCCCAAGACCCAGTTGTGTGGGTCACTGCAGAGAAGAAAACAAAATGATCTGGGTTTTTTTGATGTTGTTTTCTTTTCTTTTTAAGTAAGTAGCTGAATTCAGAATAAAAAAAAAAAGTCTCAAAAGGCATAGGGCTAAGCAAGGGATGGCAATGGCAGGGGGAAGATAGAAGAGGGTGGGAAATGTGAGGAATTTATCATTTTTATGCCCTCTATCGTTACTACAAAGCAATTTTTGTTTGAAAAAAATGAAATAGCTTCCAAGAAGCTGCTTTCATACATTTTCTCAATGCGACACAACAACTTTGTTTATCTGGATAAGTTGAAGATTTTCCCACTAAACCAAATTTAATCTCAAGAGGGAAAGATTATTTCGTTTTCTTTCCAATATATTTAAACATTTCACAGGTCCACACAGCTGCTGCCTAAAGACAGGGTGATGACAGAGATTCTGAAGACAGAAGTTCTTTTCCCTGATTACTAACCTGTTGTGAAGCCACAGACAAATTAATCAAATATTAAATGGAAGTAGAAATCAGACAACAGATGCTATTTACTGACAGTTAATATGCACTTTGAAGTAAGCAGTATCTTTTTACCTATTGTCCTGCAAAGGGTTATTTTCTATTTTAGAGAGACAATTTGAAATGTTAGAAGATATAAGTGGGCATACACATATGCTACAGATTTTCTGGAAGTCTTAACCTAAAAACATATTAGGTTGTTGATTTAGATGAACGACAGCAATACTTTGCAATTATACACAACAGTAGTATAAAATATATACAGCTGGCTCAAACAAATGTCTTCAGCTGTGGCACATATAATACAAGCTTGTACTCCAAATGCAGACACTTTTCTGCAGCTATATGTATGCTTTGCATATAAAAACTTACTGAAGAGAAATAAATTGCAAAGTTCCTCTAGATTTGAAACATTATAAAACAAATCAGTTTAAGAGTTTTACTAGACTTCAACCTGGCACAACTTAACTACATTGGCAATAGTATCCCACATTGATTAAGTTGAAAGAGGATGACTTCTTAGTCCTTTAAAAGATGTTTAAAAGAGATTTGCTATTTCCATAAAAAGTTTGTGCAGCAAGATGATTAAAAATTAGTCTGTAGGCTAAATACTTAAGTGCAGACTATCTGATCTCTATGGCTACCCCAAAACCCCTACACCTAAAAGCACTTCTAAGTGCACTCTGGCTACACCCTGATTCCATATTACGAGAATGATATTTGAATACCCCTTAGCTCCCTCCTCCTGCTTTCCAAAGGTTGTAAATAAAACCAAGGAAACCAGAAGGAAAACACCATCCACCACAGTTAGGTCACTTAACCAAACAACTGGACCAGGGTGGCCAGAGGACAAGGCAGTCACTCGAGCAGATGCAGACTTTACATCCAAGGTATCAGTCTTTTCACAGTGGTTTAAAAGATCAACAAATGTTTCTACATCACTGAAAACCTTTAAAAAACATTTCAAAAAGGAAAATACCAGTGTTCATAATTCTGCCAAAGGCAGAATTCTAGTGCTTCCAAGAAACCAAGTATAAACTGCCAAGACCTAAAAAACATGGGTTTTGATTTTATTTCACTGCAGTCCAAGAAATACGGGCTAGCTTTCTTCCACATCACTGTTTGCCTCCTCAGTTTGACATGAAGAGAACGTGTTCATTGCCACCTTTATCACAAGGCATGCAACTAAGTGATGCATAAAACTAAATTGTGCAATTCAGTTTGTATGGAAAATAGGACATGAGTTCTTCCAGAGAGCGACATACAAACTGCACAGAGAGGAAGGATGCAAGATTGTTCTCATACCTTCCTTTCAGGTTTTCAAGTTCTCTGTGGTGAAGCATGCTTCTCATGTGTTCTTCCATCTCCTTCAACATGGGGAAAAAAGTAAAATTGGTCAAAACAAAGCAAAAATGGAGTATCGTATTTGAAAACCTCACTTCTGAGAACTCTCCTGCCTTGCAGGAAGGTGTACTCTACTCCTGTAGGACTGTAACAGTTGCCATTCCTGTTCCTGTGACCATGAAAGCACAAGTAGTCACACTCTCAGGAAGTCATATAACGTTACCTTTCCTGAGGAAGGACACACACACGAGTCATTAGAATCCAACAGTAGGGGAGCAGAATTCCAGGAGAGACAAACAGGAGTACATGTAACAAAGCTTATTAGATTGATTTCTGACAAATTACCGTTGATCATTATTTTTATTAAACATCTCATTGATACCACTCTCCAGAATCACTGTACTTAAAACACTGTTTTCCTGCTTAATCTGAGCAGTGTCTCTGTATTTGTATTATGACACAGCTGTAATTTCATCATCACATACTATTTTACCCTGCTACAGGTGCACTTCAGAAACTGAGATGTACATAACATGTCAGTTTGTTGTTTACAGTAATCTTGACCCTGCACAATTTTAAAACGGAAGCATTTCTTACGCACATTTCACGTTAGTATCTACCAACAGCTGTAAAGCATTAATTATTTACCTTTTTTGAGTTGTACACAATGTGACACAATATGCATTTTCGTTCTCGAACCATGCTTATTACTCTGGAAAGATCTTATCCCATACCTGAAAGAAAAAAAAATTAAAAGAACCAATATTCAGGATTACTTTTTTTTTCATTAATCTGTTTTAGTATGGAAAGTAAAAATAAGTTACTATTAATGAAAACACTTGTGCTGAGTTTCTTTAAGAGAATACATACCTCTTGTGCATAATCAATATTCTTCAAAAAAAGATAAGGTAGTTTTGAATAGTCATCTAAACCAGCTATAATAAAAGTAGCCTTCCCTTTCATTTTTTCCCTTGTCCTCCAAGACATGGTTCTGATTCTACAAGTAAACACAGTTCAGTAGGAATCCTCTCAGCTACTCAAATCAGATTAACAAAACTCTTTCCAACTAGAATGATGAGAGGGAGATAAGAAATTGGGGAAACCAAGCAGGGCAAACTCAAATCTTTATTTTGGTACACAGCTCAGTTCAATTAAGAGATTTATAAGGTTCTAGTAAAATGAAACAAAGGCCATTCATGACAGAGACTGTCAGTCTTCAAGGTTTATCGGTCCATTTAGTCACCATAAAATAAAGCCTAAAGTGATTTAAACTCTGCATTTTTCCCATTAACCTCTGTAAGAACTACACATGTACATGTAATGAAATACGCAATTTAGATGGCATTTTAAGACGCATTCTCTAACACCATGCTGTACATGGGCACCTTATGTATGTGAATCATTAACAAAAGCTATTAATTTTCATTAATTATTCCCAGTGGTACAAGATTGTTCAAAACTTTGCACCAGAATATTAGACATTTCAACACTGATCTACTTAAGAGTGGCATATAAGCAAACGAAAGCAGCAGCAGGTCAAATTAAATGCTGTGTTTATTATACAAATTAAATGTATGTGTTTTATCATAAAGTTAGATTCATTAGGAGAACAATTAAATTAGAGAGGCACATAACAGTCTAGGCTACAATACAAAGATGGACATGTCTGCATAAGTAACAGGGTGTAATCTTTGCCCGTTTCTCTTAAAAGCCACTAAAATGCAGAATGATCAAGCATTATAGTAACATTTTATTGACTCAGCAGAGGCTGTTCCTCACCCTAAAGTGGAAAGATATGTAACTTTTTACTACTAGGCATTTTTATATCTCCACACAAAGACAAATCCTTCCAAGCTTTGCTATCTTAGATTAGTCAACTTCAGAGATAGCTAATACCATCAAACTTAACCTACAAGAGCCTTCCTCAACAGTGCATGTCCACAGCTTACTCCACAAAGTTAATTCTAATTATTTATCATCAACCTTCCGCATCAGAGGCATCAAACCCTCTGAATCCGGTACTGCCCAGTATGAGAAGCTGTGAGCAAAGGGCAAAAACTGGATTTTTACCAAGTCCAGATTACCTAGAGTTAAAGCAACTCTGACATTCAGTGGTACTGTCTGTCCTGGTTTGAGTGACACAGGATTAATTTCTCTCTCAGTAATTTTACTTTTCAGTAAGGTCTCTTCTAATGCTAAAACAGCACTTTTAGAAGACTCTAATGTCTGAATTTGTGAAAATATTCACTTTATAGCCAGCTATGGTATGTGGGTTTCAAGGTCTCAGTGTTTTCAAGTTAGCCAGGTGCAGGGGCATGCAGAGGAACAAGACCCGGGCACTTGACCCAAGCTGGCCAACAGGATTATTTCATACCATGAATGTCACATTCAATATAAATTAGAAAGTTTGCTGAGGAGTTTCTCTTCCTCTTCTATGACAGCTGCAATCCAGAGAACTTCTTGCCCTGGTGCCGGATCCCTGAGGCCTTTCCTTCCTCCCAAACCTGTAGCACTCAGTGTCCGACATTTGATGTCCACTGCTGGGAGTGCACAGATTCCTACTGACAGAATTGGCTGAGTATAAACCTTGTATGTTTTATATTGGCATCAAGATCAATATTGGTTCTGTAGTATTATTAATGTCAATTATTTAGTCTTATTCTATTAAATCTGTTTATAATTCAGCCCTCGGCTTTCCTTGTTTTTCCCCATTCCCCTTCCTGGGTGAGGAGGGTTCATCCAGTGATCAAATAATTGTCTGACTGACAAATTGTTGTGGGTTTTTCAAGCGGTAACACTGTCCAACTGTAAACAAACAAAAATAAGCACTTAAAACCATACCCACTCTATTTCCAAAATGTGTTTTTTTGACAAATAACTCTTTTCCACCAGATTTGCATGTCTATTTACAGTTAACATATGCACGAGCATCTGTCCAGCTAAAAGGGGAAGGAACTGAAAGTTGCAATAGCACTTTCACCTTTCGTTTCTTCCCTAAAAAACTCCACATCATCATACCGAAACTTAACACACAACAGGAGATTCAATCATCTTCTTATGTTCCCCATCTAGCATTCCTATGATGCCATTCTTTATCTCACAGAAATATCTGATATTGTTTAAATACGCATTCTCTAGTTTTATCACATGGGCACCTGACGAACTGGAATCGTTAACAACAGCTATTTATTTTGACAAAGCATTCCCAACAAAGGTACAAGATCATTCAGAACTTTGCACCAGCCTAGGTCATACAGAGCATGCATATAAATTTGTATGGTATCAGTGATGTGCGTGCAAAAGCACCTGCCTTCATGGAAGGTCAGAACACAAGTTTTGGAACAGTGTTTTGCAATCATTTGAAACCACATATAAAGAGTGTAACTTATTTTTAAACGTATTTAAACTGAGACAGCAGCTACGGAAAATTTAAGCCAGTTGGTACTGGGACCAGCCCTGAGGAGAAGGACCTGGGGGTCTGGGGCTGCTTGATGAGAAGCTCAACATGAGCCAGGAATGTGTGATCGCAGCCCAGAAAGCCAACTGTATCCTGGGCCGCATCAGAAGTGTGGCCAGCAGGTCAAGGGAGGTGATTCCGCCACTCTATCCTACTCTGGTGAGACCCCACCTGGAGTACTGCATCGAGCTCTGGAGTCCCCTACATAGGAAAGACATGGACCTCTTGGAGCAAGTCCAGAGGAGGGCCAGAAAGATCATCAGAGGGCTGGAGCCCCTCTCCTATAAGGACAGGCTGAGAGACTTAGGGGTGTTCAGCCTGGAGAAGAGAAGGCTCCAGGGAGACCTTATAGCGACCTTCCAGTACCTAAATGGGGCCCTACAGGAAAGCTAGGGAGGGACTTTTTACAAGGGCATGTAGTGACAGGACAAGGGGTAATGGCTTTAAACTGCAAGAGGGTAGATTTAGAATAGATATTAGGAAGAAATTCTTTACTTTGAGAGTGGTGAGGCACTGGAACAGGTTGCTCAGAGAAACTGTGGAAGCTCCTTCCCTGCAAGTGTTTAAGGCCAGGCTGGATAGCGCTTTGAGCAACCTGTTCTAGTGGGAGGTGTACCTGCCTATGGCAATGGGGTTGGAACTAGATGATCTTCAAGGTCCCTTCCAACTTAAACCACTCTATGATTCTATGAGTAGAGATAGAAAATGAGATATTTCAGCCCCATGGTTTTCCAGAAGGTTATTAGGTGAGTATAGGAGCACATCATCAACATGCTGTTTATATACAGATCTGTGCAGCAGCAACACAAGAGAGCTAAGAGAATTATTTATCATTATACACAAGTGACAAAGGTTTAGATGCCTCCCCAATATAGCAGAGCTGTTTTAATGCGATTAGTATGAAGTTACTCCTCAAAAGC
Source organism: Ibidorhyncha struthersii (assembly GCA_013398815.1). Lineage (NCBI taxonomy): Eukaryota > Metazoa > Chordata > Aves > Charadriiformes > Charadriidae > Ibidorhyncha > Ibidorhyncha struthersii. Next base: position 12,209 of record VZSZ01004077.1, read on the forward strand.
TAGGGTGCTAATCCTTGCACCAATTGCAGGTATTTCCTTTGTAGTAAAATATTCTCTACTCCCCCAACGTTCTTCACAAGCACTACTTTGTAGTTTAGCAAAATATTCCCTACATGTGTTCAGGATCTTGTTCAAGATTACTCAACTATTTACAGAATTCATTCTGCACAAGAATGAAACAGCAGCATGGGACTTAAATCAGGAAAAGCAGGCCAGTAAAGTATGGTGACTTGCTCACACCAGTTAGCACGTAACATTAAAGAGCTTTCACAAGTAAAGCTAACATTACACCTGTTTTGGCTAATTAAAACATATAGTAACTATACACGATTACAGGAAGAGTTTTAGGCTAACTGCCCAATCCACTGGTCATTAATTATGACAGAGTACTAAAAATACTAATGGAATTCAAATGCTATTGGATGTCACTATGAAAAGTGAAACTTTCACCTCCAGAGAGAGAAGCCTTTAGATGCAAGGACTCAGAAGTACAGAGATATAGTAGATGCTACAGGGACAGGGAGAAGACAGACCCATGTTCTATTTCCAGATCACCACTTGACTTACTGTCTACATAGACATAAACCACTTTCCTTCATCCTTAGCTTTCTCCCAAATCCTGCTAGGAAACCCAAGGCTCACTTTATTGAAGCACTTCAATTTCACTGTAACAGAACTTTCACAAAGTACTTTGAAAAGCATTATAAATTCAAGGTATTCACTATGCAACAACAATAAGAACCAGACAGCTTTTGAGCCATGTAGTCAGTAATGACATTTCATTTCATCACACACTGGTCTGTTCAATCACAAAACTTTCATACCGAGAAACTTCAGAAACATAGCTTTCTCTACACAAATGCAGGCATATCTAAATTCTTAACAAAAAAAATCCCATACTTTAAACACTAAACAACCTTCAAGCTTTTATCAGATTTAACAGTTTGTGCTTTTGAAGTTACCAGCTTGCTGCATAGCATAGGAAATTACCTCTTATGGGAGATTAATGGGAAAACTAGCTACTCTAAAAAATGAGCAAACTGCAAGCAAAGATAAGGTTTTGCCAAAAAGAACCTACTACCATACAAAAGAGAAACATGTCAACAACAAAATGTAGAGCATTCAAAACAAATGAGATGTTACAACAACTTTGTATTTTGAGGGAATGTAACTGTTCAGTGGGTGATTGAAGAGATTGAAGATTCAGTGAAGAGATGCATTTTACAATTATGTGATGTAAATGCAACTTGCCCATAGGCTGCACCTGCCCAGAGCTTGGAAACAGCACAGAGTTTTAATTAACTTAAGCAAGTCTGCTACAGAGATTTTGGAGAACGCTTCTCACAAGTAAAAATAGTCTACAAAGAAAATAAGGCATTAGACTACTTCCTGCTACAACATCCATTTGTCCACAGTTATTCAACCTGACCGGATAACATACATTAAAAATGCATGTCAAGGTTAAATCTGTTACAGATCAGTAGCTGAACACTCTGACTATATAAAGCCACAAGTGCCATGGAGTGGGGCGGGCAGCCCAGCGTTCCAGCTGCCTAGAAATCCTCAGGACGCCTCAAAGAGCTCAGCAGTGCTGGTCTGTCTAAAAGCCTGCCTAAATGCTGCACGTCCCCACAGGCAGCAGTGGAAACTCTACACTTGACAAGAATGGGAGTCTAGAAATTCACTGTGGCAGAACACTCTGCAGCAACATGCTCCTCAGCTCCTCACAGGGATATCATTCCTTTTGCTTTAGAGACTTATCTCCTGCAGCAACTGATTGCATGCATCCTAGTTGAGCTGTAGAATAGTAATACAGCTGCCACAGACATGGGAAAGGAGAAGAGAGCAGAGAGGAAAGAAGCAACTCACCACAAAGTGCATTCATGAAATCTTTAGTTGGTTGATGGGATGAAGTGGTGGACACAAAGTCATTTTGACTTGGAGAGAAGCCTCTTGGCCCAGAAGAATTGGGAATGGAAGCGTATTTAGACTCCGGAAAGCATTTCAACAACCACTGCTAGGCTAGATCGTAAGCAGTTTGATTATCAGCATATCTTATTTTGTTAATCTGCCAAGAAGCCTGGCCTTTTCTCAGGAAAACCTGGAGAACCCCGCATAGGCCTTTGAAAGCTGTATTCAACCACCTGTTGCGATAAACAAATGTTACAAAGCAATAATGATTGCTAATCTAACCAGATAATGACTTAGAAAAGCCTAGTAGTAATAGAGAGATTTTCTTAGTGAAAAAATTTATGACCATAAAACCATTTCCCTGTATTACACACTGCTCCAAACATCAAAGCCCTGTACCGCCGTGAGCATGCTGTACAAAAACAATTCATCATAACAAGACTGAGGCCTATGCCCAAATTTCATCACCTCGAGCAGAATTTATGTGGAATCGAGCACTGACATTCAAAGACTATCTTTCCTTCTTAGATTCATTGCCCTTGAGGCATCTGAATTCAGTATGCATCTCCTTGCTAGACTGTAACTTTACCAATTACCTCAACATTACTTACGGGCATATGTGGGAAGCACTTTAACTTTTCTACTGAGATGCTGATCTGTGCAACCTAACTTGATCAACAGCCAGAAGCTTAAGGACTTACTAAAGTTAAGTTACGACTAACAGCATTATTGTCTTCTAGCATACTACCATGCAGTGTACAAACTACTTTGTAGTCACAGGGGTGTTTTTACTGTAGCAAAGGAGATAACTGCATTACAGCCCAACATTTAAAATACTCGTACCAGAAGTAAGACTTTTAAGGTAAATTCCTCCCTGCTTTCCAAGATTTAACTTCATCCTCATGACAGACTGAGGGTACTCTAGCACTGAAAGGGCACCCCTGCATAGCAAATGTAATAACAGGGTGGCCGAGTGCTCAACTATTTTGACATTGAGCCAGAAGAGGAGAAGAGTTATTTCATAGATCAAAGTTCTTTAAGTTCCTGTTAAAAGCAATAAAATTGACTCCACTAACTAGTCTGGAAGACATCTCGCAGAAACTGTTTGCGTGCTATCCCGTGAGTATGGATGGCTTTTTACAATATACAGGGAAGGTATATTGGAGATAAGAAGCCTGTAAAGAAATACCCTAAACAAACAGACCAGCGCAGGCACAGGAACACCTGGCATGAACACAGACTTTTCATTGATATCTATTTTTACTGCAAGTAAGTATAAGTATGGTGTACAGACCAGAATAATATATACACCTTAAGTCACAATCAAACTGCATCTTCTAATTCCCTATACGTAAGCAATGGTAATTAATTTCCTAATATCCAAACGAAGTTTTCCTTGCTGCTAACTGAGATGATAATTCCTCCCTAGTGAAAGTACATGCCTTATTGTTATCTTGCTTATGATAGCTTTTTACGCACCGGAAGATTCAGGGATATACACTGTCCTAATTGGAATGGAGAACTGCTCAGCACTATTGCTGTATGCTGTCATTTACGACACCTAAAATCCACACACCTGGAAAGCTTCTGTTTTCCCCTATACTCCCAGTTTGGTTTTAGACATATGCAAACTCTTCCTTCAGATGTTTTCCTCAACATTCCCATTCCTCTTTCCAAATTGCTCACGACACTCTCGAAAAAAAAAAAGTCCAAAACTGGACACAGTACTCCAACTAAGACACTTATCAGCACCCTTTGAAGGGGGACATTCTTTGTACCCCTACTACCATTACAGCCTCAAACATAATTGCTAGTGATTGAGACTTAAGTTATTTAATAAGTCTTATTAAGACTTACTAAGTCTTAAGACAATTAAGTCTTATTAAGAAGCAACATAGTGATCCACAATATGTGGGACAGATAACCTATCTGATTTAGATATTTCTGTGTGACTTACAAAAAAATTCACATCAGGTTATTCTGATAACCTTTTGTCACTTTAACAAATGGACCCTTCAACAAGCAGATCCTTAAAAGAATGACAGAAATACCCGCCACTTAATTTTACGCTTATTCCTGTAAAATTTAGCTGTATCTTTTTTTCTCTTTCCTAGGGTATTTAAGCTCATAATACCCTTCACAGTTATGCATACTATGTCTCTTTATTGGAAGTTAAGAGCAATGACTCAGAACCCAAATCAAAACAGACTACTCCAATACATCCCATCTACTGCAGTTCCACAGAAGCAGGTACCTGGCCTTGGCAAAATGACGCAGATTCCTAAAGAAGGATCTACATAGATGCAAGACAGCACACGGGAGAGCATTCAGTCATCAGGCTTTTTCTATTTATACAGTCACTACAGGGTACTAAAAATCACCAGAGAGTGGTTTGAGGCACTCAGACCAAGGTAGTCAGGTCATATGTCAGTGTATGGAGCTTTGGTGCCAAGTAAATTCAAGTTAAGGATACCAAACATTAAGACAGTAGTCATTAATCACCAGGCAATAGAAATACAGGGGTCTGTCTGAATTCTTATACCTCTGTAAGACAGGCAGTTTATCCCAGGGCTGAACTTTAGGGGCTCCATCAACTTGGGATTAAAATGTTAAATAGTCTGGGACTAGATGAGAAAAATCCCCTACACTACAAATATGAAAAACATTTTTACAAAACAAAAGAAGTTATTTGTAATGCATAGTATCCTCTATTTGCTATAATCAGGTTGAGTCAGATGACATCTCAAATCTTATGACACCATCTGGTGGCAGAGTTCAGGGAATATGATTACCAGATGTTAAAAAGAATTTTATCAATTTAAATTTGATTCCGACCAAATTTAAATTTGATTCTAGATATCTTACGAATTTTGTCTTTACATGATAAAGGGGAAAAATACCTTAGTTTTACCTAGATGAAGTTAACTACAAGTTTTAGTATCCCTGTACACAACTTGGATATGTATTTATGGGATAGTGGCCATTGTTATTCTTTGCACTGGATATCACAGCCTTGCATAAATTAAGATGCATTTAGCTGATATCTTTTCAAACATGTGACATTCTTGGACATATGGGCTAGAAGTTACCTGAAGTTTGGTCACAGCAGCTCAGGTAACAGACTAACACAGTTTGGCTAAAACCAATTATGTGTTCCGAATTGAAAACGTTAGAACACAGCACCTATTTAACAAACTTTACATACAAAAAAAAAATAATAATCAGTCAATAGTGAAACATATGTGGTGATGCAAATGCAGTTGCCTTTTACTGCTAGTTCAACTGAAGTAAAGCAAGGACTAAAAGAAATAAATACAGTTGCCTTTAACAGAACAGACTTCAGGATAGGAATCTGTTTTCCAAGGTAAGAAGTTACAAAGCCATGCTGCATTGCCCTGAAGAACCTGCAGTATTCATCCAAAATATTGCAGTCCTAATGGGTGAGATAATTTCAAAGTTCAGTAAAACTATTAACCAAATTTTTTGAAGTCTTAAGTGTTATTTAGACTAGGATCTATCATTTCAGCAAAACAGTCAATTCATTTAATATAGTAATTGAGGCTTGACTGAAAGAAGTAGCAAATAACAAAGGAACAGGAACAACCAGCAGAGATGTAGGAAAAGCAGCCCCAGGAACTCATGCTGAAAACAAAGTCCATCAAACCTCAATGCTCTCCTCTCACAGGTCACTCCTCAGAACCCATCTGTTCTACAAACCTCTTTAAAGCTGCACTTCAGAAGGGGTAGGATAAAAGGTGAAAAGGAAAATTTCTTACTTACATGAGATCATTGTTATCAAACCACTATCAGTATAGTGAAGTATAAACTTTAATCATCAATGCTACTTCTATCTAAAGTTCATAGTTTTCCAAGTTGAAGTTAATAAGCACCTCTGAACAGTTCTTAATATAAGTTTGCATATGAACTACCCTGCTTGTAATGATGAATGCTTACTTCTAAATACCTCATATTTCATTGTACTGTTAAGACTTGTTTCATGCTATCAGTCCACTCTTTTTAGGTTATCAAACGTTCATCACCACATTCATACATGCTCTCACTAGGACAGTTTCTAGCTGTACGTTATGAGGAAGGTAACTAAGCAACTCTGTACCCAAAGCCACACTTCAGCACTGGAAATGCTGCTGACAGGCACGTAGAGACAGCATGATAGCTACACATCTGCAACAGAGAACCTGCTCTAACAAAGCTTGTATTTGACTGGATAAGAAAGTTCAGGTATCACTCCAGCAATAAAGGATGCTCACAGCGCAAAGCAAAACATATGCCTACCCCAAGGCAAGACGCCGAGCTACAGCCCCTCTAGGCCGAGCCGGACCTGCCCCGCTCCCCTCCCTAGGCGGCCCCCTCCGCCAGAGACGGAGCGACCCCACATCGACCCC
>VZSZ01004077.1:18563-49723 GCA_013398815.1 Ibidorhyncha struthersii
CAGCACCAGCGCCGGGGCGACCCCACAGAGACCCGCGGCGCACGGTGGGGCGGGGCCAACCGCCCAGCACAGCCAATGCGGCAGGGGGAAGGCGGCCGCGCTGCACGCCGGGAGGTACGCCTGCGCCGCCGAGGTGCCTGCCGGGAAACGTAGTCCTGGCGGCGGGAGAGCTGGGGAGGGGCGTGCGGGCGAACTCCACAGCAAGGGCAGCGGCATTTGCCTGCCGGTTGGGGCATTTACGAACCGATAATGATAAGAAACCGTTATTATTATTTGTAAGTGTAGCGCTATAAACACACGTGGCGCCACATACCGCCGCTCTAAAAAGCAGGCAGTGAAGACCACCGGTACGTCAGCGGCGGGAAGCCACTGCCGCCGCGCTGGGCCAGGGCGGCTGCGCCTGGAAAATCCGCTCCGGGAGCGATTTGAAGGACAGGAGGACAAGCACTCATGGTCCGGCCCGGCCTCTGCAGTGTGCAATAAGCCTTAATCCACCGGGGCTTTTTAGGGAGGCCAAGGGGGCTCCGAGCACCCCGAGAGAACGGGAACTGAGGCCCGGTTGCGAGGTGCCAGCGGTGTCACGGGAAGAGGGACCTGGGACAGGCTCAAAGGGCCACGTGAGCTGCTGCCGGCCTTGATGCTGCGAGAGCTGCCGGCACCTCTCCGGGTGAGCAGCCTGACAGCAGGTACGGCACCCGAACGGCAGCCTGAACAGGGAAGAAGTTATCCACACCTGAGAAGGAACGCGCCTCAGGAAAGGCTAAGGCAGTTTCAGCCACAAGAGACAACAAGGTCTGTGCTTCCGAATGGCGGCTTTCCCTTTCTAGCCTCGTTCTCTGGTAGCAGAAGAGTGGCTGACACGCTGCCTTCTAACGGAGAGTTACTGACTCGGGAGGAGCCCCACTGACATAAACAGGGCTATTTCTGTGCTGCCCTATTTGTTAACGTAGCTGTAGTCCGCAAGGCCTGACCGCGGAACCGGCGCCCATCGGAGAGGCACCCCGGCGCATGCGCAGAAGCGCTCCCCGGCGCCATGTTGAGTGTACACGGGCCGCCCTCGGGGACGTCTGCTTTTCGCCGCCATGTTGAGTGTGGCGGGCGCCGCCGCCGCCGCCGCCGATGGGCGGTGCTGAGTCCCGCTTCCGGGGGGCGGGCAGTGACGTGCTCGCAGGTCACGGCTCGGCACTGGGGACGGGCGGGACATGGGCTCTTAGAGGGGCGGCTCGGCAGCGGCCCGGATCGGTTCTGCGGCGGCGGTGGTGCCGGTAGGTGTGTGGCGGCCGGGGCTTGCCGGTTCTCCGCGCCTCAGGCGGGGCAGCTGGCTGAGGGGATCCGGTCTGTGGGCGCCTCCCTGCCGCGTAGCGCCCCGGGCGGGGCGGGCTGGGCTCGGCTCGGCTCGGCGGGAGCCCGGCGGGTGCTGGGCCACCTCGGCTGCGGGGTAATGGGGCGGCCTGGTGTGGGCCCGGGGAGGTCCTCCCAGCCCCCGCCTCAGCCGCCGGCCGCGGCCGTGCCCTGGTGTGCCGGGAGGCCTGGCCTGGCCCTCCCCTGCGAGGGGCGTCGAGGTGGTTGTTACTTGCTTGGTGAGAGAGCCCTTGAACTGAGCTGTTAGGAGGGAACGGGAGAAAGACCTCCTCTTGCTACACCTTCCTTAGCTTGCGTGATGTCCTGCTGCCTTTAGACTAAATCGGTAAGATGCTGTCGTGTTATGTAGTAAACAATAAACATCGAAAGTAACCTGCTGTTCTCTTAGTCATATATCTTGATGCCCTTGGCACTTCTGGGCAGCTAGGGAAGAGTCAGCTTTATTCACTCTTTTTCCTTTTCCCTTTCATTTCTATTTCACGCAACAAAGGTTATCAAATCAGCATGCATGATTTGACAACCCAAGCAAATGAGCTAAAGAAACTTCAGAAATTTGTTTATGCAACTTCTCTAGCTATTTACCTTCCTCTTTTTCAGCCTCTTAAAAAGGGTGATAGATGCTTGGTCTTCAGAACTAAGCAGCTGGGTGTTGCTTTACTTCTCCTTCATAAACAAACCTGATTCTGTGCTGCAGAGGAAACAGCTATGTAGGAAGGTGCTTAGGGTCAAAGGAAAAGCCTCCTGGGATGTCAATTGCTTGATTCATTGACTTGAGCAATCAATTGCTTACTGATAGTCTAGTAACCAATCTATGTGCCTGACCTCCCCTGCTCTGCGTTTTTTGAAGTAGCTTTTTATATAGCACAGTTTGTGTCGTTAGAAGAAATGGAATCTGTTACTGTCTGTATGGGGATCTAGGGTTGATTGTTAATTTGTGTTGGCCAATAACTAATTTGGAGGAGGTATCATGAGGCTTTTCCAGGGACAAAAATGAATTGTTGAGACGAGTATAGGACTGAACACACTGCACAGAGGAGGTGGCATTACTAGCGCCTATTCTTTGCGCTATCGCCTCTGTGCAGTGTGTTCAGGAAGCTGATAAGAGAAAGCAGGAAGCGTGCAGAGTAGTGTCTTGTTCTCGGGCCCTGGCCTCTTCCCCCAGGGTCACAGATGCTTTATTCATTTATCTTGTAGGCATAATCGTATGGAGCAGTACATTCTGCTGATGATACCTTGTACCACTCTGCATAAGCTGGGCTGAATTTCAGCTAACAAGTAGGATAACTGTTGGTGTTAAGGAAGGGTTTTAAAAAGAACAACAACTCCTACATTAGCGGTAAGAAGAATTTGAAAGAACAAAAAACCTCCAATTTTTGATACAAAGTCATCTCATTTATAAACTGTCTAAGTTTTAATCTTTTCAGGAATGCACAGAAATTTCATAATTAACATTTACATTTTTCTGAGAATATTGTTTCATGAGTTTTTCCATCTTTTGGGAGAAGGCAACAGCTTGCTTTACAAGAGAAGGAATTGAGAGAGCACCCATGATCACCTGAGGCTGTGCCAATTCACTGATGGCTGAAAGTGTAGCTCACGATATACTGGCTTTCAGTCAGTTGCTGCAACAGCAGGGTTGTGTCATCTCTTGAGTTCCTACCTTTGTGGTAAGATTACCCAAAAGGAGGCACAAGCTGCATTTCTCAATCATACTTTTAGATGTATCGGTTAGTAGCTATTATTTAAAATTTCTTCCCTGGTACGTATATGAAACATCCAAGGAAAGAACTAGTGAACTGGGAATTATAGGATTTTAAGGTTTAATACTTTGGTATTCTTACTAGTGGTTTATGTTAAAAGGCTAAAGTATTTATTTCTGATTTATCTGAAATGAAGAGGCTGTCAAATATAGTTATTTGGAAATAGAAAAGGTAGGATTCTTTCATATCATGACTTTATAAAAATGAGTAACTTGGACATACGTGTATGAAAGTTTTCCACTCAACTCTGCTACGTGTAGTTCCTGACTGCCAAAAACTTCCACTAGCTTTTGAAGAGGAAAACAACATGAAGAAGTAAGCGTGGAGTCTTGCTAGAGCACTTTGTAGAAGTTACGCGGTTTTCATTCAGAGCTTGGAAGTAGCTGAGAGAGAGAAAGAAATTCCTCTAGAAGGCAGACTTAATAAACCTTATGGTTTTGGCATTAAAGACATAATCTTATACCAACTTTCCGCTCTCACAGCTATTGTCTTCCATGGCCAAAAGTGTACGCTGTTTCTTCTTCTCTCACTTTACTTCCTACTCACAAGAAAATTGTGGACCTCTTACTTATTCTCCAATTATGGATCCAGGCACCAAGGCACTGCCTCCTGTGTGTTATTGATGATATCAAAATATCTTTAACAGAAAAAAAAAAGGAAATGTTTGTACTTAACTTCTACTTTAGAGTTACCAGTGAAAGAGGAAGAAAATTATGTGGTATTGATTAGATGCATAACTGGATAGAGAAGGGGTTAGGTTCAAATAGAGGACTCCCACATGGTCAGCAAGGAAATAATTTATGATATTTAGCAAATGTGATGGATATATGACAAATTTCTGAAAGGCATTTAGCCTGTTGGAGGCACAAAACTGCTGCATGTCAGCCAGAGATGCAGGACAAAAATCTTACAATGATTCAAGGTGGGTTTGTGAAAGTGCGAGCAATCAGAACAATTTGTTAGTCTGGTGCAAGTGGACCTGTCTGGTTTGAGGAAAACATCTCACTTTTGAGAGCCTCTCCCTGCCTACAGTCCCCAGATGCAGACTGTGTAATTGCAGTTTAAGCAAGCAGTTTATTAGGCCTTGCGGTGCCCTGCAGTTGGTTTAAATTTATAAAGATTTGCAAGAACAAAAAATTCCTATGGGTTTTGAGTGCTTTGGATAGCACAGACTGAATATACCATGACTGTCAGAAAAGAAGGGAGTAAATTTTCTTTTTTTCTAGAGCTAATAATCCTTACAATTACTTCTCAGCTCATGCTGAAAAGCATTTTCAAACAGCATGTAAATCGCCTGCTGTAGCTTTATTACCTTGGAAAAATCTTACATGCTTCTGAAGATTATTGGGATTAAAAAACCCTCTAAAAGACTATAAACCTCACTGTTGTAATGGCTTTTGAAACTTGTTTACATTGGAAATGGAGCGTTAGCATAAATAGCTGGCATCCAGTTTACAAGGAATTCTGAATGAAATGGAAAACACTTGTAAGAAAAAAAACATGTTTGTGCAGAGGGGTATCTTAGACCAATGACAGAGACAACAAAGAAAGATTTCATGTTAATTTTTTACTGTGTGCTCTGGGAAGATGGGCGACAAAGATGACTATGTTGTAGCTGGCTGCATGAAACAATACTTTGATATTGAGACTGTCCACTCAAATGGTTTATTTTTTTTTCCCCTGAAGTTTTTAATGTGCCTGTTGTCAGGGAATGCCAGCCAGAGAGCTGCTATTAGATAAAATGATACTGTCTTAGCTTCCTTATCATAAGCAGATAACTTAAACTTGGAGACTTATATATGCACACAGTAGGTTACTGTGGGTATTACTAACACTGGATTTGTTCCTATTGTACTCAGTCTTACAAAAGTTATGGCTTGGCAGGCATTAGCTCTCAATTCAGTAGTTGGGGTTGAGGCAGAGCTCTGATTAAATACTTGTGACTTATCCACCTTATCTGTGGTAATGTGAGCAGTACTTTCCCCAAATGAAAATTTGCACTGTACTCTCACAGGATCACCCTACTGCTAATATAGATGTAGCCATAGCTCACATCAATCTGTTTCATCTTCATTGTTTTCAAAACAAAGAGCCTGCTAAAATGTTTCAGCTGCTATATGAGCAAGTTGACTAACCAAATTAAGATCTCTAAGCCAATAAGGCTTTGAATGGGACTGACGACATGCTGAAATCAGCCCAAAAGTGCCTGTAGCATCCCTCACTTTTTCTGCAGGAAACACCTTGAGGCTTTAAACAGTTCTGTAAGCTCACCTTTTCTGTGTCTTTACCTCAGCTTTCTCCAACCTAACAATTTGACATAGGAAAGTGAATTGAAGGCTTTTCAGGGGTTTTGGAGCCATGACTAAATGCATAGTAAGTGGAAAAAAGTCTGTGCAGACAAAAATTTATTTCCCTTATCTCTTGTTCTTCTTGTTCAAGGGGTAGAAGTAACTTAAGTCTAATCCATACTCAACTGGCTTGGACAGTAATATCCTGGTTATAATATTCGTTATAATAGTGAGCTTATAGGATGTCTTAGCACAATATGAAGTCTTGTGAAGAGATAACATCTTATCTAAAGCTTGTGCTCAGAACTGGAATTTCAAGTAACTTTTTCTGCACCCACAATCTCCACAATAAAACATGGCAGACAAGACAGATTCTTACAATACACAGGCCCTGCATTTATTTCCTTGCTGCTTTTGTTTCATGATGAATCTTCCTTTGTATAAGACAGTGATAGTTAAGATGATGAATATGTTGTAGTCTAAGTTTCCTGTTAGAAAAGTTTCATGAGACCCATTACTTCAAGAAAATACATTTTTGTAGCAAGCTTATTTCTGCATAGTCTGTAGATGCAAGGTTTTCCTGTGCAAGGGGTAGAGGGGGAGTTGCACTGAAATGTGTTTAACTTTAATCCTTGCAGTCTGGTAACTGAGTAAATACTGCAGAGTACTTTTTGATAACAAAAAGTAAATACAGCTGACATTATATCCTTCTTTAAAGGAGTTCTACTTTGTATTTAGGCACATTAGTTTCTTGTTTAAAACTTACCACTCTAGAGAGAAAATAAAATAGTAGAATCTTGTAATATTATTATGAAGTCTCTTTGTAGGCTGTCTTCTTTTTCCTTTGGTTACTTTGTGGCTAAGATTTTAAAAATGGTAGGGGAGGGAAAGCAAAGAAAATAGGCATTGAGCATTGATATTAAAATAAATGCTTGCCTTAGCAAATCTTACGTTAGAATAAAAATACATGCCAGGAATGCTTTAACCGTATCAAGTATTTTCTCCCTGAATATTTTGTCTTTATTGAGGAATCTTAATGTCTTAGATATAAAATCATTTTGTCATATACCATTAACTTAAGAGCTGGATACCTCAATGGGTGCTTTATGATTCCTAGGCAGAAAGATGGGGGAATAAGTATCCTTTCTTTATGTTTGTATATGGTGTTCTGTTGGAATTATTTCAGTACAAATGGCCTCATCTTGGGTGTTCTAACATCTTCTGTAGAGATATCTTGCAATACAGGCACCTGCTATGTTCCAACTATTCCAGTTAGGCATGCAGGTATCAAGTGTGTATCATCTCCATCTTTGGGAAGAGTCTTTTTGGGAAATGTTTCCTTTCTTCTCAATTACTCCTGTGTGCTGCTTTGGATGTTTTAAAATGCTGTATGGTGAGAAGTCTTTTTGTAACTGCTTAGGGAATGTCTCTTTCTAGTCTGTCTCATGGCACCAGCTTATGCTGCAGAGCTACTGTGCAGGGGGTGGGTGGGTGTGTTTATAAAAGCGATGCTGGTCAACTCAGTTGTACAAACTAACGGGAATAAAATTGTGGCTTTTTGGAGTCTAATGCATTGGTTTTGGATATTCAGCTTTAAACAGATGTTATAATCAAACCAACTCAAAGAGCATGCTTTCTTAAGCTTGCCTTAAGAAGGAAATGCTATCTTTCTTTTTATAGCTCTGATGGCAATGGCTGAAAAGTGAAGATGGGTAAGCTTGCTGGGAACACTAGCGGAAGAAAGATTCTGTCACTGTGTGCAGTGATGTAAGACCTCAAGAAATGATCAGAAAAGACCAGCGAGTAGCTGTACCCGATTACCCGTGATAAAAGATTGTCAGAACGCTTGTCTCTTAACCAAGTGTTCTGAGTAGTTTTATTTAGCTTCCTCCCACATAGGTCGGTTATCCTAGCGGTTGTAAATTGAGCATACGAACTAACACTTTAGATCATGTTTTCATGTCACAAGAGGCTAAACACTACAAGTGTCCAAATATGAGCATCAGAAGATAAGCACGTGCATACCTCAGCTTTGAGGAATTCTGGAAGTAACTTTTTTGCTCTGTATTATGGATGTCTGCTATGTAGAAGGATTTCTTCCTTCATATCTTGCAGCTGGATTTCTTCAGTGTTAGGTCAATTCATCAACAGTTTCAAGACCAAATACCATTGATTTAGGGGGAAAGTGGGAGGAGCACTATGAGTCCCTCTAGAACTTCTTGCTGTCAGGCAGTGGACTTTTTCAGGAAGCTGTGAGCAAGCTAGGAGAATGCAAAGCTTGTCTGTCAGCACTGGTAGATTCAGTGGCAAGTGCTTGTGTTTTCAAGCTGTTGTCTGGTGTCAGATGCAACTTCAGACACTTTCTGGTTTAGTGTGTTAGTAGTAACTTATTTGTGTCAAATAACGAATTGCTAGTTCCTTAGTGAGCTAACATAAATAGGACAAAGATCGGGGGAATGGTTTGATAGCTAATAGTACATGAAGGAGCAACTTTATGTAATTGCTGTGTCTCTTTGTGTAAGCATTATCGTATTTCAACATGGCATTATCTTTCATAGGACTTATTAATATATCACAGTTGTCAGCCCGAGGTGAATTTAGTGTAGTGTACGTGAGCTTCAGTCCTGAAGTTAATTCATGACTGTCAACTTCTAGTAATATGTTACCTTCCAAACTGTACCACCAAGAATTACTAGCTTGGGACTTGGAAGTGCTGACTGTCTCCTTCCTTTTCCTTTTTCAATCCCATTGATGGTTTGTTTTTCAATGGCTTCTCCATGAACTTGTGGTTCTACTAGCACAGGACAATATTCTGGCAGTATTGAGTAAACCACAAAATTCAATGTCTGGCCTGGTAATGTATACATTCTTTCTTCAGATTTTGGGTGCTTTCTTGATGTGAAGATAGTAGTATAAAGTATTTGCAAACATCAGTTCAAAGTAAGAGTCTTATTACCCATTAGAGACTTATTTTATAAACAAATCCTTCTTATGCATGCTTGAGAATATTATTGTCATGTCCTTGCCTCAAAAGCAAAGAACCTGGTATTGTAGTGCATAGCGTTGGCTGCAGTATGGCTCTTAGGTAACTCAAAGACAGCTTCTGAGCTAGGGTTACGTGATACAGCCAGCAGTTGCACTTACACTGGTATGTGAACTCCTGGGTAGAATCACAGAATTGTCTAGGTTGGAAGGGACCTTTAAGATCATCAAGTCCAACCATCAACCTAACACTGCCAAACCCACCTTTTAAATACCTCCAGGGATGGTGATTCCACCGCTTCCCTGGGCAGTCTGTTCCAATGCTTAACAGCCCTTTCTGTGAAGAACGTTTTCCTAATATCCAATCTAAACCTACCCCGGCATAACTTGAGGCCATTTCCTCTTGTCCTCTTGTTCCTCTTGCCCTCTTGTCAGGGTAGCCTGAATGCACAGCTGCAAAAGGAAGCAGGACACCAGGGCTGCTGAAAAATAAATCTCTGGGTTGCTGTGGGAATACAGCTGCATTTCTGGCCCTGTTACGCAATTACAATTGGATTCTTGGGAAGCTGTTGTATTCATAGGGTGGGGATATGATATTCCTTTTGCTGTCCAAGATGAGATTTGTTTTATGGCTCCAAGCTGTAGAATTACCTGACTGTGTGGCACCCAAAGTTCAGAAAGGCTGGCCAAACCTGCAGCAATTACAGTAACCCACATGTTGCTTGTTCAGTGCAACTATAAAATTGAAATTTCATCCTGTTTCTGAATGTTAAGTAAATGTGAGATCTTCACCCAAAGAACCAGCTTGCTGTCACTTTCCTGTGCTTAATCTATTTCAGTGAAAATAGCTCCTTTCTTCCCTGTCCTGGCTTTACTGGTCCTTAGCTGTGCAAACCAGCTTGAAGGGAATTCAGAGTTGAGACTGAGCTGCCCTAAATAAACTTCGTGAAAGAACTTAAACCTGTGAATAAAAAGATAAGTCACTGATTATGTAGTGAAATTGGACTACCACAAGCTGAGATATTAGAGCTATTGGAGGGCTTGTATGAGAATGTCTATTATTTTTAAACGATGGCAAAAATACCTTGTGTTGACAGCTACTTAGAAGAACTTCCTAGAGCGATAGTCTTAGGCTGAGGAGGTATGTTAGGTGCTAAAGACCAGACTTGCTGAAGTATTCTCTAAATTCTGAAGTATTTCAGCTGTAAAGGTTTCTTGATTTCAATTCACCCTCAGAGATATGCGCACTTCCTGCAAAGAGCCGTGAACAGCATCCATTCTCTAGCTGAGTGAATCTGCATGAATCTGCCCTTCTAGGAGCAGAGACTAATGTTAATCTTCTAAAATACTAATCTTATAGGGGGAAAAATGGAACATAGTTATGTTAGTCAAGCAGGACGTTTGAGTGATCTCAATGGATAACGTAAACTTAATTGGAAGCTACTCATGAAAGAGCAAGGATTAATCTAAAATTTAGGGGAAAATTAATTTAAAAAAATCCTCTCATTGCTCAGCTTATGTGCTATCTTATTAAATTCTTTATCACCTTGGAGCTCTGTTTTCCCATTGCTAGGAGTGCCAGCTTTATTACCATTCCTCCAACAAAAGTGTGAGTTCTTAGCTCTAAAAAGCCTGGCTCTGATAAGGATGCCCTTATTGATGGGCTTGCTTTTTCCTCTTGTCTCTTCAGGCAAGAATATATCTCCTGTTTATAGCAAAAGTTAAATCATGGTGTATTGGGACTTCAGTTATGAAAATCTTGATCCTGCTGTTATTATGAGAAAGGTAGATTTGAAAACCTTTGCTAGACTTGCAGACATACCACTTGAAACTTTTGCAGATTCTTTTGCATTTGAGGGACTCGCCATACTGTAAGAACAACTATTTCCAGAGTGTTACTGGAATCATTTTAGGTGGTGCTTGGTCTGTGAAAATGTATCCCCTATTTCTGACTGTCTGTTGAAATCCCTTAAAGGGAAGGGGAAGAATACTTAAAGCTTACTCTAGTAACTTAAATGCTTTCGTTTCTTTCTGGATTACTGGGTAAACCAATGTGCTTTTTGAACATGGAGAAGCTTTTTATTTTAAGACTCATTTCCTGATTTTTACCTTAATCTAACAATAGATTTTTCCAAAAATGTTTAGGAAGCCAAGTCTTGGAAAGGAAACTATTTCACATACTGACTGTTCCTGCATTTATTTTAGCTCCTCAGTTATGTCACACCAGCTGAATAATTCTTTTAGTGCCTTATAGTCCTAACCAGGTGTTGTATAAAACAGAATGAGATGTACAGGCTTTCATTCTTTGAACCATCTTCTAGTTTCAAGTCAAAATACTGATAAGAGGATAATTCTGATGCTTACCTGGTATCTCTTATTACAGGGGGAAGATTCTCTTTAACGTGATTACTTAGAAGTAATAGTTCCTCATCATGGCTGAACTATCGCCCGAGGAAATTCAGCTGAGGGCCAACCAGGTCACTGATGAGGTAAAGTTTATAGGAAGCCTTCGGGGATTACAGGATTTACCTGCCAAGATTACAATATCTTTTAAAAATAAAGACAGTCTAGGGTAGTGATTCTGCAAGGGTATAGCTTTATACTCTCACTTTATGTGGTAAATACTGGACTGATAACTACTCCTAAAATTAAGGTAAGAATGAATTTAAACTTCTGAATTGTAAACCACCTACTTGACAGAGTACTGATCACCCAGTCCTGATTACTGAGACAACGCAGGCTGGGTATCTACGCTATTCTTAATCATGCTGACTTTTTATTTAACTAAAATTCATTTGAATATATTTTCTTTTATAGTGACTTTCCAATGGGATAAGCAATGCACTAGCAAGTACTAAAACCCAGCAGTTTACTAGCTACTGAAAAAAAACTAGTATGCTGCCACTATGACTGTGTTGTAGCGTGTATTACATATAGACAGGCTGGTGGGCCTTTGTATACTAGTTGCCTTACTGCAATGAACTGGTAAAGAAGACTTTCTGACACTGATATATACTGTTAACGCACTCATTTTAAAATTCTCTTTCTAGTCTTTGGAAAGCACAAGGAGGATTCTTGGCTTGGCTATTGAGGTAAGGAAAAGCTTTTGAATTCCCTGTGGACTTAATTTAAGTATAAGCAGCAGCTTGTTAACTATCACAAAGTGATCTTAATCACTTTTTTGTCTTTCTCAATATTAGAAGTTGCTAGTTTAATTTAGTAGTAGAGTTGGAATGACTTAAACCTAATGTTTTTCACATATGTCAAATCAGATCACAGAAAGATCAATATCCTTTTTACCTGTTTTGCACTTAAGCAAAGTGGCATCATCTCCAAATGCTACAGATAAGTTATAAAAAGTCTTCTGTGGTGGCCAGTTATGGCTTTGGCTGCTGCATCACTTGCTTCTCATAATATCTTCTGTTTGTCTTTTAGCTCACTTTGCCTGTGAACAGTGTGAAAACCTCCTGCTTTGAGGAGGGTAGGGCTCAATTGGGTGGGGTAGTAGAGGGTAGGGCTGCTTTTAGTTCTGAGCAAAAGTAGTTCTACATACACCTTCTTACAATCTGTTCATCAGTTTTAACTTTAAGTATGATGATGAAACTTGTAACACCATTGAAACACATGACTTGAAACAAATAAATCTGTTTTGGGTTTATCTAGGTGATACTGTATGTGGAATCTGTCCCTCTGCACTGTTACAGCTTGCATGCCCCGTTGTAAAAATTACTGAAAGTTTACTTTTGATGCTGTAATTTCAAAAAAATATAGAGCATCCTGTTGGTAGGGAGTAAGATAAGATGGCTGATAGTCAGCTCTGGTAGACCTAAAGCTTAACTGATTCAGCAAGGCAATTTTGCTAGTATTTGGATATGCCATAGACTAATGGGAGTCCACAGACAAAGCAGTAACGCCTTTCAAAACTAATGCTGAGACTTTTAGTGCTGAAGATTTGAGATACTTATTGTCAGTGTGAGAACACTAAAAATTAATCCACTGAATAAGGACCCTAAAGTGTTTGGTCACTACTGCTATAGAGCCTGTACTTACTGTCCAGATGGTAGCAGGCTGCTGTGGAACTGAAGCTGCTGCTGTTATCAGTGAGGCATTTGAATCGGCATAGCCTAATGAATATCTCTCAAACACAAGCATTAAGACTGCATAATGAGCAAACATAATTTCTCTTGGTATCATAGTTTTATTCACAGAAGCTAAAATAACTCCTACTATAGACAGGTCTATGCTGCCAGTTTACAGTACAGCATGGGTGCAACTTGCATGCTAGATTCAAGACTTTGAGCCAACAAAAAGCTATACTGTGGTGTATTCCTCACTACTGTTTTTGTTTGCTTGGTTCTAAAATTAGTGATGGTCTATTCTCTTCCTGATCTCTTCTGCTGAATTCTCAAGAATGGTTTTGCAGGCTTCATTTTGCTTTCTTTTACTCTAGCTTCCAGGACTAAAGGCCTTGTCAGTCCTATTGAAGAGTGTAGGGATAAAGAATGAATTAAATGCTTTTCAAAACAAGGCACAGCTAGGTTTACTTTATAGCTTGACATTGTCATAGTTCAAGCTGAGTATTACAATAAATTATCATCTTGTTGTAGTGTAAAAAACCTCACCAAAAACCCCACTAATTGAGATAGGTTAACAGGTGAGATTATTATCAGCCTAACATAGGATCTAATTTGAAATTTAACATAGCTTTACTACAGAAGTTGTTCCTAGGACAGTGTTTTAATATGAACTTGGTTGGCTTATCAAATCTACTATAGAAACCTTCTAATTTTGCACTGATGTGTTGAGATCTGTTTTAATATCTGCAAATAAATTTATTTCTGCAGTCCCAGGATGTTGGCATCAAAACTATCACCATGCTGGATGAACAGGGAGGTGAGTTCTTCCTTCTTCCTCTAATACCAAAATGGTATTATGGCTGTAAGAAAGAATTCTCATTCAAGAGTTGTTGCTGAAACTAAAGGCTTATTAAAGACTACTTATGTGAAAATGAGATTTGCTAATTGGTTATTCCCATGTGTGTTAACTACTTTAAAACCTCTTTTAAATAGTATAGAGACCATGTTAGTTAAAATATAATACAACCGTGCTACAGAAGCTGTTCCTTTCCACCATATGTAACTGCATTTATTCTAAAAGCAGCAACAGAAGGGCTGCTGTAAGGATAGGGAAAATATTTTTAATGTAGTAAACAAAACTTATCATTGAATATCTTTCTTAAAATTCAAAAAATAAAATCCCAGAAGGCATTAGTCTTGGTATAAAGATAGAACTGAAACTTGTAAGTTCCTTCTCGAAAGAAATGTTAATATCTACCCCCACCTTCCCCCAGTCTGTGTTTATTCATGTTACTTGCTTCCCTTCTAGAACAACTAAATCGCATAGAAGAAGGCATGGACCAGATAAATAAGGATATGAGAGAAGCTGAGAAGACACTGACAGAGCTCAACAAATGTTGTGGGCTCTGTGTCTGTCCTTGTAACAGGTCAGTTAAATTGGTACTTTGGTCTGAAGTTCTAGAATATTCCCAATAGCTACTATACTGGGAGATGGTCTCTAATAAAAGAACTAATTAAAAAATGGTGAATCTCTAGGAAAGTTGACTGTTCTGGTTTGTAGAGCTGCACCCTTTTAAAATTGTATGAGAGTAGCTGAAGCTTACTTGCATCTAACCATATGTTGTGCCTCTTTCACTGTAAACATAACTGCTGTATAACATCCTGCACAGTTGTGCCCTGATCTCCTTAAAGATTATATTTAGTAGAATAGTATCAGTGTCCATACAGATGAGACCAAATTGCACTGCAAATAGCTATACATAAGTGCCTGTCTGTTAGAAATTTGACTTGAAAAATCACTTTTTCACAAAAGTGCTTTTGTATTAACTTAAAAGCAAGAAAACTTCTGTTTTGGAGAAGGAATCTAATCTTTTTGTACGGCACTTGATTTGTACTTCTAAACACCTAAACAGCCTAAACAATGATCAGGAGTCAGTATTATAAGGAAAACAATATTTATTTCTTGGAGGTGTGTTAGCTTTATCTTTAAGCAGCAAAGTTGCAAATTGATTTGTATGAATTGGATGTGATCATTGTTCTTCCAAGTGAAGGAGAAATAAGTTATTTTAAGAGTGTGAGCGCTGAAGTGAATAGTGTGTGCGTGTGTTCATTTTTAGCTCTTTAGCATGAGCAAAAAAACCCCTACCATTCAACTGAGAGGTAGCAGAAATCTAGATTAAAATTCCTTGGAGTAGCTATGACTGCTTTATATATATAAAAAAAAAGTAATACTTTGAGGATCATTTAGGACAGATATGAATGTGGCTTCTAAGGCTGGAAGTCTTAGAGCTTTAGTATCTTGAAAAGGCAGATAGTTCTGTCCTGTCCTCTGGATAGGTGTGCTTACTGTTTTATGTTAGTTTTATCAAGCCGATGGGCTCTGAGCATTTTGATACACTCAGTCTTTGTTTTCTGTACTTGACAGTCTTATTTCACCAAAGCCAAGCAGCTTATTGACACTAAGTAAGCTCAAAATTTGTTAATTCTTGTGGCACTCGAAATACACAGTTAACAATAAAAGAAACAATAAGTTGTATACAAGAATGGGCAGTGATGTGCAGAAGAATCTACTAGATAAGTAGAGGGCGATGAAGAAGAAGAAACTGTGAATGCCATTCATATATCTACTGGTACATCAATTTTTCTATCAGAGTTATTTGTCAACCAGTTATCTCCAAAACTTTTCATTTTTTGCATAAGGCTAAATCAGAACACTTTCTGAAATAAATATTGCCTTTCTCATTTCTCCTAGGCTTAGATTATCTCTAAAAGCTTTGTGAAAACACAAAATACTGGCAGTACTCTAATATAAACTATGTACTAATAACAATTCACCTGTTTGCTGGTCTTTACTATTCTTTCTTCTCCGTTCTCTCCTAACACTGACTCTTGCTTTCTAAAAATGAAGACTAGGATAAGAAGCTGTATTCACTTAACTGGTGAAAGCGGATTTTAGGACAAGGTCAGTCTTATTAGTGCTGATGTACATTTAACCAGCTGCCTGAAGTGATGCTTCTGTTAGATTTGTGCTTGCATGTGCATGATGTCTGCATGCAGGTCTCCTTGTGACTGTGATGTGTTGTAATACTGATGTGAATGGAAAATGTCAATTACTATAGAGCTGTGGAAATGTCAAACCAGCAAGTGCTCAAGCAGTTGTTCAAGTTGTCTAAATTGCCTCACTCTTACATTCATTTTTCTCATGCTTCATTTCTGTATTTGAAAAACATGAATCGAAAACCATGAATATGAATTTGAAAAACAGCTCTTAAAAATCAGGTGGTGAGAAGCTTTGTTGTTAACTGTGCTTAGTCTGAGCAACAATTCTGTTTCTACTTGTCTACTTCAGATATGCCGGTAGTTTTCAGGCCACTTGAGTTTGTTCAATAAATTCCTCAGTTACTTCTGGCACCTAATATTTTGCTAATCCAGAAGCATTACAAGCTCTCCTGCTGTTGCAGCTTTTGTGTGAATGAGATTAAAATACAGCGCTCGATCTAGTTGCAGTAAACATAAGAGATCTCTAAGCCTGCTGCGTGCAACAGTTCCATTATGAACTGAGAAGTTATTCCATTTCTTCCCTTGACATATTCATACTAGATTACTTTTCATAGTATCTGACCTATGAAATACAACTTTCCATTTCAATTACATAAATGCCGGAAGAATGAGGGGAATACTTCTTCATTACAGCTAGTTTCACCTCTTCCAATATGAAACATCTGGGCTACTGAAAGGCACTTTAGATATAGAAATTTACCTGTAATTGTAAATTTAGATGTACTGAAAGACTTCCCTTCTTTTCTTTTTCTGCTTTTAAAGAAGCAGAAAAATGGCAGTGGAGTCTGGATTATCTAGTTTAAACCTGAAAATGCAAGCAAACAAGGTGGACATGAGAATATTCTTCTCAAAGTATGTTCTTTAGGGTTCATGAAAAATTACCCCAATTTAGATCAGTTATTTTTCTGTTATATTTTTATTCCCTCCTTACTTTTGCTGGTCTGTGATTCTTGATTGCTTCATGTCAGTGTGCTTGCTTCAATTTTTTTTTCTGAATTACATAGTAAAAGTGTAATGGTAAGTTGGTTTGTCACTTTAATTGAGTTAATACAATTGAATTGCAGAATGAAGGAGCTATTTAAACACGATTACTGTTATTTCATCATCAAAATTAATGTGAGAAATATTAACAAGAAATTCTTGGAAACAGAAAATGTTT
Organism: Ibidorhyncha struthersii; assembly: GCA_013398815.1. Lineage (NCBI taxonomy): Eukaryota > Metazoa > Chordata > Aves > Charadriiformes > Charadriidae > Ibidorhyncha > Ibidorhyncha struthersii. The sequence continues at coordinate 35,251 of VZSZ01004077.1, forward strand.
GAGAAATAAAACAGTAGAGATTAATGGTTTTCTTGCATAGTGTAGCTATTTCTATTTGAGGGAGTTTTTTTCCTTCATCACTATTTCTTCCCTGAAAAGTAACTAAGCCTAACTCTAGACTAACTCCTGTTGTAAAAGCAACTTTATCTTATGACAATGTAAGCTTTCCTGTTGCTGTCATAAGCTTCCCCTTTTCTGGTAAAGTATATTACTTTAAGGAAACTACTGTGTTTGCATTAAAGCTTGAGACCAAATTAGTCACTGTCTCTAGAGTAACTCAGTTATGTTCGTACTATCCTGATATAAGAAACTGTATTGTATAGACAAGGTTTTGTCTACACAAAATCTAATCTCTTTAAGGCACAAGACAAATGTTTGAAAATCCTAGATTAATACAGAACTTCAGTCAGGAAGCCATATGCCTGATGTAGTAGTTCAGATTTCTTATTTTTATGGAGTAGGACAAAGAACTTTGAGGCAAGCAAGGCATACAGAGCAACCTGGGGAGATGGAACGGAGAACTCGGCAGATCATGTGATATCGATGCAACCAAGAAGCATAAATCGGCAGCAGCCTCAGACTTCTGGAGGACCAAGTGGTGGATATATTACAAGGTTTGCTGCTTCATATTTCTTAGTCTCAAATGCAGAAATCCTAATTTACCAGTTGTCAGCTTTTTTCAGATGCATTTTAGGTGAAACTGCTAAATAGTAAGCTTTTTACTACTGCTTGGAGGAATTGTTACTGCTTGGGGAGGAGATGGCAGACACCTACACTTTCGGTATTGTAGTGTTCATCTTGTGCTTTCATTTTTTTCATAGTGGTGGTATTATCAGTCTGTTTCTGGATGTAAGGACTATAGAGCTTAATGCTCAATTACTGAGGTGACTGAAAAATATCAAGGACTCTTATTGTCATAAAGTATATTTGAGACAAACTTGTGTCTTAAAATAACAGCTACCAGAGGAAGTTTAAATTCTAAGGCTATTTTTGTAATAGCAGATAGCTTAGCACCTTTTTTTGGTGAGCCGCTTGCTTGGAATACATGGGGTTTTAAAAGGGGAAAAATTGGATTGAATACATTGCCTGTCAGATAACTGTGCAACAAACAATTTCTGTTAAAGTAAATTCAGGGCAGGGAAAAGCAAGTTCTTGATTCTTGGAAACTTTGTCTTAATTATTTGAACAGGATAACAAATGATGCTAGAGAAGATGAAATGGATGAAAATCTTGCTCAAGTGGGAAACATTCTTGGGAATTTGAAAAACATGGCTCTGGATATGGGCAATGAGATTGATGCCCAGAATAAACAAATAGACAGGATAAATGTAAAGGTAAGTGTCCAGGGTGTTCTCTGCCTTCAGCTTAGAGGTTATTACTGAGAAGTTGTAAGGAATGGGCTCACTGTCCTGTCTGCCTGTATTTGCAGTAAATATGCATTAAGATTATACCATCCCCTAGGTTGCAGTGGTTTGAACAAGAGATATATCTTGGTGTTTGCGTACATAGTTGAAAATTCAAATGCTTCAGGGCGTCAGGAAACCTAAAAATACAGCACAGGTCACTACTTACTCTGAAAACAACTAAACTTGACTGGCTCAAAAGAGCAGAGACGTTAACTGGAGGTTTAACTGGGGGATTGTTGCTCGCAGGGAGTCTTGTATGTGGTAGGGAGTAGGTATTTTAACAACAGCAAGATTCTTCTGGAATTCCTAAAAAGTTACTATAATCACTGAACATAAAATACAACACAGGTAATTCATTGCCCTAATTCTTGTGGACAGGTTAATATTGGGGCTGGGGAGACTTTGGAGTAACAGGTTTTGTAGGTGCATAGGGACATGGTCTGCCCTACTCTGAACAGGAAGTTAGTCATTGCAGTAAGATTTTTTTTTATTACGTCTTTTTAATTTTATTGCTTTAAATATTAACTTCCTAAAACAGATGAATTGTATATAAATATGTTTGGGGGGAGGGGGGATTCTTTCCGAGGGCAGTTTACAAGGAACTTAGTTGTATTTTAGAAATCCCCATATTCTGAAATGAATAGAAGTTCTTTTACAGGCATCCTGGTAAAGAAAGGAAATGAAAGCTTTAATGAATAGGGTCTATTAAAGATTTTTAAAAAACAGAAGTGAACACAAATTGCTGTAAAATTATAGAACTAAGACAAAATGGGAAGTTAGATACTGCTGAAATGCCCAGGGGGGTTAAAAGCAAGAGTAGCAGAATTTTCTCAAATATACAGAGCTAGCTCGACATAAATGCTGGTTGTACCTATGTCAGCATCTCAATTTTGTCTAGTAATTTAGGGGTAGTGGTATTAATAAGACTAATCAACATGATCTTTTGAAGGATGCCTTAATTGTCTTTCACTGTTCTGAAACTGCAGATTTGAAGTGATTATCAAGTAAGAAGTCAAACATTTTAAAAAACACTAGAAAACTTGATCTGAGTTTAAAATTAGGTGTGGCTAATAAAGCTTATAAAGTGGACTGAAAATTGCCTGGTCAAATTAACTGCAAATTACTGGTTTTAGCAGTAGTCTTTCTGGTAGTTTCAAGCACCTGTTTTGTCCTGGTGCTCTTTCATTTTAGCAGTCTGAATAAATCTTGCTGATTGAGTCTTACTAACTCTTAAAATATGATGTAAACAAATTAGAATTGCTTTACAAAACAACAGTAAAAATGAAAGTGCAATTCCTGGCTTTGAGACTGGCAACATGTCTCAGGTTATTTAAATTAATCCTTTTCTGCTGATAACTCTCCCAGCTTATTTATAAGTTGCTCCCCTTATATTTACCGTAATGATAATAACCTGCAATTCAGAAGTTCACATCAGTTTTAACTTTTAAATTGTTTTGCCTGAAGTCTGCAAATAATCTATGAATTTCTCTTTCAGGCTGATACAAACAGGGAACGCATTGAGCAAGCCAACATCAGAGCCAAGAAACTAATTGACAATTAAAGCCTGCTGTCATTGTTCAATGACACTGTCTCTCCAGCTGCAAGCCACCATATTCATGGATCTGTGAAACTTCTCCTATTCTGAAATAAGAGGGGCTGGGAAAAAATGAAGCATTACCCTTTCTGTAGGGATTCATTTTCTTTTATTTTATTGCTTCATCTAAACGTGGCCTTGACTCCAGGAAAGTAGCCAACATAAATTTCTTCTACTCATCTGCCTTCACTTTCTTTAAACTGCTCAGGGCTAGAAGTGTTATGGCTTTGAGAATCTCCTTGCATGTTTTATTCCCCCTCCCAGTCTCTTTTTTTTTCTTTCCTGCACCCAAAATACAGTCCTTTATTAAAGTTGAACTAGCAGGGTAACCTGAATTCACAGTTGTGGAAAGTTGGAGAGGGCACTTTGCACTGTTTGAAATACCTCAGAAGTTGAGTGTCTTCACTAAAATAGGGACTTGGTGAATATTGTCTGACTTGTATCTCTAGCAGGCTAACCATAGTTTTACAATCCAAACCACGTGACTGGTTTGGGGTCGAGTTTGTGGATTACAGAATTGAAGAGGCCCACTACTTACTACTTGTGGGCTGAGGGCTTTAAAACACTTCCTAACCACATGAACTTTAAGGTAAAGGTAACTGGAGGGTTACACAGGTTTCTGTTTCTTTACTGTAAATTGACATTGGTTTGGAGGCCATGACTGGGAAATCATGCTGCATTGTTCTGATAATATCTGTTGTGTGTGGACATACACCTGATCTAAACCCCATGCACATGTGAGTAGAAGAAAATAAAACTATCTCCCTAAAGTATTTATTTGATGGAAAACTTCATGCCCCTCAACAAAAAGTTAACTTTTAAGTGGTTGAGTTATGCATCTTAACTGGAAGAAACCAAGTAGAAAAGCATGCAGCTTTCTTGCATCCTGTGTCAGATTCTATTTTGTCCAGTTTTCACTGGAGTCCAGTTTATGCCTTTCTCCAGTGCAAAATAACGACTGAGATCTGGTGCAGAGTTTGCTCTCAGCAGTGATTTTGGGGGAGCTCCTTAAACCTACTGAAAACAGAGAAGCTTATTATGAATCTTCTTTGCCACAGGTCTGGAGGAAGCAGTACCTATTTAAGAACTGTATGCTAGTTCTAAATAAACTAGTTCTAAATAGATTTCTGACTGGTTTATTATTGCAGACTTTGGGACTGGCAATTAGAAATATTACATGTCCAAGCTGCAACTAAAATGTCTCTGTTCTGTTGCAGAATAGAGGAGTTTCTGACCAGGTGAGGTAAAGGTGTCTTCCTATGCAGAAAAAGATTTTGGTTTTACTGTAATATAACTGGATTTATTCCAGAGTTTTCTTGAATTTTTCTTTTTTTTTTGCAAGTAAATTGCAAGGGACCTGTATAATTTTAACTCCACCCAGCAATATATTGTGCCTGTTTTAAAGGAGAAAATGATGCTTTGGACTAACCTGTGATACTTAATGTTGGATGACAAAAATCTTCAAAACAAATCGATTGGAGGAATAATTAAAACTAATAGCATTATGGGGTGGTTTTTTTGGAAGGACAGTCCACAAGTAGCCATTAATAATGAATCCCAGGGCTAGAGAGATAACACTAATCTGCTGAAATGTAAGACAAAGTGTTTTGTTTTCTATTTACTAGAATTACAATCAGTATTACTGGTATATTCTCAGTTCGCTCCCAGGACAACTTGATATTTAAAGAGGCGGGGGGGTCGGGGGGAGAAACCAAAACACAAAAAAACATCTGACCAAAGGATGGAGCTGCTGCATGTAATAAATAGGCCAGTGGTAGACTGTCTTATGTGAATAAGGTAAAGTCATTTTTAGGGGACTAGACACTTCAGTACGCTTCTGTCTGGCTTCCAGTAATTGTTGGAAAGCTAATGAATTTTAAAAGCTTGTTATCTACCCCATTATTAAATTAAGATTACATGCTTAAAAACACAAGTAGCAAAGAAGTACTTTTAAGAACATTGCATAGTAAATTTCTAACAACCACTTGCATGGGAAAGCACAGGGGATTAGGATGCCTTTTTTTTTTTCCTTCTTGCAAACTTCAGGTTAACTGAAGGAGTATTTGCTGCTGGTTGTGAAAGCAAAGTATACATTATTTATGATTGTCTCCTGGAACAGAAGACTAAAGCGGTTACCTTATTCTGCTTACAACAGTGCAAACCTGCTCTGTAGCATCTGTACATTCCAAACATTGGAATTTATTTCTCCCTTGCCATTACAAGTCCATGTTCTCGACTTCCCTGAGCTCTAACAACAGATTAGCATGTTGGCTGAGAGAATGCTGTGATTGGTATATCAGAATCGAAATATCACGAGTACCACACAAGGCAATTTCTGAGACTCTAAGCTTAGAGTATTAGCTGAGTATCAATACTATTTTCTGATGCAGCGAGAGCCAAATCTGTGAAGGAGTTGGTGCCTTTATGTTAGTGAACAACACAGTCTGCTTCTTGGATTGTCTTACTGTTGTCTATAGAATAGATGCTTTCCATATCTATGGGATGGAATCAACACTTGTACATCTTTGTATTTCTGAATGCAATTAAGAATGAAGGTTTACAGTTTCTGCTTTTGATTGTTAAACTATATATTGTGCACAAAAAAATACATACTTTTATAACTGAATGTGTTTTAAAACTATTTTCTCTTAGAAATGTCTTTGTTTAGTTTCCTGTCCTTGAAAAACTTGGCAGAACTAGTTGCTGCTATGCAACTAGGAAGTTTCCCTTCTATTTTTGTTTTGCAGAAATCCTAATGCTAACAAAGGAATGGGTGTGGTTGGGAAGAGAGGAATATTGTGATTATTTTTTTTTTAACACTCCAGTTTTCATCCTGGCATAATCAACATCACCTAACTTCAGACTATGAAATGAGTCCATCTCTTCATTGAAAGATTGTGATTTGACATGCGACTATACTTCAGGACAGTAAAGGAACTAAGTAACATAACTTTTCAGTCAAGTATTGGTAACAGATGCCTAGCAAATACTAGTCCAGTAGGTGAAATCTAGTGATTCAACCTACTGCCAATGCAATTGCACTTGCGAGGCAATTTAAATTGTATTTTCTCTGATGGTTGAGCCTCAGATTCCCAGAATGTTCTTAGGGGGGAGGAGGTGGAGGTGAAGTACAGACTTGTGTTGACTTGCAGCAGTTTTGAGCTGCAAGAGAATAGCCTATCTGGGAACAGCTTGGAAGAATTACTTCTCATAGTTATTTCTACCAGTGACTAAGAGAAAAAAAAAATAAAACTAGGGTCAGCCTACATATGTGTATGCAGCACATGTCTCATGGGTACACTTAATGATGATAATTGGTAAATTCAAGCTAGCCTACTCCTTGACGGAAGATGAATTAAGCCTCTTAACACAGGGGTAGCTATAGCATGAACTGGAGCACATGGTGCTTGTGCAGCAACTTGTGGAACTTTCCTCTGTGAAGGCTACATGGTGAAACAATTTTGTTTACCCAATGCAGTGACTTGCAGTTGCTGATTCCCCTTTGCTGCACTTGAAACAGCAACGCACTGTCTAAATGTTGATTGAATAAATGGATGAAAAGCATATCTTGCTGCAATGGAAAACTGGGCAAGTAAAATATGTCTGACACAAAATACATGAATGGTTTATATTGTTAACTAGGGTAACACTTTTCTACCTCAATAATTCCAAAACTAAAAACCTGCAAGTGTAATTATGCATGGAAATAACATTGTTTCACTTGTTGTAGAATAGGGGTGCTGAGAAAGAAAAACTGAGAGACTCCCGATATAAAACTACTAAGATTACATATGGTGCTGAAACATACAGAACAGTGTTCTACTACATAACTTAGTCACATTTATTGCTGCAAGTTAAAACATATGAGGATGTCAGACAGCTTTTTCTTTTGAAACAGAAATAGTCTTCCTTTGTTCTGGAACAAATTTGGTTAATCCAGGAATAACTCGGCACCATTCAGCACCTTGCATGGTGTTTTCTGCCTTTTGCTTTATGAAATTTTTTATAGCTGCCATAACTCCAAGGTAGCAAAGGAGCCTGACAATGAGCAATTGAAAGGTTTCTAAATGTTGAGCAGGTATTTCCAGTTAAAAATAAAATAACCAAATAAAAAACAATTGCCAAGTGCATACATATTGACGATAGAGCACTCAATGGTTGGTGAATGAAAAGGAGGAATCTACTAACGGAGGGACTTTGCTCTGTGCATGTCTCATACATGGCAAATATATAGAAAAAAAGCTAGTAATACTTAAATGGGATTTAGGTGTCAAGTGAAAGGAGCTAAAATTTAAAACAAGCCTGGGACTTTATAAACTATTTGCTGCTGGATTTGCATGTCACAACCTGTGGAGCCTATTAGCATAAAGCTGAACAGATTTCTGACTATACAGGGCTTTGCATTATGGTAACATACAGGTTGTTGTCTAGTTATGTCTTGCAAAACAAAGTAGCCTCATAAACTTTGTCTGCTATCAGCTACTTATTACAGGAAGTTAGTAGATTTTCCATAAAGTAACACTTGGAATAGGGGTTCTTAATTAAAACTGGTTCCCTGTTTAATCATCCGTTGAATAAGGAGCTGATATTCCCTAAAACACTCTTATAGTAGCTATCCCTATGTAGGAATTGAAGTAAGACAGCAACAGGGTCAGGGAACTAGATACCTCTTCTGGGCATCTCATAAAAGAACTGCTTATTGGCAGTCTTAATTACAGTGGGTACACTAAGGAAAAAGATTGACTCTGAGGTCACTTAATTTTTCTTAACTGCAGATGGCATAAGACACTGAATACATTTAATAATTACACTAGCAACTTCAAGGAGTTTGCTGTCCAAATGCCTTTCTTGTCTCATGCAGGAAAGCTTAAGTATAGAACAGTAGTTAATGTAAGATGGTCTTACGAGGAATAGATGCCTCCATGCTTATCTTGCCAAGAAGTGTACTTAGTGCAGCTCCTACCTCACTGTTTTGAGCGTGCAGTACATATTAACTGAATTGCTACCAAAGTGTTAACATACTCAAATCCTCTGCATTCTCAAAGCAGTTGAAGTATAGCTGTTACCAACAATGATGGAACCAAGTAGCTAAGTGATGGCTTTCAGTGATAGCTTGGTACTACTTCTAAAAGTGACAACAGCAGCAGTTACACCAAATAAACTTGAACTGATTTTTTTGAAAATTATTTACTAAAATAAACAAGTACATTTTCCTTTTCGGTATAAGTTACATAATTGCATACACTTTCAGCTCTTTCTAGGTGCTTTTGGTAGTAAGGCAGCAGCAGTAGGCTGACAACTAAAACTTTCAGCATTACTCTGTACACAAGGAGTCAGTGCAAGGATATTATGTTTTCCAGCAATATACATTTTTACTGAATACACTGAATATAAACCTCATTTTTATTTGACGCAGGTCAAGCAGAAGTAGGCTGTAGTGCGATTCTTGCTTATGGGAAAAGAAAGCCTGTACAGTAAAATATAAATGAAGGATGCTCAAACCATGATTAGCTTACCAGAAGCAGTTAATAAAACACTTAATGTAGCCACAACTATTTGTGCTTCATAAAAAAAAAAAAAAATATACAGGTCATAAACTAAACCCTCACCTGTAAAGTTCTCTGTAGAATAGTGCTTACTGCAAGACATACACTGTTTCAGGTCTGCTTTGGTGGTAAAACTTCCATGTGCTATCATGGAAAAATGTTTCCAGAAGAAATAATCCTCTTACAAATCAACAGCCAGCTTCCTGACAAAAGGGAACTGGCAACTTTGAAATGCTCATTCCCTTTCTGTGTGAAAGAACAAGCCCTGACAAAGGAGAACATGTATTGTGTTAAAAGCTATAGTGGCACAAAAATCAAAACTGGCCCCTGGGCAGGTTCATCAGTTCAATACCCATGTTCTCTAGTTCAAGTTTATTCAATGTGGCCTTAACAGACCGTATCAGACTACTAGAGGAGGAGTGCTCTCATCATCTACCTTCATCAGTCTTGGTTTATGTCAGTGAAGCAGGTGCTTCAGTCACTAACTCTTCTTACTGGGAATACAGAGGGTCAGAATAATGATCATGCAAACTTCTTCTTTGTAGCTGTAAATCGTTCCATGTACTACAAAAAAAACCAAAATAAAAATTAAGACTCAGAAATTAATACAAGATTCATTACTATTGAAAGCAGCTAAGCTTCCGCTCTCAGACTCAAAATCACTTAGCATCTAAAGTGTATTTTCATTTCCCAGACATAACCATTAGAGCTTTAATTTCAAACAAAAAAAAACCCAGATTTTTTTCTGTCATTTGCTGTAATTCAGATTGATGTTCTAGAAAGTCCTCACAGTGCTGAACATTCAAATCTCAAGTTTAAAGATGAACTAATGTTAAACAGTTAAGAATGCTGCATAATAGAAAGCATCCATTATTTTTTGTCCCATCCAAGTGAAGACACACACGTTATCATTAGCTACCCTTCAAAAGATGCTGATGAAAGAACACTGATCTTGAATCCTATAAGAAAGTTAATCTTTGAAGTTCTTTAAATTCTTGAATTTCTAACCTTGAAATTCTTTTCAGAGGTTAGTTACAAATCCAGTATCAGTGACAATACCAATAGACTGTTTGTGCTTTATTTCACCACCATAAAAGCTTAGTATTCTGAGGCAGTACTGGCTAAGGACTTCACCAGAAGCGTCTTTAAAAAAAAAGATTTAAAAAAAAAAAAAAGACACAAACCTTGTCATAACCTTCCAGTTCTCTGAGTTTCTTGATTTCAAAGAGGTTGCCTTCTACTGCAAGCAGTGAGATCTGGGAATCACTGAGGATACTCTGAGGAAGCATGCTGAGTTCCAGACAGTTTTCTTCCAAACGCAAGACTTTGAGGCGCGGACAGTGGGAGATCTGCACTGAGATCTGGGAAATCTGGCAGAAATAAAAAAACAAAGAGAAATAGGATTAAAATGTTGGTGATCCACAATTACTTAAAGTGATTTGTTTCAGGTTAATACAGAACAATTACCATGTTGTAAATATAAACTACATTAACAGTAACTAATTAACAACAGTGCATAAGCAACAATAATAATGATCAAAAATCCATGTAACCTTTTTCTCTTCCATGATGACAGGCAACCTGCACATCTGTTTATCAGATCCCTGCTCAAGAACTGTTCAAACAATTTACTGCACAACTAAATTCAGGATTTGTTAATTAGTCAGATCAGGCAGTTGGATGTATCAGTACCTAAACTCTAGTTTTGATCCCTCATTTCTGTTGAGTCCAGGAGATGTCTTTTAGCTATAAAGTTTTGATGGTCTCATCTTGCATTCTGTGGATGTACTAAGTCCAAGATAAACCGTGTCCTAAATCTACACGCCAATAATATCTCAGTAACCAGACCTGATTCTGATTCAAATTGAGTTCGATAGCCTGCAATTCTCCCACAGTGTCGGGCACATTTTGGATCTGGTTTTTGGAAAGATCTACCACATCCAAGTGGCGAAGACCACAGAGTTGTGTAGGCACAGTCCGAAGCTGGTTTCCAGAAAGGCTCAGGGTTTTGAGAGCTGAAAGTTGTCCAAACGCAGCTGGTAGCTGCCTCAAGTGATTGCCATTCAAGTGTAGTGTTTCCAGTTTTTTCAGTTTACACAGCTCCTCAGGTAAAGCAGCTAGAAATAAATGACAAAACAAAGAGATGACCTAAACAAAAAGCAGTAAACATTCATATCCATTTAATTCAAACAAGCTTCTGCATGGAAAATGGTGCTATATTACAGTAGTTTCTCACAGGATTCCTCCCTACTTTCTCTTGGAGGCACAGATCCCTGCACAGAAACTTAGGCCCACTGACAACACATGCTTTTTAACTATCTCCCATAAATATCTTAAAAATGATCTGCAGACAAGGCAGACCTTCAAATCACTGGCTGAAAACACTACTCTGAGAGGATTTTAGCCTATCAGTTATACTCCTTACTAACCACTCTGCCAACGTATTCTGTGACATTTGAAATACCACACAATTCACAGCTTCGGGTCTGCTGCAGCCCTTTAAAGATATTACACAACTCACTCAAAAGTAAGTTCTCAGATAATTCATGCCCTATCATACCAGCACATAAACCTCCCCAGGTAAACTCTGCTGGCGTTTATTTATCCCTCATTCTGCCTACACAAGTGTATAACCCCGTAGCACTCCTGAGTTGCACTATAGAGTCAAAGAGGTTTGTAAATTACATTTGTTTTTCAAAAAGGCAGATAATACACAATTAACACATTAAAAAGTTAGTTTCTTCACCTCATCCTAATTTTTCCTTAAAGTTGGAAGTTTGTCCAACAGAAACAGTAACAACCATTGAATGGCCAGCAACATTTTCTACAGATCATCTTCATAACCTGTTCTCTATGCAAGTACTAAACCACCTGACACTGTTAAACCTTCAGATCAGACAAGTCACAGCACAGAAACATTACGGTTTTAAGTACTTACATGTCATTGTAAAACTGATAATACAACTAAGTTGGCAACTAGTTTTGAAGAATTTATGGGTTTGGGGTTTTTTTTTCCTGTATATGAATTCCAAAGATTTCAGTTTAGGTGACTAAACTCCCCATTTACATACTGTGTGAGTTATATCGTTAAATGTAGTTTCTGATCAGAGAAGTCAGGTTATTATTTTAAAAATCTGTGGAGATATTAATTAGCAGGCATACTCAGTTTGTTGTTGTTTAGAACAAGGCTCTTCAAAAAGGAAAATTTTCCAATGAGTGGTGGCAAGAGCTCTATTTTGTTGTTTGACAAATCTATTGTTCTTAAGTTGCTTGTTAGCTTCTGCAGATCTTCAGGAAACTATGGGGGAGAAAAAAGATACAGCATTTAAGTAGTCGGTACAACTCCGAATGTTACAAGTTTCAATTAAAATTTTAAGCCGTGTAACTTGATCACTATTACATACTATCATATGTATCACAACGTCCAATCACCACAGTGTGCAGCTACATTGGAAAATTTGCTTAATACCTAATTTTAAAAATATGTTTTCACCTGAGGAAGGGAAAAGGGATATAAAGGAGACAGTCTAACATCTAGGAAGAGTAATTTTTAAGCCAGAGAATTTAAATTAAAAAGGGAGAAGGAAGTACACTATGACACGAGCTCATTTATGTTTTAGTCCTCATATTTTTCTCTTAAACATACCTGTAATTTAAAAATATTCTACAGCTAGTTAACTACTCTATATTTTAGCAGAGTAGGATTGGGAAATTTTGCTTTCCTTATTAAATAATTATATAAACCATTTTTCCTTATTCTTATTTACATCCTGTACCACTTTAATCTGCGCTTGGGACTGAGCTGAAAAAAAGAAAAATCTGACAATCCCTATCAGCCAGTCCTGGTCAATAGGCCAGTAGTTTTGAGTCTCCTTTGGTTTGGCAAAGGAAAAGGAAAGAGAGAAAGTAGGACAGTGGAAGAAGATACTTTAGAAAAGTCTTGGAAAAGTTATTTTGGCTATCCTGTGAATTGTTCAGCTTAGGGTTCCAGGACATTCTGTGTTTTTCTGCAGTTAAGTCAAAGTCAAGACAATTTCCGATATAACAAACTTCAAGATTCTTGCAGCCCAGTGAACAGCCTGTACAGACTACTCATATGACTAAAATTAAATACAGCGTAAGTATCTAAACTTGACAAATTGTGGAGTATCTTTCTAAGTAACAATACGGTTATAAAATCTACATTGTTCCCTCAAGTTTACAGCCCTTTTTTAAAAAAGCACGACATCGTAACTAGTACTTCTTGAACATACATGCACTCTAAAGCATAGGCTTATAAGCATACAAGTGCCCTGACAGATAAATCCTCAATTAGTGACAGTGCAAGCAAAAATTTGCTCTGTGAAAAGGAAAAAAAAAATATCTTGAAATAATATTATCCGTCACTATTTATGAGAAATACATGTACGCAGTGTGTTATGACAATGAAGTGGTAATTTCCCTCCAAAAGTGTCAGTCATGCACACACAGAGCCATGTTTCCCCTGCAGTTACATTACCTCTGTAAGTCCCTTTCCCGTTAGCTGAAACACACCAGTTTTCTGTGCTGTCTCCAGGTGGGCTTTTAATGCGCTATTTCCCATCCTTAACAGTTCTCTGTCAAGCGTACAGAGTTTGAGTGACAGTCTCAGCCAGTTTCCCTCAGTTATTTTACGCCAGAGAACTGCAATCCAAAGTCTCGCTGATAAAGCAAATGTAGAAAGTCATTTCACATCTACTGTCTTCAACACAAGCATTTCAACATACTGAACTGTTTCACTGCTGTGTTTTCATCTCCCCCATAACTAAAACCCAGAACTTAAAAAGATTTACCTAGCTTGAGGTGTCTTCATTATAGTAGTTTGAATATTGAAATGATGCAACAAGTATAGCTAAAACTAAGTGGAAAAATTGCATACTTCCCACATTTCGCCTCTTTCAGGGCCCAGTCGCGTAAGGAGATTCTCCATGGAGACTGGCCGTGATTTCAGTGGCACCTACCAGCACTGACCTGCTGTCAGTACTACGGTTTTATTTGCTTTTTTGGAAACACTTACTTCATTTAGAGACTTGACTCCTTTGCTGCGACTCTAGATGCAGACACCCAACATCCATCTCCCGTAACTCCAGCAGGGTTTAATCCCCAGGACAAACTAGGCCGGGTTACAGGCCGGGGGATTAGTGTCAGGTTTGTAGCCGGGAGGTGGGGAATAAAGCCTAACACAGCACGTCAACACCCGGGACGAGGAGCCCAAGAGAGGCAGCGCTCCGTGCCGCCACGGCTAGAAGCGGGCCAGCAGGACCCTCGGCAGGGGACGAAGACAGCAACGACCCGCTGCAGGTCCCGGTCCCCCCGCCTCACCCCCGCTCCGGCTGCTCCGGTCCCACCGGGGCCGCTTGGCCCTCACCCCAGGCCCGGCCCTCACTCCGGCGGGGGCAGACAGGCCAGACCCGGCCCGGCCCGGCCCAACCTACCAGTACAGACGGCGGAGCCCCCAACACCCTCCCCCGCACTCCACCTCCGCCCTTCAACAACCGGCGCTCCGAAAGCACTTACCGGCTCCCCCGGAACCGGACGCCCGTCACCGCCCTTTCCTGTCACGCCCNCCCCCCGGGGCGCCCCCCTGCCGGTCGGTAATGGCTGCCACCAGGCATCCGGGCTTCTGGGACACTCGGGATGACACAGTGTCGGCAGCCCGCTCCTGCGGCGGCCACCAGTCGTGGGCCTCTGGAGCTGAGGCGGCGGCGACGACGGCCGCCAGTCGCGGGCCCTGCAGGGGGCTGGGGCTGGGGCTGGAGCTGGAGCTGGGGCAGCAGCGAAGGCCGAAGGTCGGTGAGGAGCAGAGGGGTGCTGCGGCCGTCCCCAACTTCTGGGAGGCGGGGCAGCCCACGGCTGCGGCCGCCCTGCTGGCGCGGTGCCTGGCGGCGGGCGTCGTGAGCCAGGTAACG
>VZSZ01004077.1:56949-139929 GCA_013398815.1 Ibidorhyncha struthersii
TTCCTGAGCTCCCCAAAATAGGGTAATCGTCATCCAGTGTCAGGGAATCTTCGCTTCCCCTTGCGTTGTTGCTGTTTTTTCCAGCGGGAGGCAGAGCCGGATATTCCCATTGTCGCTCAGCTCCGCTCCCTCCCGGCTTGCTTGGCTCCAATAGAAATCCCAAAAGCTAAGTGAGAGGGCTTGAAGACAACTCCCACAAACAAGAAGATGCCGTAGCACAATGCTCTGGTGTTGTTTGGCTATAATACGTAATTAAAACCTTGCAGACTTTGGAAATTCGGGGAGGAAAAGAAAGAGAAAAAGCAAGCAGCCAAAATTCCAGTGTCTGCTTCTCTAATTCCTCCTGTGAGAAAAATGCTATCTCACTTCAGGCAGAAATGGTTCGAAATGTGGTATGAGCTCTGAGGGGCAGTCTTTGATTTGATGCTGCCTTTCTTTTTAGCAGGAGTCCCTCACGTTGTCTTCTGACTGCATTGACTTCTATGATAAATAACTCTTTCATGTAGTAGAGAAAATGATTCTTGAAGAGTTGCCCAGCCAGAAAACTAGCCTAGTCATTTAACCGGCAGTACTCTAGCATATTTTGGACTCTTAAGTTCTTATTTGTCTATGGATTTCTTTTTCTTTTTTTTTTTTTTATTTAAAGAAAAAATACCAGAGTGTGTTGAATAAAATAAAAAGCCTACCTAAACAAACCTGCTAGTCTTAATAGATATTAAGTAATAGTAATTAATAGTAATTAACAGGTTTTCAATATATTTTACCGTTACCTCAAACCTAACTGATTTAAAAAATAAACTCTGTCCAGACTTTCATTTAAAACCATCTTTGGATGATACAGTTCTGATTTGTTGTACGGCTATGAATGGAACAGATTTTAATAGATACTGGCATATTGTAAGAAGAGTTGCAGCTCTGAAGTAAGTTAAAATTAACCTTTCGTTGCTTAGTGTTTGATTTAATGTTGGAGGTATTACTTGATTTTTATTCTCTTCCATATTGTTAGTCATTCTTAGCATTTACTGGTTAAATAAATTGCCATTATGCTCTCTAGAAATAAAAACCATACAAGTGCTAAGTATTAACATTAAATGATAATTTGGTAATGATACTAAGTTATCTGGATCATAGGACCCTTTTGTTTCAGTCCTGCAGAGATCACTGGATATTGAAAGTATTTAAAAGTCCAACTTGGCGACGTATTTCGTTGTCTAGTCAATGATGTATTTGTTTCTCCTACAACAGCATTTGGCTGCCTATTGCAATTACGTAGTGGACTTAGTAGGGTCTCCTGTAGACATAAGTTAAAACGAGTGTTTCTTAGCAGTTGGGGAAGAGAGGCCAAAGACTGAATTGTCAGGGGTGTAATCTTCCCTCTCACCAGATCCTCCCTGGTGAGGAGCTTTGCACCATGTCTCTCTCAATGTTTTTTCCCTGATGGGTTGCATTAAATAGTGTGTAACAGTGCATATATCATTATAGCATTAAACAGCGCCTATAACTCTGTCAGATAAGGTATGATAAACAGGAAAACCTTTGATATAGTCAGTGTGGGTCAGCTGTTTGGTAGGGAATGTAGTTTGGAGATGAGGGTAGGATCAGAAAGGTGGGTCAGTCTCCTGCACATGAGAGAAGCTAATCTGGTGCTGAAACAGAAATGTTTGTATGAAGGTGAAAGTGGAAACCCATGGTGTAGTGTGGGGAGAGCTTTAAGTAATTCTATGTACTCAGCCTGTGGCAGTGTAACCGATGGGATGGGGAGGCAGAGACAAGTCTTGTGGTATTTGACCCCAAAGGTCATTTGTTCCCTGTACTGTGTTGCCACAGCTGAGGTCAGCAAAAGCACTTCAAGATGGATTCTTATATTTTATAAACGGGAAGGGGAAGTGACTGGATATTCTCTGTGAAGGCTCTGACTTGCTTGCTAGCCTTGACCAAAATTGTCCAAATGTAATGACTTTGAGGCAGATACCAAATATATGAGGGCTTAAAGTAACCTTGGTAGACATTGAAAGGACTAAAGGTCTCGGTGAGGATGAAGACCTGCTCTTTCTATTCCAGATTCTTATATCACTTCCATATTGTGGTCACAGAAACCTCTCACCCTTTCTATACACACACGCTGTGATTGCCTCTAAGAGGTACCCATGTTGCCAAAGCTGCTAGAATCTCTTTGGTGCTTCAAAGAGAAAAACTTCCCACAGAAAAAATTCAACTGGATTGAAGTACCATAATGTGTACAATCGCAGTTCCAGCCAAAAATATTAAACTTTGCCTTTTAAGAATCCCAAGAATTAAAAAGCTGCGGGCAAAGGCTAGAACTAGAGGGTTAGTTGGTTGTTTCTAGACTATCACACAAACTTTACTTGCTCATTGCTTCTTTTCATTTAATTGACAATGGCAGATGAACATTGGGTTTGCATCTTAAAATTTACAGAATATTCAGATGTTAAAAGATGTTAATACGGAAGTTCATAAAATCCTGCTTTCTGTTTAAAGTTTCAGTTTTTGTATAAACCATATTAATCACATCTGCAACTTGTTATTTAGCATAGGGCAAAGAGTGGTCTTTTTGTTCTGTGCCTGTACAGCACCCATCACAATGCATTCTTTGACAGAGAGCTCCTATGCACAAATAATCCTTGATGGTTATAAAGTGAGTACAGTTATACTGAATGCAGAAGTTTTTCCTTTGCCTAAACTTTAAATAGCTTGTAGCCAGTGTCCTTCACAATGCCATCAGTCATACTGTAATGGCCTAAATGATTTTTTTATCACCAAAACGTTGTCCTGGGAGTAAATTCCCTCCAATGTGTTCCCTGGAGGGACATTGCTTTAAAAAAGTCTTTATTATACATTTACTATTCTACATACTAAAAAAGATTTGCTACTTTGTGGTTACATGGATACTTGTTCTGTGTAAATACATTTCCCCCTCAGAATGAAATATGGAAGCTTGAATGTGTGCTATAAATTGACTATAGTGATAGGTAAATAATCAGGTATTAAATAGGAGCCAGGAACTGATGAAATCCCTTTATGGTTTATTTCCGGACATCTTAATGCTTGGTCTATTAGATATTAGACTTTTGGAAAGAAAGCGTAATGTTATTTTTGGCTGTCAGTCAGAAGCTGTTGATGGAAACATTTTCAATGCAAACACGTAACTATGTGAACTGAGAATGCTGTTCCTTTTTCTTTCTTGATTTCTGCCGTGGGGTATGCCAACACCACAGTCTGCGGTGTGGTGCTGTGATAGCAGATCTCACCCTTCAGACCTGGAAATAGTGCAACTGCCTGAGAAAGAGGGTACAAGACACTTTGAGTGTTTCAGTACTGTGCCTAGGGCTCTCCTGGTGCCTGGGTAGCTCGCTGAAAGCCGTAATGGGTGTTTGTATGCTACAGGAACACCTGCAGCATTAGACATGTCCTTTTACTAATTACATAGGTCAGCAGAAACCAATGCTAGTTGTTATGTGCTGCTAGTTTCAAAACTATTTGTCCCTGTGGTATCCCATCACAATTCCAGTACCTGGTTGTGGCTGCTGATTGCTCTTACGGTGGACCTCAGCCCTGTGTTATACGGGAGGCGTAAGGGAGGGCTGTGTCTGTACCTGGGAGGCACTCTGGGAGCAGAGTGCTCAGTGTGTCCAGGACAGTATTGTTGGGACCAGGATGGAGCACAGCTGCCTCATGCCTTTTCCTCCATGATCCACTTCTGCTGCAATTTCTGCTCTGCATCCAGCTCATCTCAGTTCACTTGTGCATACCCAGGATGTATTCCCTTGTCACCGTGTAGTTTGAGAGCTGCTACATAGGTAGTCTTAAAGATGGGAAGGAAGGATTGTAAAAAATGGTGCTGTATGCCACAATGAAAAGCCTCATGCATTACTATAGGATTCTCTTTTTAGCATGCACCAGTGACTAGAAGACATCGCATTCCTTCACGGATTGTGGATTGAGGCCTGAGTAAAATCATTCATAGCAAGTTTGTTTAGTCGAATCGTAAAATTATAGTGGTGTTAGTTAAAAACTTGATGCTAGGGCATGCAAGTTGCCCTGGGACACTTTTTGAGAGTTTAAAGTACTTTGCTGGGCCCTGAAGTTTGGGAGCTACTTGTGCAGCACCCAGCAAAACAGAAGACATTCTGCTGTTGAAAATATTTACTCCACTTTTTAGCTGCCTCTGTGGCCTGCAAAAGGAGAGACTGGGAAGGAGCTCTTATTTGAAAGGGTCTTTCCTGGTGTCTTTAGTAACTCATAAATGAACTCTCCCATCCTCTGTGAACTTCATAGACATGTCACCTGAAAGAGTTGCTAAACAGATTAATTAACCCAAAAGCTGCCCTTTGCCTTTTTCTGCTTTGCATTGTTTTCAAGCCTCCTGGCCAGCTGTTTATCTCCCAGTCCCCTCGAGTCCCTGAGCCTGTCCTCCACGCTCTGGCAAATGACAGCATCAAAGAAATGTCTGAGTAGTTCCAAGTGGCAAAGCAGAGCTGCGCTTTCAGTTGTGCAGGTGCTTGCTATCACAGCTGCAGCAGCTGTTTTCCTCATTCCTGCTGCTCTGTATGACACTGTCTTCCAATGGCAGCAGGTGGGAGAGTTAATTTTGAGCTCCTAAGAACACAGGTGATGGATGTGAGCAAGCCCAAGGCTGGGGAGAGAATTGCCTCCAGTAGTAGGGAAAGTTTCTCGCTTACAGTTTCCAGAAACATGCTTGGTGTGTGAGGCTAACCTGGACAGTGTGTTGAGCGTAGCTGCGGTGAATAGGTAAGGGAGAAGCTCAGCTGATCGCTGCGTTATGATGTAAACATGTAAAATTAATTTCTATTCAAAAGAAAAGTTAATGGAAAAGTTATGGAAAAATAAAATTACTTTAAAAATCATTCTGGAAGTTATGCAAAGTAAATCACTGTTGGTTTGTGCTGGGTATGCCTTTATTAATCTGCTCCGGGGTCAGTTTCATTAACTAGTCTCTGTGATGTGGTCCACCTTCTTTGTTATTCCTAATCACCTTGTGGTAAGTAAAAGGAAGGATTATTTTGTAAGTAAGACTTGTTGCTGTTTTATAGACTGTGCTATTAGCTATTTTACATGCTTGTGTATAACCGCAAGAACTTAGATAGAGCAATATTGCCTACTGCTGACAAGAGTGATAACTTGTAACAACTTTTGTAGAAAACATTGTGAATCTTATGCATAACAGATGTTAAATGCTGCATCAAAATAAAATTCAAGCAACAGCAGATTGGAAGTTATCGTTTTCCCTCTTACACCCATCAAAACAAATGTGATTGTTTTACTTACTCAAGCATACTCCTTTTAAAATGTTTATTCTTGACTAATCGCTCAGTGCTGCCCTTTTTAAACACTCTTTGAACCATTCCTGTTCAGTTGTCATATCTCTGTCTTAAAACTTCACAATGCCAGTGTTAAGAGGAATGTATTCTGGGGGAAGATAGCCACTGATGTTTAGGTTAACATTTCAAAAGACTTTCCACTTATAATTTAAAAAAGAAAACAACAAACAAAAAACCCCAAACAGACAAAAAAAATACCCCAACATGCAACCTTACTTTATTCAAACTGTTGTTGTGATACACTACTTCAAATATATTTGATGCAAGTATATGATGACACAAGATATTGACATCATTAGTATTCATACAGTTTATTTACTTCACAACTTCTACTTAAGTTAGCTTTTCTGTGCGTTTTGGATAGTGTTTTAAAAGTGTTTAACTTTCTTGAAAAAAACCCACAGTATTTGCAAGGAGAGAATGTTTATTTTCCTTTATATTTCTAAACGTAGATGTGAGGAATTTTTTCTTCTTTTTGGTACTTTTCTTGAGCTGACTTAAATTTTGCTCTGTGTTGGATAAATTAACTCTGTTAATGGAATATTGCTGTCATCTGCATTAACTGCTGTACTGGATGTAATTGGAAATAACTTCCTTAGAAATCTGTATATACTTTATATTAGCACAAGAAATATATTACATTCAAAAATTCTCTGAAAAATAAATGTAGTATAATTTGGTTTTATAGGTATTCAACATATGTTCCACATTGATGTAATTTTCAAATACAAGACAAAATACTGCTTTCTTTGAAGAAAATGGCAAAATCATCTTTGATTTCAAATGGACCAGAATATCTCTGTGAAAAGAAAAGGTACAAATATAGGAAAAAACAGGTAACAGGCAAGCATAGAAAACACCTTTTAGCTTGCTTAAGACTGTTAGATACTTCTCATGCTATTCTAAGATTTGGACTAAGGCAGGCCATTGAACACAGTATAGTGAAGTGTTTTTCTTCTACCCTGACTTTGTTTTTTTTACCCTTGTCAATTGTATAGTTTAGTATACACATTCCTTGTTACCTTGGTGCTGTCATCTCTTCTCACACCTAGAGAAATGGCAAGTTTTTATCTACTTTTATCCACTGTGATAGCTGAGTGAGTGTTGTTCCTCTGCATCCCTCTGTTATATGACAGTCCCTTTCTTCAGGTGGTGGTAGCTGAATGCTGTCCCAAAAGCCATGGATTTTGGGGTTGGTCCCTGATGGTGGGAAAAAGCTGTCTAAGGCTTCCAAGAGTTGCTCTCTGAAAATGAGTACAAACTGCATTGGTTATGCATTGCTCATGATTTCAAGCTTTTTTTCTGCAGAAGAGCTGGGATTTTTAAAAGAAAAGTTGAGATTCTAAATCTGTGTTTATAAAGGAGGTCACTCTCCCAAACAAATGTATTTTAACGTTTGTGTATCCTGTTTTGTAACCTAGCCTATTTTTAAGTTTATCTTGACATCTTTTCCCCTCTCTCTCTCAAATTAGTTATTTTCCATTGCCTAGTCTATTATTTAAAGTTTCACATAAACTATCATTAAGGTGGCTGCTCTTTTCTCTTAGTATCTGTACTTCTCACTAGCAGATGGTTCTCATAAATCACATCTGTGTTTTTATAAGGGTACTGCACCAGTAACCTTTCCCAAATGTATTCTTCTTGCAGTTGCATGAAGCAGGTTTTCTAACTTTGGTAAAAGGCGGACTTTCTAGCTTTTTTACAGGGCAGGACTCTGCATGTCCTGAGTGGCCACCACCACCCATTCCACAGATGATGATGCTTCGTTTAAGCCTGTATTCATTTAAGCCAGGAGCACAAGGTTCTAGCTACTGGTGGTTTACTTCCCGAGCAAGAGCCTGACTGTCTTTTCTTCTCTTCTTTCACTTCTCTTGTTGCCCGTGCAAAAGCAGCTACAAGAATGTCCTGAAACAACAAAAGCAAAACAAGCTTTTGAAAGCCCTCTAACTATTATTTTTCATTTTCATAGAACACTTTTCCTCCCAAGTCCTAAAAATATTTTACAAGTGTCAGAATGTTTTGGAGCAGGGATCAGATTTTTCGTATGCATCAAAGACAAATGGGGCACAAAGTCATTAATTAACTTGGCTCGAGCCATGTCTGTGCTGGGCAGTTTCATTCCCTAAGGCCACATACTCTGTCTGAGAGAAGTAGTAATGCAAGATGACATACCTCCATGCGTAGAGATCACTGCCCATCTCTCTTGCGGAATGGTGCAGAGGTAGGATGCTAGTCTTGTAGGACCTTTGTGCAGTGCATGGTGAGACACCACCACTGTGCACAGAGAACTTATGCGAGTTTTGGGTAGGATTTCCCCAATTCCCTTTTCTCTAGTCTTAAGCTTTATGTTAACTTTAGATAGCAGTGCACTTCTAATTTTTTTCTGCCATCTTTCTATCTGTAGTGTAGATTTTAAACAAAATAATGGACATTTGCACATCTATTTTTTTAATTTAAGGGTTTACTGTAGGAGCCACTTTTGATGCAATGAAAGAGCAAGAGGGATGAGAGAGTGTCGCAGCATTCGGTATCACATCATTTTTTTAACTACAGTCACAGATTGAAGTTCTGTCCTGGTAGAATGAAAACTGGACACTGTATCCAAATTCTGTTTTGCATGGAAATCACAGCATTTGCACAGAATTTCCTTGATATAAAAGTCCATGGATTATACTGTTTCCTTACTCAGTAAACAGTTGGGAAATCAAGGGTGAATGAAACTGGGACTGACTGGACTGTAGCTTTGTTTTAAATCCTCCGTATTTCATGCTTCCTTAAATGCTGGTGGTATGACAGATGAAAAGACTGTTCCCTCTCCTTTTCCCTCCTCCCCTCAGTGCCTCTGTATGAAAGAGAAAGCAGCATTACTCCACAACTGTTCAAAGCACTGGTGGGTCATCAGGAGTATTTCTTACTTGGATTGCTCAAGGAAGATGCCTTGATGCTCTTGTTCTAGCAGTACAAGACTTCAGAGACGGTGCAGACAGGAACACTCTTGTACTGTGCCATCACACGGGCAGGATTGCAGAGCATACTGTGACCGAAGGAGGCCATCTCCTGTGCTGCTTCTCCTAGCTCATGAAACTATATATCAAAAGTCTGGTAAGATTAAGTAAAGACTTTAACTGTTTGAGCAAGCCTGTATCTGAAAAGAGCACTGACAATGCCTCATGTTTATCTCTGCACCAAATATTCCTATTTTTGTTGCTATATAATATTATCAAAGAAGAATAGAGGGAAGCCACACAAGGATGATGGTGATCACTAGGAATGCTGATTTTTGACTATCAGATTGTATTAGCTGTTATCAGAGCCAACGACAGCTCTATGCGGTGAGGACTAACCTTGAAACATAACTTGAGCAGCGTGTCTAGTATAGCAGTGTGGTGAACTCTGTGTACTTGGCTTCAATATAGATTTTTAAATTGTTTATAAACATCTGTTCTGAATTTGGTAGGAGGATTGCTGACTGGGTGTGCACTCCTCTTTTGCAAGACACAGTAAAACAATTATGACTTAAAGAGAAATATCCAAAATAGTATGGGGTAGTACTAAATAATGAAAAATATTGAAAACAAACTTTAAATAAATTTAATGATTATTAATACTTTAAAAAAAATCTGCATTAGCCAAAGTGAGGATGTTCAAAGCTGTTAAAAGCTCTTGGCTTTCAGAGCTTACATCAGTAGGGATAAGCATACGGATTATGCTGGTGTCGTGTTTGCTGTGTTTTGGAAAGTTGTGGTTGTAGGTACCTTAACTTGACAGTAGAATGCAGAAATTCTAATGGCTGAAGGCTTTGACATTCTTCTCCACAATTTCTGATGGACCAGCATGGAGTCTTAGTGTGCTTCTCACTGCACCCTTGGTCTTACGACAGGTGTGTTCTCAACCCATTTTGTCTGGGGCATACCATTTTGTCTGAAGACTACCATAACAGAAAATACACCTTGCATTGTTTGTTTCTTTGTTTCTGTGGCCAAGGTCAGTAACTCAGGAGGTGCAAAGATGACAGCTTCTGAAAGATACCTCTGCCAAGGCTGCCAATAAAAAGGAGGGAGAGACACTTTACAATATACTGTTAATGGGAAGGAAAAGATAAATCTGAATACTCTCTGAACTTTTCTCCATAAAACCGTTGGTCTTGACCAAGAAAAAGCTTGGATTAGATTTGGCTCAGGATTATACTGCAGCTGCTGGCACGGTGATTTCATAGAGGTGCCATTAGATGGCATAAAGTGTCCCAGATACAAGTGGAGGTAGTTTGGTAAATGTACCTTACTTATAGGGTATCATGGCTATGGGTCACATCCTGGGAAGTGACAGAGTCCCAGAGACAGCAGCAGTGACCGCTGGCATGCATCCTGCCAAGCTTGCTATGGGTGTGCTTTTGGTTGTGTTTGTAAGCAGAATGTGACAGTGTCCATCACAGTAGGCCACAGAAGGCTACTTTTTTTTCTGGAAAAGTCTAGAAAAACAATTAAAGTGAATTGTTCCAAAACCCAGAACGGACACGATTGCCCAGATCAGCAAAAATCTCTGTGAGAGGGGAGGGATTGATACTGTTGCCATACTGATTTTGAGACTGTGTCTCAGTACAGGTTGAGATTGGGTTTGGAGTTAACTTGGGTAATGGGAATCAGTAGGAAAGCATAAGTGCTTGCAATGATTACATTGTAGGATTGTTTTCAACGTTTGCATGAGTAGATGCATACTCAATTCTTTCAAAAATTATTTAAGATTTCTCATGTACTTGAGCGATATATATTGGCTTTAGCATGTTTGCTGACTTTGGTGAGCATTTGGTAGTCTGTATTTGTAGAAGCTGCTTTGTTTATGACATGACTACTGCTAATGACTCCAATGTTTTTGCTTTACTGCATGTGCCTGTTTTTAAAATAACCAGGCAACTTTTAAAAGTCAGCTCCTTTGTTCTCCAAGTGCCTGACTGTTATTTGAGAGGGTGGAGAAGTGGGGCAAATTCTGTAAAGTCTAAAATAAACATCTGCCCCCTTTCTTTCCACCCGCTGCTTCCTCCAGCTCCATATACCTACTTGCACTTCTGTACTTGATGCCTGAACTTGGGTCAGAGAGGTCCAGCAAGCTGTGGAAATGTCCCTCTCGGGGGTCTCGATCCTCCCATTATTCTTTTCCACTGGCTTATTCTTCCAGGTCTTGCAGAGTGTCTGTTGTGCCTCTGGGGTCGCATTAGCAACATGTTGGCTACAGAAATTATTTGTCATAGGAACAGCAAATGTTACAAGGAGATTTTTCTTTGGGCTGCCCCTGTTTTTTGGACTGCCACAGCAGCTTTGCTTCTGTCAGGTCTCTTGTAGCTCCCTGTTACAGCCCTGCCGCTGCATTCTGTACTTGTGTCTCTGTTCTGTTGCTGGGTCTGCATTTCTCTAAAACTTTCCCTGTCTGAGAAGATCCAGGTCTTTCCTGGGACGTGTACCATTAAATGGTATTTCTACAGCTCTGTCTTTGCATGAAAACGAGTTATCTGTACAAAGTACTTTAGAAGAAGAGAGGCACTTCCCAGACACAGCATTAATTTTTCAAGAAGTGGGGAAGAAGGGAGGATGGGGAAATTAAACGTTAAGATCACTGTGACTTCTTAGCAGGGGAAGTCAAATGTGTTTAGTGTACTTTGGAACTGATTTTATTGGCACAAGGAATACAGCTTTCAGACCTGTGGAGCAGAGCGCCCATTCCTAAGGATGACGGATTGTTTTATCCGTCAAATGCAAACTGTGGTGCACGTGTGTGTAAGATTGTACTGACAAACACAGTTCTTGCTGAGAGAGCTTTTGTAGTGTTTGCAAGCTGGAGTTAAGGTCAGAACATCTGGAAAAGCTGTGAGTCTGCTTTGCCTCCTGGGCTTATATATAAAACTGTGCTTTCTTTCCCAAAATTCTCTGGTTTGTACCTAAAAGAAGAATGAAATAAACACGTGTTTACAGACAGGCTGAATGTACGGTTTGTAGAGCTGGGAAAGCTGCAGGTCCAGTTTTGTTTATGCTCAATGCTCTCTGGCTGGAAGCTGCTGCAGAATGGAGGGATCTCCATTCCCACCACCGCGTATTCCTGCCCTTTCTCGTGCTTTGGCATAACAACCGTGAGACCACTGCGCTCAGTGCTCTGGAAGGGTTCACTGGCCCTGTGGCACCTTGATTATCTGTTTTGGTGTGTTTGTTTTCTGATCACAGCTGATCTGAGTCATTGAATGGGTGCCTTATTGCTAGATCAGATGCAAGAAAAGAAGTGGGAACACATGGGGTGTTGGAGCAGAGAAGAGAAGTTGCCGCTTGCAGCAACAGCCTGCAGTTAAGATAGATAAAATATGCTGTGAATCTGCACCCAGAGCAAGGGGAAACTTTATTTCTATCCCTCTTTGCTGGTGGCTTTCTTGCCATGTGAGACTTGAACAAAGCAACCTGACTGCTGCATACAGCTTTTTGTCAGCATAGTGAGGAATCACTTTACCCTGTGGTAAAAGGTGGTGTGGTCATTTTATTTTGTGTTGTTTGCATCTTACTGCTTTTATATTTATTTTACTATAAGACTATAAATATAATTATATGAACTTGCATATATATGAAAAATGTTTGTACTTCAAAGGTTTTATGTTTGGAACTTCTTCTTTATCTTGAATTGTCACTAATGACTGTGGCCTGGGAGAACATCAGGTGATGAGAACCCACAGCATGAAGTCATTTATTCATAGGGTTGTGTATAGTGCATGTGGACTGAAGGCAGTGAGTTTCATGTAATTATTAAAGGTGGGTTCGGGAACACTGCTGCTTGTTGAGGTTGTCTTAGGTCTGCAATTAGAATACCCTAGCATTTAAAACTGTTAAGAGCTTAGCCAGATTTCAACCGTTTGGGTAGAAATCTTCTATGCATGAATACCTGCCTCGGGCTAGATATTTTTAGTTAATTTTAAGCTTTGTCTAGAACAGTTCAGCTGCTACAGAAGATGAGGTTAAGGGAAAATTAAGTTTTGAAATACTTAAAAGCAACTTAGGGTGACCTTTTATTTGAATTTCCAGTTGATTTAAAATTGGAAACGTGGTGTGCATTTTTGGAATTCTCCATCTGAATCCATCCATTTCTGCCCAAGTTCTAAACAACTAAAACTCTTCAATGTGCTCAGTGAAGACTTGTAAGAACATAGCAGGTAAAGGTTTTAAGGGATCTGCTTTCTCTGAGTCCATCTGAGCTTGTATTCTCTAGTGTTGACCAAATTGTGCTTGCATCATCCCCATAAGTCAAAAAACTCATCAGTTGAGCACTGCTTTGATAAATTGAGCTCAGTGCTGTCCTAGTCACAATTGAAGCCTGGGTACAGGAACTGAGAGCGAGGTCTTCTGTCCCGTTTAATCGCAATAATTTGTTTGCTGACCCCAGCTGGTGTCCTGGAAGAAACTGATTCAGTTGTGGAGTGGGCAAGTAAACTTAGGATATGAGACTGGAAGAGCTGACAAGGAGGGTAGGATCATGTACCTTTGGAGCAAAGAGATCAGCCTAAAACCAGCTACAGTGCAGTAGGAGAAGGGAGCCAAGACCTGCAGAGCAGTTGAAGACACTAAAATTGAATGTGGGCCTGTGGACAAGATGCCAGAGAGAACAGAGAGCAGGTACCTGTAAGGGATGATGAGTGTGCACAGGGGGAGGAGGATAGGAACTCGGTGAACTGTAATTGGGGTGATAAGACTGGAGGGTTAACAGTAGGATGGAAAATAGGGAATGCTCATGGGATTAGGAGGCAGGATTGAGCCAAGATCATACTGGGGCAATGGAGAAAAGAATGTGTGTAACTGAAGCAAGCTCCCTCCTAAAGGATCCCTCCAGTTTTGTCTGTCTTCTGCTGTTCTTAAATTCATCTGAAATTCTCTGTCAAAATGTCCCATTTTGTCTTAGATCTGGTCTGCTGTACGGGATAACTGTCAGCTTGGTCCATTAGCTCACCTGGCAGAGGTTTGTATGCAGATATGCAAGTCCCCAAACTTACTTGTGTTGGGAAACACTTGCTTTTCAAAACATCTAAGAAATTGCACATAGATTAAACACATCAGTTGTAAATTTCTACCTTAGATACTCACAGCCTCTATCCTTAGGCAGTTGTCCTTATTCATTTGTTCTTTAAGGAACCTTGTGGGGCCTCTGTTCACTACTCAGCTCTACATAATGCCACATTTGGCACCCAGCTGTACATAATTCAAATTCTCTCTCCTGTGAGTGTTCCTCTTTCTCCTGGGGTCTAACACAGGGTTCTGGCTGTTGATGTGTTGAACTTCTGAATACTCACAGCTTAACTAAAACCTCTGGGAGCTGTGCTTGTATTTTCTAGGTGAAGTGCCACGTATAAGTATGTGTTACAGAAAATACTAAGTTCAGTCTGTCTCAAGGGAGGTGCTCAAAATTAGTAAAGTGAAACACAGGGTCTTTAAGGTAAAGCATTGTTTTCTGTCTGCAAAAAAAGGAACAACCTATGCTCAGAAATGTGTTTAAAACATCTTTATGCTTGTAAAGCTCAAATGCTACAGTGATTGTGTCAGTGGAAGTCTTAAGTGCTCTAAGGCATTGTTTTGAATGGAAACATGAATGGTTGTTATGGGAAGTGTGGGTAAAAACTGAGAACTGCAGAGGAGAGAACCCCAGAGGCAGAGCAGGCTGTGCTACTTGCTGCCTGAAGTTAGAGCTGTCTGTGAAAGGAGATAGTAATTGGTGGGGGAGTAAGTACTTCTGTACACATGTAAGGAAATCTGTTAAAAGACAGAGCTGGAACCATGAACAGTGGTCAACTGGGTTTGAACTTTCTAACTCTTGTTTTATCTTACCTTGGTTTTAACTGACCTGATGATACTGATCCATCTGATTATCATTGAATATGTATATATAGCTAATCTCAAATGACAATGTCTGTGCCTTCAACTTGATTTTAAACAAAGTGTGACAAAACTGCACTAAGGACAAAGTTTGTTTTATTTCTAAACCCATTTCTTCGATCTTTACAAAGGCATTAGGCTTCATCAAAATAAAACTTTTTGGTAAAGTAGCTTACAAGATTTGTCAGTATCAGAGTGCAAAGCAAAATATAGAAGAAATACAAAGGATAAAACATCTTTCTCCTGCTCTTAGCCTCTCAGTACCAAAGTGTTTGGTTATTTTCTGCTGTCAGATAAGTAGGCCACTAACCTAGTCTTCCTCATTTCTATCTTGCTATGTTTTAAAAAAAAAATCCATGATAATTATCGAGAGGGATGTGAATAAACACACCTAAAGCATCCTTAACTTCAAGTAGCTATCATGCTATCAGCCCAGAAATAAGGTTTTGTTTGTTTTTTTTTGTTGTTTTTTTTTTTTTTTTTTTTTCTTTGACCACATGCTTTTTTCATTCTTTTCTAATATGACTCATCTTTGGAAGTAGAAGTTGGCTGTAGTAGTCAGTCATAGCTGTGTTCAGTGGGACTTTTATATAGACAGTATATATGAGCATGTGGTTCTTTGCACTTGTGTAACAATCCTGTCCATTTACATTTCAGGACAGTTTTGTTTTGCTAAAGAGTACTTTTTTGAGGACTACAACACACGCTTTGGATTATGTGGTAAAAATCAGACAGTACGTCTTGATAACACTTGTGGCTCAGAGACCTGTGACATGGATCCATACTCCAAAAAGCACAGCCAGTCTACCTGTGCTCCACTCTACTTCTTTGTAAACATACTTTAAAACAACTCTAAATTTGAAATAAAATTTTAACAAAGTATTTAGGACAAGCTCTTGGAAACTGTTTAATGGCTGCAGTCCTGTTTTGTTCTTGTACTATTGAGATACCTGGCTGCAGATCTGCAAATGCTGCTTCCTCTCACAGTGTGTCTTATGAGTAGCTGTTATATACCACTTTCTGATCTCCAATTTGTTAAAGTAAACACATTTTTTTTTATTTATGGATTTGACATGCATCTTTCTGTCTCTTCATATTTTAAATGGATTTTTGAATGTGTTCTGTTTCCAGAGAGAATGCAGAAGGAGGAAGAGTGATTGTAGAAGTTGATGACAAAGTGGCAAAAGTCAGAAATATAAAGGTATGCTTTTTGTCACCCTCTCTTTCTCATATAAGGATCCTGATGCCCTGATGCTTTTCTATGTTGGCTTGGCTATTGTATCATTCTAATAGAAATACTAAAGGGAGATACTTAAACTGGCACAGCAATAGAATAAATGCAGCAAAAGTATGCGCAGCAGGAGTTGTTTTGGTTTGGGGTTGTGGGTTTTAGGGGTTTTTTTAGACGGGGGTATAAACATGTAGCTGCATTGTCTGTATTTTGTATTGGACAAAGCTGCTGCAATCTGGCTGCACACCATCATTCAAAGCTGTTAGTAAACTGTTTAGGATTTTATGCTTATCTTACTGTTACTGACATCTGGATAGTTTCTTTCCCTGTGTGTCTCTGACTCTCATATTTGCACTCAGAGTGCAACTAACTCACATGAAATGGAGCAAAATGTGTTCGGCTACACTTCAGGCCTTGGTAAAAGACCAAGAGCTATAAGAATAAACTGAATGTAGCTGTCGTCCTCTGTGAAAGTTCTGGAGCTTGCATGCATGAGAATCAACCCTCTGGTTTAGACTCTTGAACTGCTGTGGTCCTTTGCTAAATTAATAGAATGGAAGTAAATCAATTTTATGTTGTGAAACATGTTTCTGCTTGAAAGGCAAATAAATACACTGTGGGATAACTGCAATTACTGTGGGATCCTAAAAGACACATGCATTTTGTATTTCTTGTCTCCTTTTTTTTATATCTGCAAGCAACCCAGTCATTCTAGATTGTTGGTTCAAGAGAGAGAATTGATTAGGTTTTGAAGAGAAACAGTGGCAAAAAATGGAATTAAAAGATTTGAACTATTTATCTTGTTTCCATTATACTTATTTATGTATGACTACAAGTGTTCTTTTTTAAAGAAAGAAGAGGGGAAAAATACTAGTGGTATGAGAGGTCTCATGGATGTAAAATGTTGCTTATTTTCTGCACATTTCCTTCTCAAAGGCTCTATTTGCAGGGTCTGAGAGTCACTGCTTTCTGAAATAATTTTCCCCAATTCCTTACATGTGTGATAAAGCTCTACAAAAAGACGCTTACTCTCTGGTTTGGTCCCCGTGACAGGGTGGGCTGTGAGGATCTGGGCCTCCGAGGCTGCCTGCCATGCGGGGGGAGTCTCCCTCAGCAGGTGTAGGCCTCCATCACGCAGCTGACTAACTGGGCCCAGCTGAGCCTCATTAGCCCTAGAGGGTTGGGTTTTTTTTTTTAATTTTATTTGTTTAGAGAGGGGCTGTGGGCTGCCTGGGAAACCACAGGGGTGGGGCAGACTGCTTGTAGCAGGCCGAGGAGGGTTATTTGGAGATGCAAGGGCTGGCTTGTGGATGTTTTCTCTCTTGGGGCTTCATAATTGGTGAGTTTTGTAAAGGGAGTGATTTTTTTGCATAAACTAAAGTTAGACAGCCTTTGGTGAATCTGTGTTAGTGTATAAATTAGTATTTATACACCAGTGTTCACACTGTTATATCTGGGGTAGGCGTGCTCTGTAGTTTGGAACAAACCTCTTCTCACCAGAAGGGTCATCACCTCTGTGGTCAGGGGCTGCTTTTCCCATGGTAGAGGGGTATTTTTTTATTTTTTATATTTGCATGTTGCAATAGGAAGGCAGTGCTCCAGTCTATCTTCTGCCTATTGCTGTAGAAAAGAAAATAAAAGGTAATTGCCTAAAAATCTCTGAATCACAACATGTTGAAAATGTTGTTACTGGAGATGATCAAAAGGCTCATTGAGGTGTTAGTCCTGCCTAAAGAGAACCTTGGTTGTACTTAATTCAACATGACAACTTTTAGAATTATGTGGGGTTTAAAATAGGTGAAACCTCTTTACTTCAAAGATAATTTAAAATTATCTCTGTCTTCTTTTGCTTTGCTCTTTGTTTTGTTTTGTTTTTTTTTTTAAAAAAAAAACAAACCCAAACCTGTCAGTTGTTTCTGTAAATTAATTTCCCCTGTAAACCTCACATCTGGTGTCAGAGTTCAGAGCTTAGAGTGCCCTTTATCCGGTAATCGGGCAGACTGCACTGTCACCCCTAGTTTTTGGGGCCATTAGTGAAGCAGTTTGTTTAGGTACCGAATTACAATTTCTTTTTCTTCTGCTTATGTTATTGCAAAAGTCAAGGTTACAATAAAGGTACTGATTAGGTCAAAATTATGTGTGGGTGGTGTTTGTTTTGTGTAATGTTTTGGCTTGTTGCTCTCCTTTGGTGACTAGAACAACAACATGCAGTTCCTTGTTCACAAGCTTAGCTGTTTTATTACAAATCAGTTGGGCAAGATTATACAGAAAGACTTATACAATTCCCTTAATATTTCACTCACCATTTCTGACTATTACACTAGAAAAGCTTCACTGTCATTATTGCTAACCCGTAAAGGTTGCGTTTGTAGTGTGCAGTCCCAGTGACAGAAGCTCTAGCTTGCAACCATGACAAAGCAAAGGGGAAATGGGGAAGAGACCTGTATTTTCAACTATGCAGTGAGAAATTGGTTTGTTTTCTCACTTTGGGCATCATTTCTGTGATGCAGTTCTCAGTGAAACCAAAAAATGACAGAAAAATATAAAAAGGGCTACAGAGCTTTTCTGCAAATATAGATGTTGTGAAGGTTCACTAAATTGTGTTTCTTGTATATAGCCTGGGGGAGCTTAGCTGTAATAAACAAACCTTTCAGCAAAACGCCTTCAGCAGGTCTGTCATGAATGTCGCCACCTCACTCTGAGCATCAAAGAAAATTGAATAAAGAGGATAAACTATTTGCCATTCCTTTTCAACAATACAGATCTTAGATAAAGTTCCTGTTAGTTTTTAAATACTTAATTTTTTAGTCAGCTTCAAAGTAAATTGGTCTTTCTGTCTTTTTTTCTTTCTGTTGTCAGGTTGACAGTAGGCTTGATGGCACTTGGGACTCGAGAGAAAAGACTGTGGCCTTCAGCTTTGATTACTGCTACTGGTCGGTTGATCCTGAAGATCCAAAGTATGCGTCTCAGGAAATGGTAAGTGATCCTGTTCTTCATGTCTGTGTTCCCATCCTGTTGTGTCCTTTATATTCACATCTACAGGAAGAGATTGAGACATAGGGTAGACAAAATTTCGTTTTCTTTTCTGCCCCTGTCTCTTTCTTATTTGTTTGTAATACCACAGTACTCAGTCCTTTGGTCTTAAGTAGGAGCTGTAGGACTGCAATACCCTTGTTCATCAACTCATGCGCACCTTCATTAGATCTGTCAGTTTTGGTAGTGATTATTAATTGCGATGATCTGAGAACTTTAGTAATGAGAATTTTGGAGGGGGGGAGGTGAATCAGGTCCTAGAGGGAGAAAGCTCTGAGGTGAAAGGAAAAGTGTCGAGCTGATGCTGCTGAAAGGGTTAACAGTGAAGTAATTGCATTTTTAACAGTAGTAAATTTTACTTACAGTGTATTGTTCTGAGCACTTTTCCTTGCTAAAGCATCAGAAATCTCATAACTAATTGAGACTCCTAGTTTGAAGATCCAAAGTTTGATTAAGAAAGTAAGTTGAAGGATTTGGTATTAAAACAGGATACAACTGAATTTTTTTGTTAATAAAGAAGGAATTATTAAATCTACTACAAATAAATAAATACCATGCGTGGCAAAGCTATCCAAAGATTTCTTTGTGCTTGTAGACAATCACATATGTCTGTCAGCATTAAAATAATTTTTTACTGCTCTTTTGTCTTCAGAATTGTATCTTATTTCATTTTTGTATGTTGTCAGTGCAATTGCTCCTGAAATTCCAACCTGTATAATTGTGTTGTTTTTCACAGAAAGCATCCCTTTCTATCACTATCACTGAGATAGTCCTGTGAAATATGTATTTCTAGTGGTGATGAGCACGGGATTGTTTTACTTTTGGGAGACAATATTTGAAAAACTATCAAATTTGGCAGTTTACCAGAACATTAGATCAAATTTTTGGTTGTGCTACATTTCCTACTTGGTGCAGTAGCGTGAAAGAGATTTGGGGAACTCGGGAAGTACGTATTTAGTGTTTAAAAAAGAAAGTTGTCTTTCTAAAGTACTCAGCACTAGATAAATTTCCATTTCAGGGATTACAAAAAAACAAATCTTTAAATGAACGGTTGGGTTTGGGGTTCCCCCCCCTCCCCCCCCCATCCACCTTTATATTATCTTACTTGCTTATTTGGATTTTATGTTCTTCATTAGTTTTTCTCATAATACACTTAGGAGCGTGCTTCTTGCAACTGTTGACAGTATGGTTGGCTTTCTAGCCAAAATGGTTTAGCAGATGAAATGTTGATAAATACAGTCTGCCAAGTCAGCTGTATCTCTACTCGCTATGAAAAATTATCAGTACTGCCAAATGGAAAATATAAATATTGGCTACAGAGTGTAATTTTTTTGTTCTTGTTATTGTTAAATACAAGTGCAATTGGAAAAGAATATAAAATGCAAAATAAACAGTGCAGCTTCCTTGCTGGGGCTGAGTAGGTATTTCAGACAGTGGTGAGTCTTGTGTTACCATACCAGTTTTATCCAGTAAAAATGCTGAAGGGGAAACACAAGCTCCCTGGCCATTGAAAATTAAGTAATGGTCCACAGTTTCCTTACTTGTGCCTGATGCTGGCTGAAAGGACTTCCAGTGCTGCTTCGTGTAACCATTGGGTTCTTGAGCCTCTGACAGACCTCTTTCATGAGTTAAGAGATGTTTAAAGATGGACTGGTGCTTTGAAAGGCCTGGAGTCATGAGTGACTCTTTCTTGGGCTTTTTACCTGTCTTGGTGATTGTAGAACCAGTAAAGCGTACTTTAAATGTCCTTGAGAAGAGGGCTGCTGGAATACTGCAATCTTACCATGTTTTTGTGCATTTGTCTGCCTCCTTACACTGTATGAATGAAGTTTATTGTACTAATTCCATGTTTTTGAATCATTACTTCAGTGCTGAGCTTGAAGTTTCTAAGCTTCCTTTCCGCAACGATGCTATCAGCAGTCAAAGTAGGTTTGGTAACACTGTCATCCAGTAAAAGCTTTCTTTCATGAGCTGACCTTGGATTATTTTTTCCTTGAAGATGTCCTGCCAACTGTTATCATACATGATTGGTGTATTGGTTAAGGATGAAAAGTAAAGTATCTGCCTTCAGGTTCCTTTTTGTAGAATGCTGTCTTTTAGTAAAATGTCCTTTTTTTGTTCTCTGGATGGACATACAAAAATGAAGTCCGGTTTCTTCAGTTGTTAAGGGTTCTGTGACAATAAAACAATAGTGAGAGGGCTGCAAATTGTAATGTTTAGGTAAAAATATTATTTTAAAGATACAAATCTGCTTCTCCAAATAATTCTTACCGTTTCTTCTGGGTGTTAATATTGCTCATGTTAGGTTCGGGTCCCTTGCATTCCAGAGATGACTACACACAATGCATTTATTCCTTATATATTTGGTCATATACTTCACAGGTACTTGTGGCAGGCTTAAGTCACACATGTATAAGAACTTTCAAATGTTTGGATGAAAGGTTCAGATTTATTTTCTGTCTGTAAAAATTGTGCTTTCTCTCCCACTTGTATTCTACTTATATTTGCCAAAATGGGAATACACGTTGCCCACCTTGTTTGTTTTTCCTAATACATTCATGTTAATATTTCTTCTATTGCCTTTTTTAATTAAAAAAAAAAAAATGGGAAGGCATTTTTTTCAGACCTTGCAATACAGTACACCAATGAGGAACCAAACCAAATTAGTAAAATCTGTAATGCCCATGTGACAGATGATATGCCTTTATTCTTTTTTTTTTTTTTTTAATAGCACTGAAACTGGAAGTGCTTTTCCCTTCAAAAATCTGACACAAACAGAGTCAAAAATATAAATTATTTTTTTAAGAAGTGTTATTGTCTACATATTTTTTAGGGTTGAATTTAAAAAATAACTCTCTCCATGATATATGCAACCTTTCTTAATTGGCATTACGTAAATAATGTAAGCCTCCTCATATTTCTGAAAAGAGGAAAGTTTGCTAAATTAAAAACAAAACTGATTTTTGACTACTGAAAGAAGAACCTATCACTGTTGATGTCTGGGAAACAGGCTTCTTAGCAGAGATAACTGGTTGGATAGCGGTTGGTTTCAGAAGATGGTTTCAGGTACAGGTGGATAGTCTTTGACTGTTATTCAAGATTATTCTCTCACTTAAAACATTTGAGGAACTAGTATCAGCCAGAGTTCTGTTTTCTTTCTCTCCTAACCATGGTGAAATATGAAGCTATATAGTGTTTCCAATGATTATTAAATAATTTATAAGCTTAATTTAGAAGTCTAATAGTAGTCGTCTGAATTCTTAGTCTTCTTTTAGAAGTTATATAAATTCTTTACAAAATGTAAGATTTTTTAAATAGTTCAGCTGTGCAAGTATTGCGTTCATTTTCCGAATAAGCTGAATGCCACATTTTACAATGGGACCTCTGGTCAGGCCCAGATCCTTGGGCGTGTTGCTTTTGTTTTCTTACTGGGCAGTTGAATACTTCGCATTGATATTAAGCTGCAATTTTCATCCACTTTCAACGATGTGCCATTCTTTCCAAAGGGGATTCTACCTTCTCTTTTTAATGATGGTTTTTTTTCCTAAGTGGATTTGTTGCTGCATAAACAGAATAGACAAATAAAGAAATGCCCTAAGAGAAGAGTTACTGGCTAAATCAACCAGAGTTACCAACCACTAAAGGAAGAAGGAAAGGAAGCAGATGGGCTAAATCCTGCTAAGTACAGAGAGATGAACCAGGCTCTAGGGCTACGTGGTAAAGAGAAAGAAACTGAATATCAAAAAATTGTGTGGGACCAGAGAAAGAACAGGTAACAAATAAATATTAATTCAGGACAGGAACAGAACATTTGATGGGCAAAATATGAAATGAGCAACAAAAGGAAATTCTAAAAGATTATAGGCATTTAAGTGAAAAAGATCATGCATGTTTTTTCTGATCTTAACTCTGCAATTTGTTACAGCCATTTTTCATGGTTATAAACGAGGGGATGGCTTTCCAAACCATCACTGTCAAGATATAGTTACCAAAACCAACCAACTAAAAAAAAAAAAAAAAAACCCCACACAAGAAACTGTAATACTTCTGGGGTGGTGTTCCTTTTCCTGCCATTTTTGAGATAAACTCTTCATTTTCCTCTGTGATGTGTTACTGCAGAATTAGTTTGGTCTTGCAGAGGGAGAATGCTGAGTGTCTGCACCTGGGCTTTACCGCTTGCATACAGCGAGGTAGTTTCACCGTGTCTCCCTACATTCTTGTATTAAGACTTTTTTGGGAGGCGAGTTTGGTACTATAAAAAACCTCTAGTAAAGGGGGACATTTTGTGTAAAAGTAACTATTGCTTCCTTCTCCCCCCGCCCCTTTCCTCCACAGATGTCTTCAGGAAGCTGTGTGTAGTTCAGGATTGTTTTCCAAAGACAATGTTGGAAATCCATTGCTCTTTAGCCATTGTGTAACTATGGAATTATCCTTTAATAGAGATTCATGGCATATTTCCATTTTGCAGTCAAATAATGTGTGATAATGATATTGTAATGATATTTAACATGATAATTTTTATTCTTGTAGGCAGATTCAGGCTTGCTGATTCATTCTCCTGGTTGAATATGATAGTTAATATGTAGGTGGTTTGAGACCTTTATAGTTGTCCTGCAAACATCTAAATTCAAACATTTAAAATTTAATTTTTTGTCTGGCGTAGGAAAGTCTGTTTCAATCTTTTGAGTTTCCTTTGTAAAACTTAAAATAGCTCTTAATGAATCTTTCCTCAAGTCTGTTATAGCTCACCAAGCAAAGGAAAGTATTTAAAACAGTTGCAAAACTTAAGTAAATGCCAAGTTAAATCCTACTGAAAAAAAAAAAATCAGCTTAATCTAATGCCAGAACAGTTAAACAAAATCTTAAAGAGTATTCTGCACAAGAGTATTCTTAACGCTTGCATGTGTTCCTGTAGCCTTAAGTATTCCTGTAGCTGGTTGTTTCAGCTTCAGTCCTCAGCTTCCCTCCAGCCATCCTACCCATCCGGTTATTGTGCGTGCACCGTAACCGCAGTGGGTAGACTGACCCACAGGATGTATAAGCAGGCATTTACACACAGCAGTTGCCATAGATAGCTGATGAGTAGCAATCTGTTCGTTTTGATAAGAGGAATGACATCCCATGACTAATAGGCTTTGAATGGTAGAACGAGTGAAATCCAGAAAAGTGTTTAAGTGCCCAACTTGCAGTGATTTCAGTGGGATCCGAATCTCCGACTGGGTTTTCTTGAAACATTTTTTGCAGATCTCAAGCTTAGTTTCTGTATCTTGGTGCATCAGTTAAATGGAGATGATAATGTTTATAAGGTAAATCATAATTTAGACTTTAGTATTTTTACCTCAGGCTTTCAAAAGTATGAAATAAATGATATTCATGTTGGTCATGAATTTCATGCTTCTGGGCTTGACTTGATAAGGATTTTATTTTGGTTTGGCATAGTGTATTTGGTTTATGCAGGTATAAATATTCATTCAATGTCTCTCTGAATATTACCATTTTCAGTAATGCTGTGACCCTCATTGGACCTTCTAAGATGCAATCATAAAAGCACTCGACCAAAAAGGCCATGAGCAAACAAAAAGATGACTGTCTTTGAGGTAAATCTAAGAAATATGAGAGTGCACAGAGGTTATTGTAAACAGCTGAGTGATGATATACTCTGGCATCTTTGCCCCTGAAAGATTACATTGTCTTTTTGATGAGAAGCATCTGCCTATCAAAAAAAAAAAAAAAAAAAACAAAACAAAATCTTGGTTTCAAGGTTTCATATGGATTTCCCTATATGTGGAGATTGCGCTGTGATGTCACACGTGACAAGTATTATTGTAACGAAACAGGATGGTTTTACAGTGAGAAAGCAGTAAGGGTATGAAAACAAGTCTTGTTGCAAATGTCAGTAACTGTTCCTAATTTCTTCCCGTTCTCCTCCCCGCCCCCCATTCTTCATCACTGGCTTACTAATGTAAGTGAAAGAATAACTGTGATTCCTTTTTTGGTGCACTTCCACTGTATATTTGAACCAGTGAGGAGTTTTACTAGACTGTTCAGAAACAAGACAGTATGTTAAATTAAAGGTTGTTTATTTCTAAACTGAATATAACAAGTGACACAGGTTCTCTTTGCCTGTCCGTCCATTGCAAATGTATGCTGGGAAGAACTCCTTTCCATTCATACACATTATTTAATTATTTCTATCTTTGTTTATAAATATTCACTGGGGGGATTGGGGTTTATTCTGTGCTCTGAAGAGAGAAATGGGGGTTACTCATGGCTTGTGAGCGAATGTACATGAACCCTGTAAACAGATTTTTTTCCATTTCTTATTTGTTTCAAAAGTACCATAATTGTTTTTCATCACATTTTACTTCCCAGCATAGTTGGGTTTTATACTACTTCCAGCTAAGAAAAGTATTTGGGGAAAGGGGCAGACAGGCAGATGATTTTCTTACCTCCTTGTCAGAGTGTAACTGAAAAGCAAACAGAAGAAGAAACAAGTATGTTTGTTTTAATATGCAAGATCTTCAATGTGGCACTAGGATTTTTGTTTTGTTTTTGAAGGGGTTTGTTTGTTTGTTTTATATGTTAATTGAAAGAGTTTAGAAAAGTTACACAACAGTACTGTTTGGAAGCAAAAGATTGCAACATGCTTTCCAATCCTTCATCAAATGTAACTCACTGTAATTGCTCCTTTTTTTTTTTTTTTAATGAAAACGGAGTTACCCTTCTGAAGAAATTTAACTGAGACACCTTTCCTTTCTAATCTGAGTTTGTGACACTTCTGTGCCTCAGTGCATTCCCTGTGAGATTCAGGTTTTCCAATTGCCTTGAGAACTCTCAAGACATTCAAAAACTGCTATCTGGCGTATGTGCTTAATTCTAAAAATTACAACATAATGAAGCTCTTATTTAAGTATCTTGAAAAATCCTTCAGTTTGTTCTTTCTCTGTCTCTCTCTGCCCCTCCCCCCTTGTCTTGGTGTAAAAGGAGGGAGAAAGAGAAGGGGACAGTGGCTGTGGGTGTAAATGGCATTTTTGCATGAAATATTTGAAAAGCAGTAAGCATTCCATCCACAAGATTTTTTTTTTCCAACCCAGAGTGAGACAAGTGAAAAGCAGAATGTGCTATAAGAAAAAGGCTTTTTGTGCAATAATTGGATCAGTATAATGGATTATGATGGAGGGAGGGAAACCACCATGAGTGCATGCTATATGTTTTCTGCCAGCAACACAGCTGCTGTGTTCAGTTTGGATCGAATAGGGTCATTCTTTCTGGCTATACCAACATTTTTTTTTTTCAGAAAACTTCTCTGGGAGTTATCGTGAATAATTCCAAACTTCAAAGCAGGCTTTACTGGAAGACAAAAAAGAATCAAGTTGATTTTCAATTTACCATGCATAACATTAAAAACTTGTATTTTGGGGAGACAAAAATTAGTTTTAAAGAACTGAGGCATTGACTTAATTGATAGAAATAATTCTGTGATATATTTTCATATGCAACTATAATTTAACGCAGATACATTTCAAATATGAAGCCTAAACAGGAGCACATGAGAAAGGATTAAGATGAATATTGGTAAGAAGTTAAGGGAAATCAATAAACTGTTTCAGAAACAATGAAATGAGACATTTTCCAACTGTTCAATCTGCTAGTGCTCGTACATACCCTTTTTCCCAGATAGGCACTTACTGTTGCTTACTAGACACACAGAGCACATATTTTGGAATAGGCAGGTGCTGTAACTTGCTAAATAATATTGAAAGGATCTGTAAGTGCATTTAACAACTTAGAAGAAAAAGAGAACAACAAGTTCTTTGGGTTGCCAGTTGTTGAGCATGTTGCAGTGAACCTGCACACTCACAATCTGCTTTACTTCTATCAACCTTGTGATTTTTGCATGTCTTACAAGTAAAAACAAAAGCTTGGTACTGGTGACCTGCAAACTTGCTGAAGTAACTCGACAGCATGTGCTTATTTGGAAGGATGATTTTTTTTAAAAATTAACTTCTAATGATTGAGTTGTATTTAAAAAAATCTGATATATAGAGAAGCTGTATGCAGATGTTGATTGTTCTTTCTTGCTTGCAGGTGAACATTCACAATTTAAATTCCTCTGTGTAATCACACCACAGTCTTTCCTCCATGCTCGTAAAATAGTGATTATTTTTTTTTCCTCTTCTTTCTGTGCAACATGAGGACCACTCCTTACTCTTTGTGCTTAGCGAACAGCTTCCCTTGTCCATCTGCAAATATTTCCACAGCACTGCTGGACACAGAATGGAAGGTCATATTCATGGTGCTTCCAAGGTAGCAGATTTATCCAAGATTGGAGAAAAACCACTCCAGGATAAAAACTAATCTTAGCAATGTAGTGTGAATAACTTCAGTTAGACTGGTCTTATGGGAACTGAAATTACTGAAAAATTATTCTGAACTTCAACTAAGTTTCCAAGATCATGTTAGTCTGCAAGTTCTGTAGTCACTGGGTGGAAGGATGCTGATAGACTTAGTAGGAGACTGGGCCAGGTTTGGGGGTTTTATTTTATGTGTATGGGGTTTTATTTGGTTTTAGCAGGCAGCTGGCTTATGAAAGATTTTGTTGGGCAGGACTGTGCTAGCATTGAATAGTGAGATACATTTATTGCAGCAGCTGTGATCGATTTCAACACAGCCATTTTGTTTATTTCTGAAAATGTGCCATGTTTCTGACATGTTGCGGCCATGAGATTGGACTTGCATGTGTAAGTAGCTAAAGCCTGAAAAACTTAAATAATATGATGTGTCCTGTATCGTGGTTTATTAAAGTGTTTGGTATGGACAGCAATTGTTCTTTTATATCATAGGGAAAACCAGCCCTTCTCTTTTTTATATTTTGTGCTTGCTTTATTTATTTATCTTCGCTAGTAGCTAACTTTTACATTTTTCTGTTAACTAAGATGATATGCCTCAGAGAGGCGTGTGTGGCCTTGAACACAAACTGAATGAATCATCCTTTTGGCTGTATCTGAGCACCTGCATGTTGACTCCCAATTCTGTTTTGGGTTTAATCAACAAAAATTCTGCCCTTCACAGCTCATATGTGAAAAGCAAAATTAACATTTCTGTTCAGCTGTGGCTTTTCTGCTAAAGTAGATTATGTTGGTGGTGCTCCTAAATTGCATCAGAAAGAGTGAAGAGGTATACAATAAATTCAGTCTAGAAACATTTACAGTAGCCTCAGCACATCAAAATCAAAATTCTGAGTGTCAGTTTAGGGTTCCTTACCCTCAGGTGTACATGCTATTATGGATACATTCTCACTCTTTATAACTTCAGTGTTACAATGTCAGGACATTCTTAGCTGAAGCAGGGGAGATAATGTTCTGTATATTAAATTGGCAAATGTATTTTGAAGTATGTCTTACCAGACTCTATCACTGTCAT
The DNA here is from genome assembly GCA_013398815.1 of Ibidorhyncha struthersii. Lineage (NCBI taxonomy): Eukaryota > Metazoa > Chordata > Aves > Charadriiformes > Charadriidae > Ibidorhyncha > Ibidorhyncha struthersii. The sequence goes on from VZSZ01004077.1 coordinate 84,888, forward strand.
GTGAAATAATTGATTAATAAGTTTTGGAATGGACCATTTGAATCAATCCTTGCTGGATGGGTTGTATTTCTGAGATGCTGAATGGCAATGAATGTTTTCCTGGATTTTTTTTTTTTTGTGCCTGTAAGGATTGACTTGATTTCAAATTACATCTATTAACTTCAAGATAGGTCTCAACTTCTGCTCTACCGTTATCACAAGTGTTATCCATTCTGAATTTTCAGACATCCCTCTCCTGCACATACATATATCTTTAAGAGTGTATACATGGATTGTATCATCGATATTATGTGCCTTTACAGTATTGTGGCAGATTTTCTTATGAAGAGTCAGTCTCTAAAGAGTTTGTGCCTAATCCCCTGTGATAGACCTACATAAAACATCAGGTCTGAAAAATTAATCTAAGGAACTGAGGATCCAGCCCAGAATTAATTAATTTGGTCTACCTCCTTTTTCTTTATGTTTATAGATATTTTTTAAAAAAAATATTATTATTTCATAGACAGAGGTGGGTAACTTCACATCAGTGGGTAAGAAAAGCCTTCTCTATTTAGCATCAGAGAAGCTGAGATAGAAAATTGCAGGGGATTATTTGTTCAATTTAAAGCAGGCACACTTTCAGGGAGGTTATATTTGTACTTCAGATGTGGTTTTGGAAAAGAACTGTCCACCTCGTTAGGATTTTTTGTCATATGGAATATGACTAAAAAGAAGAGGGGCTCAAATTACTGGTACAAGACTCTTTTATGCCTTTTGTTTTGATAACTTAAGTTTTCTGAGACCATAAATGTTTTGCAAGTTTTGCCCAGATCTGTTGATTTTAGTAAAAGATCTTTCAAGCTATGTTTAAATTGGGCTTCAGCAAAGCAACAGCCAGGAAAGAACAAATGGCTTTGAAGGAGAATAGAACAGGAGGAGATATGTGTTGTCTTGTGTTGGGTTTTGCTGAGTGTGTTCTGTTGTGATAGCAGAAAATGGATTTGAGTAACTGGTCATAGACTTAGGAATAGATAAACTTTTTTTTTTTTTTTTGCTAGAACAACAATATTGAAAGCTTCGTGGATAATACTTTTTGTTATCCTCATTGTGGAAGAATGAGGTTTCCTGATGGATTTAAAAGCCAAAAATCTCTCGGAGCAATGATTCCTAGTCTTTTGAAGCAAGACCTATCGAAGCTGTCTGTCACCTTCACAGTAAAGACCACAATAATCATTTTGCCACATGACCAATAAATGTAACCTGAGTGCTTGGACGTATGATCAAAAGAGCTTCCTTATATAGCGCCCTGCAAGTGTATATCCCTTTGGGACAGGAGAGGTGCATCCACAAATTCCATCTGCAGAACAGAAGAGTGCTTCTTTAGCTGTTGGTGTTGGTCCTTGGGCTTGCCTCACCTGGGCTTTGGACTTCTGCACTCCCTCTCACATGTCATCTCCAGGACCACCTTGTACATAGGCAATGTTATTGGTGATGGTGGGTAACTCAGGTTACCCTGCATCGTGCATGTCATGCATGAAGTCATCATGCTGCTGTAGTAAGTGACAATGCTCCAAGGCCATTTTCTTTTCCAGTCTATCTTATTGTGATGCCCTTAGTTACATCCTGTTTCTTAATGACTGAAAGTAATGGCCAGAGTAGTTAGTGAATGACTAATATATGCGTATTTTATTGCTGCATGTTGTAACCTGTTTTCTAAACAGAACACAAGTTCTGCTTTGAAATGTACGAGTGTCTGAATTCACTGACCTTCTCATTAGTTAAAGAAAATGTGAAACCTACTTTTATCCCACTGACCTTATCATTAGCTAAACAAAACATGAAACCTACTTGCTTTTATCCTTTTTTCTTTTTTTTTTTGTGGGTTTCCTTTTGATTTTCATTAGAACAAAGAGCATTTCTCATAGCTGCTTTGAAATAGGAGAAAAATGTGGAATAATGTTAAAGATCTAGAGAGAGAGTTGATATGAATTTATCATTGAAGCAGTGAGTTTTTTTCTTATTACAGCAATTACTTTTAAATTCCAATCAAGTGAAAGGGTTTGGTGGAGCTAGTTAGCATTTTAAAGCCAAAAATCATGTCACTTCTGTAACTATTGGGAAATGTTCTAGTCCACAATCTGAGGCTCGCTCTTGTTCCTTTTTAATTTTTTGACAGCTAACATTATTATATCTTTTAGTTATTTTTAATGTGTCTCATAACTCTAAACCGATAAATTGACACTTCATTTTCAGCTCACCTTCAGAAAATTAACAACCTTTTTGATTCCTTTATATGGAGAATGAGATAATTTAAAGCCTGGGCTTAAGTAGTTTCTGATATTTTTAACATAAACTCAAATTCAGCAGAAACTCAAAAGAACTGCGAACACCTTAAAAATACATTTAGTCTGAAAACACAAAGGTTTCAGAGGACTAGAAATTTGCTTCCAGCTCTTCACGTTGTCCTCTTTTACATAATTTCTGTGTGTTTGACTGCTTGGTACAGCACAATGCTTTTATTGTCTCACATCCTACTGCATGTCATTTGCATAAATTTATTGCTTATTACAGTATATGGAATGTTATCTTTTTCTATTCCATTTATTATGAATGTAAGTAACTCTCTGTAACTGAGTGTTATTAGCATGTTGAGTTGAAAGAGAGAGCAAAAGAGATTAGAAGGTCATCTTTTGCTCCTCATCTTATTAACCTGGAGTTGATACTTCCCCCCGCCCCCCCCAGCAAACTGAGGCTGTATCTGTACAAGTACATAAAATGGCCCCATTTAATGCCAGGGAGTATTCTCTGAGCACCACAGCTTGGTCATCTATATGACTAAATTCTTAGTCATCCCTGGTACTGTTTGGGCTGGGATAGCTGGTGGTACTTGTAACAGTTCCTAGGCACAGTCCAGGAACTGGCAGGGCCCATGACCATTCCTGACTGGCAGTTTGCGTGTGGCACCCAGCTTTGGAGGCTGAGAATACTTAATAGTATGAACACAGTTTGGTCTGTGCCGTATGGGCTGGGCACCTTTAAATCACTAGTGTTGCAACTGTAATTGCATGGTCCTGTCAGAAGTGCTTGTAGTACTGTTTGGGAAGTGATACTGAATAGCTTTTGCAAGTGACTAGAAGTTATCACTTGGAGAAGGGAGAACGTTTTTCACACGTATGCCTCTGGTCCTATCTTCCTAGCTTTATGGGACAAAAAAAAATATGACATTTTATGTTGGCATTATACCTAAGTGAATCTTTATGGGGTAGAAGATAGCCTGCAGAGCGTAACCAGCAGCAGACCTAAAGCTGTGATGGGAGCTGGCTGAAGAGCTCTATTCCCAGCAGAGGGATTAGGGATGGAGTGTTAATTATGGGGGTGGAAATTTGTTGCACGCAGTGTAGCACCTTTGTTTTAAGGGCCATGCTTCATACTAAGCAACAAGAACTTTTTTTTTTTTTTTTTAATGTGCTGTCTACAATATTTCTAGCAGCATGCACATTGTAATATTGTTCTGGGGCTGATACAGTTGGGAAAGAATCTGGTGCCCCTCTTACAGCTAGACTTTGTATACATCCTTTCTCTGTGTCTGTAGGCCAGCTTTTGAGCGTCCCTAGGGCTTTTTTTTTTTTTAAAGATGGATTTACAATTAGAGCCGGTTCTGCACAGCACACCTTCTGCAGTGTACAGTTTTGTACATTTATTCACTGATTCAGCCACCTGACATCACATTCCAGAACATGAGGACACGTTCTTTAGCATATCTGTACAATATCAGAGATCTCTGAAAATTTCTGTGGTGTTTTCTATCTTCCTTCTGTATTGTTCCATCCTCCTGATGATTATTTTTGCTGCTGTTACAGATACAGAAGTATTTCTCAGACTCAGTCTTTTTTGACTAAAGAAAATGGGGATAGGGGGCAGGAAGAGAGATGAGACAAAATAGGACATAATTAACACATTTGGGGTAGTGAATGCCTGCTATTTAAAATAAAAATGTTTAAGTAACATTAGTAAGAACTAAAAGGCCAGGCAGGGCACAGAGGCAAGTTGTCACTTGAAGGAAAGAGAATATTCATTAGCTCCTTTTTTGTTCTTCTAAGACTTAGCTGTAAGAAAATATTACATAGGCTCAGGCTGCAAGGTTAAGTCCTTGCAACCATTTCCATCACAGTCACAGCTTGCAAGTAATCTACATAACCTTTTTTGAGAACATAGAAAATGCTGAGGTAGCTCCACATAGAATTGATCCTTCCTTCCATTTTTCCTCCCAGAGGGAATTACATGAGTTGTTGCTTCTAATATAAAAAATTATTGTTACTATCTACCAGAAGGTTTTTACAGTTCATAAATTTATTACAGTAAACAGCATAAGCACTGATACCTTTATCCACAAAGCATCAACAAAATTTACTTTTAATTTGCAGTGCAATTAGTAACTATATAGTGTTTATTAATGAGGCAACATGAGATATACACCTTTATTTTGAGAAATAATCCACATAGGAGCTGGAGGATGTTTTCAATAGAATTGGCTGAAATATTTTCATGTCAAGTGTTTTCTTGTTGAGTTTAAAATGGTATAAACTTGTTTAAAACTTGTGGCATACAAAAAGTTACCTATGCTACGCTTCCTAAACAGCAACCCAATAACTATGCAATTCAGGTGTATTGCTTTTTTTTCCAATAAAAATTAATATAGTTTTTTGTGGGCTTTTAAATGGGAAGACCTGTATTATTGATTTGCTAGAATTGTACGTGCAATATACTCAAAATGAAGATGGCAATTAGTGAGTCAGGAAGCATCTTGAAATAATGAAATTATTATTGTCATTTAAAATAATGGCATGAAATAATGGAATTTAGAAATATTTTTCCATAATCTTAACATTTTTTCCTGTTGTTACATACCTTAGGATAAAAGCACACTTAACAGAAGATAATTTATAAAAATTAAGAAAAGGACCAAGGAAATTATTTGATAATGGAAATCTGGAGGAAACAATGATATACATACAATATTTTATTTTTTTTTTTGTTAGAAGTATGCTTTTAAAAATCCTTTTCAAGTCAGGCTTTGAATTTTAAAAAATAGTTGAGTGACTAATAAAAAAAATGAAGTGTTACAAGTGAAATGCTCTAATTTGTACAGAGCACTGTGCTACTTTGACCTGTTTGTGCAGCTTTGATCAAAGCTGTCAGCCATGTTTTAAAAAAAAGGATTTGCACACACGGGGGCCTTTCTTGTTTTGAGGAGAGCGGACTATACAGATGTTGAATGTAATAAACAGCCGATGTTTCTGCTGTAAGTTGTTACGCTGGAAAGAGAGAAGCCTGAGCTGAATTCCATTGAGATAGATGGTTGTCGTAAACAGCACGGTTGTCTGATCATCCAGCAGCTTCGGCATGTGGGCATTATGTTCAATACTCTTTTGAAATAGAAAAAGTGCTTCCTAATAACTGAATTTCTAGTTAGGTAAATGATGCAGCTGTTCTCTATCTAAAAGAGAATGTAATGGAAGTAGAAATATAGATAATTAGGTTGTCATATTCCAGTATGTCCTCAAGTTGTGTGTGAACCTGTCTTTTTCTGAAACATTTTATTGTAGTAAGACAGTTAGATCAAAAAAGTGTTAAGGGACACGTATTTAAAATGTATTAATTTAACACATGCTCAATACAATAAGCTCATTTTGGGGTAGAACTGACAAAATTTATACCTCATTATAAAGTATTGGAAAGTTTATGTAGAAGGCTGGATGATTACTTAAACCTGGCAGAAGTACATGTGTCCTGCGTTTCAATCCTTTTTAATCACTTAGTTTGAAGGTGCAGATATCTGCCCATTGCTTGCCCATTTTAATGTGCTGTATAGCTGTCATGGTTTGGGGTGGGCTGGCCACTAAAACAAATGACAGATGCTCTCTTACAAAATTTTAATTTGTAAAGAAATAAAATGGAATGCATTTTCAACTTGAGAAAACTTTAAATGCTGAAGAAATTTCTTCCTGCTGTCTCATTTTAAAAAGAAGAAAAAAATCCCAAACCCTTCATGTATTTTATTAGTCATGAGTAAAATTATGCTGTTTTTCTTAGACAATCAAATGTGTTCCTCTGAATGTTTTTAGAGCTTTTTTTTTCTTTTTGTCCCAAAAAGCATCATGTCTGAGAGGGAAACTCCAGTATTGTCTTCACAGGAAGTGTCTTGTCATAATATTATGAAGAAGTTTTTTTGACAGTCTGCCAAAGGGTCTTTGTTCCTCTTGGTAATACCAAAGATTTGGTTTATTACAGGGCTTGTAATGATGCAGAAATATGTGACCTTAATTGGGACATAGGAATTCCCTGTTTCTGCTGCCTGTTTTTTCTCTGATCTATAGCAGATCATACATTTTCAAAAAGGAAAACGTGTAGGTGTTATCTTTTGCTTTATGGAAGTATTGGGATGGTTAATTTCTTAGATATTTTACAACTACTTTTTAGATGTTTTACAGGTGCTGCAAACCAGCTTGCTTTTTGCTTTCTGTCTATGTTAGTGAAGTGTAGTATGAAGCACTGACGTATCTTCATAGTATGGTTTTGAGATTGATGTGGTATGAAGTAAGTGGGGAAGAGAAGGACTGTATAATGAAGTAGTTATACCCAGCCTAAGTACTCCTGTCACTAGGGGAACAAAAATAGAATGAATTGATAGTGCCTGCAGCCTTTTTAATGTAATATTTCTAATTAGGTGAGCTGTGACTGCTCATTTGGCTGCTAGTAGGCTGCCCGCAGTACTTGTAAGTTGGAAATGAACAGAGGCCACTGGCCTGGCAAAAGAGCAGAATTAACAATTTATTCAACCGCTAGTATTGGCAAACTTTGTTGTTAATATACTGTTGAGAATAAGATCCTAAGGGCTCTCTCTCTGAACTCATAAGTGACCTTAAATTACCTCCTGTTGTGTGGATTCTCCCGGAAACTGCTAAAGCCATATAAATTTAGAAAGAACTTCTTTTCCTGAAGATCTTGTACAGCTCCAAACCACTTTTTTTCTCTTTCTCAGAGTTGAGACATTCTTTTTATGCAGTAAAAAAGCCCCATGAAACTTTAGTGCTGCAAGAATCTTCGAACAGCTGAACCAAAGTCAAGAAACTTGCTTGGGGATTTCACTTCTGGTTCTTGATCTTCTCAAACATCGAAATGGTATCTGAATTCATACAAGTGTGTAGATTTTTTTTTCCTTCACATCCTTTTCATGTCAGTCAGTTGCACAGTTAGTATTCTAAGCAGTCAAGTAGGTGTTTCAAAACACAGGTGTAAAAATAGTCCCATTGCTATAAGAGGCTTTATTCAGTGGAAGCATCACTATTGTATGTCTCCTTTCCTGTGAGAATAGTGATAGCAGATCCCTCCATTGTGAACCATGCTTAATGAAGATAGTTGGCCCTTCATATAAGTGTGGGATGAAATCTATGTGTATGCAAGTAGCGTTGATGGGGGTAGCTGTTTCTCAAGCTGTTCTTTTGCAATAAGCCCTGCTTATATTCTAAAAGCTGGACAAACTTTCCTATTGGAAGGCATGTACTTCTGTGTCTTCATTTTAAGGAAACAAGCAACAGGAAAAAAAAAAATACCTGTAATGGTTAAAACAGATTTAATCCCAAGTCTGTTGCTTGAAACTAGCAAGAATACATTAAGATACATTTTTCCCTCCCCGCTCCTCTGAAAGACAGAAGTAGAAGTGACTGCTGTGTATTATTAAGTGTCCTTTAAAACTTCTCATCCCTCCAATTATGAAGCCACAGTTTCTTTTAAATACAGAGTTCTGTCTTGAAGTGGCAACACTTCTGGTTTGTATACTAACGTAAAAAAAAGAGTTGTTTATAGATGACCAGAATTGCTTTATTAACAAAAAATACCACTACAGCTTGGTTAATATCCCAGTTTATATACAGAATATATGTCTATATTGTACTGTAGAGTCAGCTTAAAAGTTGGTTCTTCCTTTAGTACATCTGTAACAACTTGAGTCAAAGGATTTGTTTTCCACTGGCTGAATTTGATGATGAGAACCAGAGAACATGGTAAGCCACTCCTTTTTTTGCTTAACTGCTGCCGATTGCTGCAGGCAAAATATAGATTCTTCAATACCAACCTTGGCAGGTAAGACTGCATTTATTTGTACACTTAAAGGGAAGAAAATTATTGCAATACATCTGAAGCCCCATTTTACATATGCTGCAATTGACAATATATACAATTGAGTATAAATTGGAAAATTTTATAGTAGCTGCTTTTTATTTTTAATGTTCTGAGCTTAGACAGTGAAAAAATCAGTTTAAAAATGAAACTGTCTTCAACTAACATTTATTCCTGCATTTTTGTGCCTTTTAAAGTCTTTTAAAGCCTACAGGGAATATTTTTATGTGTCAGTTTTCAGTGGAACTCTTAAAACCAGTACTTTTGGGTTTCTAGTTTTTCAAGAAGATTTAGCTTTTTATTAGCATATAGTATTTATGTAGATGAACTTCAAGACACACTTTATTGAAACAGTTACTGTATATCTTTCCAACAGCTGTCATAATTGGAATTGTCAAAAACTGAAATTTAAGGTGCAGTTGAGACCAAGCAATGGTGAACTCCATGAGCACTTGCAAGGTTCACCCAGATTAAACAATGCTAAATACAGGAAATTTACTTTCAGCAGCATGAAATGAAGCTTATCACATTTGGGTACAGTTGAAATTCAGTTGTTGCTGATAATTTTACAAATGGAGTCTGCCTTGTAGAATTTCTGCTGGTATTTTAAAAGAATTGTTGATATAAATTAGTAATTTCAATGTTTTGACATCTCTTTTGTTTCATTTTTACTTTATTTTGGCAATGCTGTCTTTTGTATAAAGTGGTGGATAAATGAGCTTTTTGCTAGGAAAGTATATTTTATAAGCTTAAGAATTGTTTTCCAGTGTAGTAATTTTAAGAGCTGATGATCTAATAGCAAAAATATCAACTTGAATTATCTGATACCTGAAAAGAGAATACCCATTTCCAGCTAAAGAGAAAAAAGCAGAAATCTAATTTTGATGATGATGTTGTACTGTTGTCTGAGTATTACAGATGATTGTTAGCCCTTACTAAATTACTGAAAAATTTGGATCACTACTTTTTCATCCTACCCCCTTATAATAAAGTCAAGGAACAATCCTTTTTCCATCTCCATCCTCTGTCTTCTCACAAAATTAATGGGCAGTTATTTTCAGAGACACGGCTGAGAATTAATATTTGTCCCTGCTGCCTTAAACAATAAAACTTACTAATTTTATGTTGTTGCTCTTTACTTTCCTTTCACATGAAATCACAGACATCCGCTAATGACCTGGGATCCTTGCCAAGAGCTAGCAGTGGTGGGAGAAAATGCAGGATATTTATAACTTCATTATAGTCCCTTATTTATTCCTTGCTCTTTTCATTGCAAGAGAGATATAATTCAGTATATTTAAAAAAAACCCACCCAAACAAACAAAACCAAAAAAAATGAACAGGTCTCACAGTATTTATTTTGCTCATTTTAAGAGGATAACAGTAAAACTACCTCACTTCTTCTGTTTGTTTGTTTTGTAGTTGTGTTTTTTTTTTTGTTTTGTTTTGTTTTTTTTTACTTCTGGTAGACATTCAGGTACAGATAATGATGGTATCACAACATTTAAAGTGACAAATTGCATGATTCTTCTGGCATGAAGTAATATCTGAGCCAGGGGAGTGGGATGTCTAAAACATTTTCTGGTCCTGGTGGAGTAAAACAGTACAACTGTAGAGAACATTGTGCTGCTTCTTCCAGCTGTGACATTAGCCTTTGCTAGACCTTTAGAAAAGCTGAAGTTTTTAGTTTCCCCTGTGGTTCCATTCTTGCATGCTCTGGCCCAGAATTCACTCAGGAAAAATCTTCCTTTGCTGTGTATTGCTGGCACTAGTGTAAGTCAGTGTGTTGCTATTCTCCTGGTGAAGATGTGCAGAACAAAAATGAAATCTGTTCCTTTGACATCCAACCCCGCGAACAAGCACCCATATGGATAGAGCAGCACTGAAACCTACAAGCCCAGGTTCCGGGAACAGAGAAACAAAAACACTTAGTTGCTCATCTGCTCATTAAGTGGTTTGTAGACACAGTGTTGCAGGTTGTGTGTAGCTAGCTATTTACTCCTTCCTTTCCCTAAGGGTATTTATTGAAGTTTTTGTCTAGTTTTGAAGAGCTGGATAATACAATGATGCTACAGAGTAGTCTTTTATTGCCTCTGCAGATCTTTTGCAAAAGGTAGGCATAATCAAAAATCCTCTGTGTTTTTTGAGCATATCTAATTTATTGATGTGTGATTTATTCTTAACACATGATCAGTTTGACACACGCACACCCCACCCCACCCCTGTCTTCTATTGCAATTGTACCATGGCAGAAGTTCTCATACAAAGGGAAGACTGGCTCAAAATCAGACAAGGAGTGTTCTTTAGCTGAGAATGTAAGCAGTATGTATTCCCAAAGCCAAGGCAGGAGATCCAGGATTATACAACTGCTTAGAGTTTTCCTTTGACACGCATTAAAAGTTGTGTATGTCCAAGTAACTGTATCTGGAAGGACTGTTTTATGTAGATTGAACAAGGGATCTTGGAAAAACAGAGCACCTTTGACAACTCTGTTTTACAGAATAACCGTACAGAAAGAGGATTCAAGTCTGAAGTTTGACTTCTGGCAGGTGATCCACAGGTTTAGATTAGAAAAAGAAACAGCTCCCCAAGAAAAAGTCCTTTTCCTGCCGTTCCTCTTAAATAGTGACAGTTGGTAACCATTAGCTTTTGAGAAAAATGGAGGACGTTTTCACTGTGTCTCCCTAACAAATATTTGTTCTCCTGGAGAGAATTACCAAGCCTAGTATCTGCTTCACAATTCACTAAATGAAAGGGTTTTCATTCAGTCCTTAATGGACAGGATTGGAGGACTGGTCTATGTTGTTTTGATGGGTAGATGAAATACCAGAACAAAACTTACATAGAACGCAAAATATAACGTGTAAATCTTAAAGTATTCATTAATAAAGCCAAAACTTATGTCAGGTTGTCGGGATTTTCTTTTTTTTAGAAAGCTTTATTATGACAAGTATAGCTGGACTGAGCTAAGTCAGACACTGGTAACAGTGTCAAATGCTGTGGGGTTTGGATTGTGTGGCTGTTGCGTTTAAACTGCTCTTCTATAATCCAGTGATAGCACAACAGGAACCCCTGTCAATCAGGAAAAGAGGGATCTGAAAAGAATGTGGTTTTGTACAGGTAGATGAAAATACCAGGTGGTATTTTTGCAATGGGTATCTGATCTTTCAGCTTGGTGTTTACAGTAGAATACCAGCAATTTAATAAAATTAAAAGGGGGGGAGGGAAAGGGGGTGTGGATTTGTTCCTTTGGTGATTTTAGCACTTCTGAAAGTTCAAGATTTCTATCAGAACATTTATAAATTAGATTGTGATAAGCACAGTGTTTTTTTCTTTTTCAAAATGAGATAGATTTTTGATGAGTGGATGAGATGTATTTTCGTGATTGTATAATTCAGTGATAAAATGACAGGAATATAAAGCTACCACTTAGGCTAGGCAGTGTTTCTCAGTTCTCTCTCCCACCCCCCAGAGGAACAGTATATACTTATCATATGTTATCTGTAACTTTTTGTAGTATTTTACAATTCCTCTTAAATACCTTCATCAAAATTGAACTTTCATGCTGTTAAATATAGTGTGTGTATGTACATTATCACACAGAGCAGACAGTTTTTCCACTGGAAAAAAACTTACAGCTGATAAGATGAACAAAGAAACCATTGTTGTCTCTCACAGGGAGAATTAAAGCACAAAGAGATTTAAGGACACGCAGGAAGTCTGTTGGCAGAGCCAAGAATTGAACTGTCTCTCAAGTTCTGGTGCAAATGCCTCTGCCACGGGCCAAGCTTCTCGAGCTGGAGGGAAGCCGTCCCTTTCACTCCCCTGCTTCCGGTTCAACTGGGAATAGAAACTGAAAAGGCTAGATAGAAGGAAAAGAAGTAATCCTAGCTGTGAAGCTGTGGCCTCTTAACACGAGAGAGGAAATGTTCCCAAACTAACCAACCAATACCTTTTTTTTTTTTTTTTTTCTTTTCCCTCTTTATCCCATTCAAACCAAAAAGTAATGTTGCTGAAGTAATCCTAATGTCATAGTACAGGGTTCTGTGCAGTTGATCAGCATAATGCACTTCCCTTTGCCTGTGCTTTCTTTGGCTGTGTACAGAAAGCCCTTCAGCTGATATTTGTTTAATATTCTTTGAGAGAAAACACGTGTGGAAAAAGCCTTGTGTTATGGAACAAACCCTTAGATTTTTTTTCAGATAATCCTTCCTTGCATCCTCTTGCATCTTCCTTGCAGAAGCCATTTTTATTTAAATTAATCTTTGGGGTTTTGTGAAGGTTTTGGAACCAAGGCTTTCATTATTTTGGCAGGAAATGTTTAGTCCTGTATAATTCTATTTCATTAAATATTTTATAATGTTAAATCTGAGTCTTGGATGCTGTATCTGAGGTGCAGCAGCAATGTAGTTAAACAGAATTTGGTCATAACCCAAACAGTAACAGCTTGAGGAGGTCAAGATTCTGTAAGGAAAACACACCAAATAGAAGATACTGTGTATCTGTAGTTCATAGTGGAGGTGGTGGCAAATAGATACTGCAGGACTGAGCCTCTTATGCAGTTGCTTAAAGTGTCCTGAGCAGGTTGAGAGCAATTTTGTTTGTATAATAAATAACAGCACCTTTTTTATAGTAAGTTCATTTTGTACCTGGATATTCTGCAATTTTCTTGATGCTCTAAACCTTTCTATCTACTGATGAGGCATTTTTCTGTTTCCTTGTTTACATGACAAATCTTTAATGGAAATTGAGCCATTGAATTTTTTCAGCATTTATAAAGTCATTTGTTGGGTCTATGTTGGAAAAAAAGCTGTTGGCACTATGTCTTACTTAAGTTCAGTCTTTTCATCTTTCATTAAATCAGCGGAATTTTAAAGGCTATTTTTAAATTGTGCAGTGCAAGAAGATAACTTTCTTCTGTTTTTTGTCCCAGTTATTAATGTGTGGGAATTTATCTTAGTATTTTAACTTTAACCTAATGTTTTGCAGTACAAGTGGTTTGCTTTTAGTGAGTTGTTTGTTAATATTGATGTTTGTGGATTATGCCTGAAACAAGTAGCAATTTTATTTATTCAAAAACTTTTTTTTAAATTACCAGAAGTTTTTATTCTTGTCTTTTTTTTTTATTCTTGTNTGTTTTTTTTTTTTTTTTTTTTTTTTTTTTTTTTTTTGTCTTGACCAAATAAATTCCTCTGAAATTTCTGAAGTTTTCAAGATTACTTTGGTTTCCTAATGATAATGTTAAATATTGACCATTGCAGACAATTGCAAATAAGAAAAGTTACTGTAAAAATAAGGCTTGATAAACTAGTCTATTAGATTGTTACCCCTAAAAGTTGTATCTCCCTCTCTTCTACTCTTTCTGCTTTCTCCTCCCTTCATCTCTGCCTCAGTCAGAGTTGGTCCTAGTCTAGTCATTGTAGTCTAAGCAAAATGCAAGTATTATTTACCAGGAATTATTCAGGTTTAAAAAAAAAAATCCACTNNNCGGATTTTTTTTTTTTTTTCTCCATTTTACTCTGAGCCTTGGCTTGAATGACTTGGGAAGGCTTTCGGTTTCCAAAATTATTAAACCCCAAAGCATAACAGACAATTTACTGTAGTTGAAAACAACTGCTTTTTGTTTCCTTCTGCAATTCAGGTTCTGATTGGATTAAGGAAATGGAGTGTTATACTCTTGGAATTCATATTGCCAAAACTTCATTTCTGATAGGATGTCCCCATTATCTTAGAAATTAAAGCACTTATTACTATGAGGGACACTATCACAGAATAAAGAGAGGCCATTGCAGTTACGATGTAAAAAATATATTTGCTGTCATCAGCTGTCCTAGTTGCATATTGAAGAGTTTAAAAACAAAAAGCTTCACAGTTTAAATATCCAAAGGTTTCAGTGCAAAATAACATAGTCCCAAACCATCACTGTTAATAATAAACGTTTGTCACTTATGGTGTCTGATTGGATGTATTCCATGCTATATTTTATTTCTTCTTGGCACTACCAGAAAAAAATATACGTGTTTTCATTCCAGAAAAAAATATAGTCATCCGTCTGCTGTGTGTATTTATACACAGGCATGCAGGTCTAATGTGATTAAATGTGATATAATCTCAGGCTAATAATTAGGGTATTTTCCAGTATCTTGAAAACTCATATTTAAGAAACATGTAGAAAAGCTACTATAAATTTTGACTTTAAGCAGCAAAAGAGAGAGCTGGGATTTTTAGCTTTAGAAGATTTCTGATTCTGCTGTCCAAATGGGAAAGGATAAGACTAGGATATCGCTTCTCTATTATAAATCTCCTAGTAGTGAAAAAGGTTGCTTTGCTTATTAACCACAAATCTATTGGCAAAGAGTACTCCCAAATTCTAAAAAGGAAGAATTTTACTATTTTAGTGCTGTGAAACTGTTTTTATAAAGGTTCATTCAACAGGGAGAAAAAATATCTCTGTCAGTTATCACTGTTTCTTTGGATAGATAGTATGCTTTCATTGAAATCTCTTGAACTCCTTCAATTTTTTGTATCTTTTAGTAATGCAAGGTACATTTCCAATTAATATTCTTCATATGTCATTTTAAAAATGGTTTGCGTGGAAAGGTTAAAGTTCTCTAGTATTCTTGAAAAAACAACCCAAAAATGTGTCTGTTCTATTTTATTGATTTTTATTTTCTTTTGAAAGGGGTAGTAAGTCCAGACTTTCCTATCAAGGGTGACCTTGTACAAACTGCAAGTTTTTGGTGTGGTTTTACTTTTGTGTTCCAAGCTGACTGCAATTTGCACTTCATGATTTTCACTTTGAATAGAGTTTTAGTGGTTGTTTGCAGAGTGGCACTTTTATTTGACCTCTAATACATTTGTACTCCAAAGAAAATACATAGTCAGGCTTTCTAGCTTTTAATTTTAAATAGGAGATTAACTCAATAGTGATAATTAGGCTGCACTAAATAACTACTCTTTTTTTTTTTCAGTTTCCCTACATAACAGCAATTAGAACCCGAATTTGTCCTCATTTTAATGTTTTGCTCATATGCCATGTGAAAATTATTTTGTCTTTGATATATTTGTTTGGTTATATGAAACTGATTTTTTAGGATTTAAATGGCCTCAGAATCTGTCATTCACATAAATATTTGGAAAACATACACTGTAGTGAGACTTCATCTTGTAGTATTTTCTGTTTGTACCTTCAAAGTTCTACAATCCAGGTCTAAACAGTGTATTTTAGCATTGGCTAAAAATACCCTCTTGAGGCTCACAGGTAATATGTAGTGACCAAATTAAAAGAGCTGATGTGCAAATCGGAGGAGAAAAGGGAAAGAAGCATAAATTGATGGGAAGCAGGCACACTTGTCCCACACAGAAGCATTCATTTCAGTATGATTGCCAATGGTAAATTTGACCTTGTAATTCTAAACTTAAGGTGCTGGACTTGAGATGCAAAAAACCTTTTAAGAGTGACTTTTTTGTCTTTAAAAAAACTTTGAATGAGAACAGAATCCTAAAATAATTTTAAAACTTTTTTTAATTTGAAAAACTAATGTATTTGAAGAGGGAGGCGCAAAGAATTTAATTTTTTTAGATTAAATAGTCTACCATCTAATAGACACTTAAAGGCATTTGTCAGGGCTGTTAATACCAACCCCAGGTTTATGGAGTCTGTTATTCTTTACTAGAACAGTAGTTTTCCTTGGGTGATGTGGAATTTTGTAAGACTACAAGATTTTGCACTGGAGGTTTGTTGAAACAACTTATCTGAAGAGAAATGATACTAATTGAGGGAGGGGCAAAGACAGAAAGAGCAGTAAGAGCAGTAAGACGTTGAGGAAGTCACCAGTACTCCAATGCACTGGCTATGCATTTAGGAAATCATTTCTCTGCTTCGGAAAGATGGAGGAACAGTTCAAGCCATTGATGATCACAAGGTCCTTCTGCACTGCTGGGCCAGGATCTTCTAAGTTTCTTGCATGAGCTGTTGCAGCTCGCACTTGTACTGCTCAAGGCTTTGAATTTCACCTGAGTAGCAATTGCATATCTGATGTGCCCAAGTGCAATTTATATTTCAGTCTGGTAGTATAACCAAAGAGGATTGAAAAAATTTCTATGTGTTTAAAGGGTATGAGCATATCAATTGTACAAATGGCTTCAAAAAATCATCAAGAGAACAGGTAAGATCAAACTGAATATAATTACGTTTTTAACAATGATAGAAGTAGCCTCCCTGGTACACAAATCTGTAAACCTTAAAATGTTCTTAAAAAACACAATACAGTTAAAATCGGCTGGTTTTCTAGTATGGGCAAGGGCAAATTACTAATAGTGTAATTTTCAGAAATTAAGTTCTGTAATTCTTTGTCTGAGTTAGAACTGAGTCGTAAAACTTAAGTTGCTACTTATGAGTTGGTAAGCCTTGTACCTTAATATATACTTAAGTCTTCTTTTTCATACATTCCACTATGGTTTCTTAAGGGCAGGATTCCTGTTGCAATATCTCTATATGCTTCTAACATACAGTTAGAATGTATGTATGTTTGTTAGAATGTATGTACTACACAACTGTACAGCTTCTTATGTAAGATTTCACAGTGAGCAGCTTAACTTACCTGTTCTGCAAATATTTAGAGACTGAACTATTTCTTGTATCTTCTAATGGTGCATTGAAATAGGTTGTGAAGTGTTTGTGATCTGTTTTTCTACTTGAAGTAGATGATTCTTATCTAATATAAAACAGTTTCAAGCCCAAATATGTTCATATTGCAGCAACTTGGACAGCATTTTGGTATGCCTGACTGCATGATTAGGACATTTTAACTACATTTTAAACCAAAACTTTCCCTTTCTCTCATGTGTACTGAGAGTCCTGTAATGAGGGCTAACTTGTACAAGTCATGATTTGTTGGATTTGAACTGGAACTTGGCCACTTTATAGCGAGCACACCAGCAAAGTACCTTGAATGATAACAGTTGTCTTAATGCCCTCTCATAACTTCTTTAGAAAGGCATGTTTTTTCCACTATTAGGACAGTTGACAAGTAATAAATTGTAGAACGTTTCACAGATCACCACGGGATATGGACCAGATACAGCTGGGCAAGTGCAGGAACAAGGCATAGCAAAGCCAGTTAAGGCTTTGTTGAAAGAAGCATTCTTACATGGAACAAACAGAACAGCGCCAATCACGTAGAGCAGCCATGCAAGGAAGACATAGTCATCTCAGCCAAATAGCGTGTTCTCTGCAGGAAGCCATATCCAACTCATGTTCTTTGAAAAACCTCATCTTCCTGAAGTTTCATTTCAAAAGTGAGACTTGGAAGAATCCCAGAAGAATCCTTTTTTCTTCCTTTCTTTTTTTTCATTTTCCTCATGATCAATAAAAACCATGATTCAATCCATTATATCATGAAATATGTTAGTACATATGTCCAGAATGATTAATCATAGTACTTTTTGTATGATCTGCAGCTGTTTATGCTGATGGGTATTTGGACTAATGCCTCTGATATTAGCACAGAAAAAGCTTTGATTTCAATTACCCTCCTTTATTTTTAAACAAGCCATAAATTCATTGCTGTGCTTTACTTCTCCATTTTTTTTCTGCAGTACACCAAAACAAAGAGCCTTTTCTGTCTAAATTGAGACTATATTCAGTTAAATTAATTGTAATTTATCTTCACAAAAGAAAAGAGGGTAATTTACAAGAAAGAATAAACACAAAACAGTACAAATCAGCTTTTAACAGGATTTCAGTAAATATTTTTTTAAATTCTCATTCATTATCATCATAGGATTGTGGCATTGTTTTCAGAGTTATCCAATTTTGTTTGCAATAATACATCTTCTCTCAAGGCCTAATTCAAAAAAGACTGATTCAAAACACTTGAATTGAAGAGTCTGAGTAGCCATGTGTTTTTAATAGAGAGTACGTGTAACAAAGCTTTGCTTAACTGGGACTTTGGAGTTAGATGTTCTTCTTTCAGAGAGTCCAATGTATGTGGAAAGAGAGTGAGCACAATCATTTGCACAGTTAGAGCATCCAGAACAATTTAAGCCAAGTTCACAAGGAGTTTTATGAACACTAGTGAGAACATCCCACAATTTTCTGCTAATGGATATCATTATTCCTACTTTATGTGTAGGAAAATTGAACCATTAAAATGTTAAATGAATTGCACGATGTCATACAAAAGTTTCAACAACAGAGCTAGAAGTAAAATGCAGTAGTTCTGAAATTCCGTCAATGTCCAGATGATACTGCTAGTGTCGCTATCCTGAAGGCTTACCACTCTGTGAACCTTTTATTATACTTAGAGCAATTAATAACTCTCAAAGATCCATTATGAACCTTCAGAAAGAAGGACAGCTCTTAATGAGGAAACAATCATAGAATCAAGATACTTCTCTAGTCTGCATTTATCCCTGTACTTCACATGGTAGAACCTCTTACAACAGGTTTCTAAACTGATATGGAGTACACAAGCTGGGTTTAGGCTACTTCTGTGTACAATGAGCCATGCGAAATTACTGAATTTATTCAATGTTGGTACTCTGAGGGGAAGTGCGCACAGACTCACCTTGCTCCTATTACTTCAAGATAATGCATCCTGTCATTTCTTAGTCCTTTTCCTTATGCTACTTTGGCTCTAATCCCATTTGGTTTGCCCCCAAATCCTACCCTCTGGACTCCAGATCTACAAACATCTGCCTTTCGCACTTGTCCCTGTTCTTTGTCCTCTGTATCAACCCAACAGTTTCTTGCATTTTGGCTCCCAAACTCACTCTTTCCCACTGATTTGTTGTTCCCAATGGATACTAGTTCCACCTTTCCTCCCTTAACTCTGTCCAGTTTGACTCCCTCACCCTCTTATTCAGTGCCTCTTATTTGTCTCAGTCTCTTCTCATTCCTTCCTTTCAGTGTTACTGGTTCTCAGTGGTTGTTATTTTACCCAGTTGTTCCCCAGTCTTCTGTTGATCTTCAGAACTGGCTTTTGCCATCTTAAATGTAGATCAGATTCGTTCCTCCTCCCTATGTTCGCATTCCCAGCTGGTGAAAATCATTGAGCCACTCACACAGGAGGAACTTTCTCTTTCTTCTGGTCTGAATTTAAGTGTCCTGGCTTAGAGATGTCCTGGCCCATGGCAGTCCAGTTGGGAATCTGGGTGAAAGTCCTTACCTTATGAGCTGGAGCATGTCCGGAGCAGGCAGAATCTACAGGAAAATTGTCTGGTGAAATCTTAGCAGTCTACTGAATAGGTAGTAACTGCAATCTCTTATCCTGTTTTTCTGAAGAAATACAATTTTACAGTGGCTGCCTGTGTTTTTCCTATGTTTTCCAGTAATTCTTGAAAAACATGGCTGTTTTTTTAACCAAATTTGAAAGAGGGGTAGAGATCTCTGATATGAGGTTCCTACAAGTTTTGTGTGCCAACCAGGTAGGGAAGAGATGCTAATAGTGCCTCTGCTGAGGGAAGGTTCAGTGTTCATTGGAGAATTCACATGGGAGCGCAACCTTAAGAGGAAGGCCTTAGGCAGACAGGTTAGGTGGCTCAAGACTTATGTTATGCCCGTTTTGCTTTGCAGTCTTGGGGAATTCTGACATCTAAGTGAATACTAAGCAGCAAAGTAGAAAAGCCAAGATCGCAGAGAGAAGGAGAATTCTGGAAGTTAGGGTGCAGAGGACAGACAGAGTGGGCAGGAGGATGATGGAGGACAATGACTGTTTAGTAGTACAAAAGAAAAGTGGAAGAGAGTGCCATTCTTCCATCTTTTAAAAGGCTGTGTGAAGTGCAGTTCATGACACAGATTTAAATTACAGGGAATTTATTTGTGGCATGCCAGGGCTGAGAATCAGTCTGTTGTATCTGGTGCAAAGCTTGTATGCATCTCCACTGATAGCTGACAGCTGCTGGAGCAGTTAGCAGTGTCCCGTGTTCTGACTGGTCAGTCATACCATCTTCCCCAAAGCAGTATACCTTGTGTCCCAGCTCTGGACCAACTACAGCTGAGAGTGGATGTGAAGATACATGAGAGGATGGCAGGAAGCAGTGGAGAGGTGGTGGGTGCTGAAGTATCCGTGACAGAATTGCAGGAACTTGTCTTACATCCTGCATTGATTGATGACTTCTGCCAAGAGTCAGATTTGCATCGCTGCTGTTAATGCTCAGATGCTTTCCCAAATATCTTTATTGAAGAAAAACAAATTAATCTGTTATAGCTATGTTGTAAATATGGGGTTGACCTCTTTCTTCACTGAGCCTAGGGGAGTGCATCAGCATCATCGTGTTTAGTACCTAGCTTGCTCTATGTTTACTACCATGCTCTAAAGCAGTGGCATGCTTATGGTCAAATGTAGTGTGCTGTTCACCTCTGGCTGTTACCTGTGCTTGCCTCTTTAGTTAGAAGATTGACACAACTATTGCTGAATCACTGGAACAAACAGTGACTCTCAGTTGAGAAGCAGGAGCTATGCTGGGACAGTACAGGGATACATGGCATAATGTCGACATGTGGCCAAATGCAATCAGGTTACTAAAACTTGGAACCTGTCATAAAAATGATCTCGAGGCCAATTTCTGCAGGCGTCCTTCATGTGAGAAATCCTATTGCAGTCAGACCCACTGAATTCCACTGATCAAGTAAAATAAAAGCAACAGGGCTAATTGCAGAGTTTCACACATTTATTCAATTACTGTTTTAAGTGGGGCTCCCACAGATGATGGGTTATGAAAACAGATGTTGAAACGCTTTTATATGCAAGGTCCAGAAAACCCAACCTCCAGCCTAATCCCTGCAGTTACATTTTCCCACAAACAGGAAAGCAAGTCTCATGGACAAACTGCTGCCTATATCTTATTTTATACTTTCCAGTATGTACTCAATTTATAAGGAACAGTGTTCTCTTGGTTCTGGGTGTGGAATTGGGAAACATTCATATCTGAAGTAACAGAAGCACCGGTTTCGTAATAGCTCAGAGAGAGGTTTCTAGTGGTAACCCCATTCTGCCACTGGAAGGAAGAAACTTCCTTTTCACCTTACCATAAGTATCAAATGCAGCTTCCTCCTTGCCTACAAGGTTCAGAAACTGCTTTGTAGTTGTTGCTCTGTTTTTTTCATCTTTCTTTTGCCTGGTGCTTTGAATGTATAGTTTTCTTCGCTATCCTTCAATTTTTTGCCTAGCCCTTTTTTAAGCCCCCTTTGATGATAACACTCAGGCTATTAAAATCCCTCCTCTTCTTTTAAACTGTGCACTTTCCTTTCATAGTGTCACCTTAAAATTGACATTTTTCAAGTGCTTCTGAGTAGCTTTCTTCTCTAGCATTCATTTCTTAAGCCTTTACTGTGTCTTTTTGTGCACTTCTGGGTTCTTTATACAGAATCTAAACATTTGTGATGGCAAATAATGTGTATCCATATCTCTGTATATGCTGATATTTGTAAAAGTAGTGTGATGATTTTTTTTTTAATTTGGGCAGTGTCTATTTATTAGGTAAAAGTGGTATATTGGTCTCTTCAGCATAACTTTTAACTGACATATTAGCATGATGGTTATTTGTTCACTCATTCATCAACTATGCACCATAGATTTATTTTGCTAATAGTATTACTATTTTTTCCCTTCCTGTCCATAAAAGTTGGCCGTTTTATGGCATACTGTCCTTGGTGAGGAATTACTAGCCAGATGTGCTGCAAGTGAACTACTAGTTCTCAGTGTATATTCTGGACTTTCAGCTTTGATCAAATTATTCAAGACCAGAGATTAAGTTGTTCCTAATAGTAAACTTGATACAGTTAAAGGCTGTATAAGGCCACTGTCCCCCTGTGGACTTCAGGACCTGGGGATTCCTCTTGTCCAGCCCCTGGAGGCCAGCCCTGTGTGCCTGGACACCTGGAGTCTCTCCATTCCACACTGATGGTCGGGGCAGCTGCTTTCCCCTTTGCAAGTTCAACCCACAGTGAGCCTCAGTGCATATGCCAAAAGCACAAACACTGACAAGGACAGAGGATGCAGGACACTGATGCAGCCACCTACGCAGATGGCTCCAGAAGGCACTACCTTCAACAACACCCACATATAAAACTGCTAACACACGCACGATACATAAGCATAGACAGCCATATCCCCTTCTTTCTATCCAACTGATCAGGACTGAAGTTTGCTAGTGAAAACACGCACCCCTCTGCTCTCCAGTCTGGGCAGCAGATCCCTCAAATACCACTGTGGACTCTCTGCCTATCTAATAACATTGCCTGGACACTGAGCCCTCTTAACTGCTCTACAGGTCTTGTACTTGCCTGATAGTCCAGCTTGCTGCTCACTAGCAAATGTGCCTACGCTCACAAGCACTCCTGCCCTGAATCCCTTTACTATCAGTACTGGCTCTACTCCCATTTAATGTTCCCGCCTGGACTCTCAACCTCCTGTTCACTGGCTCATCCAGTTTGAAGTTTGCTAGCAAATTGAAAACTGCCACACTGATGCATTTTAGCACTCCAGCCCTCTCTCTGTTGTCCACCCTCCATGCTAGTAGCTGGCACACAGGCCCTGTGGGCGATGCTTCCCCGCTCCAGGTGCTGATACTGAGACCCTCATTTGCTCTACCTCAGCCACCCCTGTAGCTGGCACCTGGAACAGGCCCTGGGACCCATGGTCCCTTCTCCAGCTGCTGATGGAGACCCTCACACCACTCCAGGTTCCCTAGGACCTGGGACATAGACCCTGTGACACAGTCCCACTCTAATTTCTGACTCCTACTTGCTCCAGTTGCTGGCACCATAGATATGGGGGACATATTACCTGACGCTGACTTCAGTTGCTGACCTGAATTTACTCCCGCCAATCTCTCCATGCTCCTTAGGTCCATGGCCACTCTTGGCTACCAATGCTGAGACTCTCACTGGCTTTGTTTGCTGGCACCACTGGTGTCATGGCCCTATCACCTGAGGTCTTCTGACTCCATTGCTGGTCCCAAGTTCACTTCAGTCCCTCCAGCTGCTTGGCATCTAGTCCTATAGCACTCACGTGTGAGGTAGAGAGCGTGGAAAGATCATCAAGGCAGGATTCAATAAGAAAATAGGACAGACTGGTGATCAGGCACAGAGCTCAGTCAGACAAGCGTACTGATCTGCTGCTTACATGGGACTAGCCCCTTTTAATACCCCCTTCTCCTTCCTGATTTCCCCTCACCATAAGCATTCCTTAATAAGTTTTGCACAGCCCTGCAGGGCACCCCCACCCCACGCCCCAACTATCCCTGTTCCTCTTGTTTCCCCCATCTTGTTGGTTGTGAGGTCCATCCAGGTTGGTTCTCTCCAAAGCTATGCTTCAGTTTCTTAATGGCCTGTCCAGTAGTGACTGGAGAGTTTGTCACTATCTTTGTTATCCCTTGTCTATTATATTTGTATCTGTGTGTTTTGTTTATTACTTTCTCTGTCACTCTTTGAACGGAAAAGTCCCTTGATCTGATAATCCTAATGAAGCAGATGCTCTGACATGCCAACTACCCTTACAAATATGGGCAGAAGTAGCCAGATTCAGTCAAATGGGAATGTTATTGATTTTTTCAGCTAGAAATTAGCATATTGTCTCAGTTTGAGTTGAAATATGATCTGAAAATAAAAGTCTCAGGAGAGGGTTTTTAATCTCTTTTCTGGGCAGTTTAGGTGAAGTGGTGATATCTATGAAATATTCTTTACTATTGATTTTTATATTGGAGTCAGTACATTTACCTGTGCATTGGAGAAGCAAATGACCTGGCAGCGGATGAGATTTCACAGCAGTGAAACACTGAAATTGTATGCATCTCTCTATGTGTACTAGCTAGTTTTCTATATGAATGGCAAAACCATTAATACTTGTAACATTTCTTTTGAAAGGCCAAAGCTGTACTAAGGGGTTGGCAGCCTGCCTACTGGAACCTTTTGATCCATGATGCACTTCCTAGCAAACCTTACCAGGTGTCCTTTCAGCTGGTCTATGGCAACGCTTTGATGTACTGAGAACATGGTCACAATGTGGGGCAGCTGTGTCTCCAAAAAAGGAATAGGGAAAGCAGAAGGAATGACTGTCCAGATCTTGCTGTATGGGTAGTCTGGTTGTGATCGTCCAACTTCTGCAGCCACAGTGGGACTAGTGCAAGCTTTGGAAACCCTTAGAGGCCGACATCGATTTGGTGGTAACAGTTGCTGGCTCTGTATTACGATGAGCAGAAGGCAGCACATCACTGTGCATGTGGCATGAACAGAAAATTTAGCCTTTGGTGGTGTCACTTATTGACCAGAAGGGTCAGAGGGAAGTATTTCTTGGATGAGGTCTGCTTGCAGGCTGTGGGTTAGACTTTGCTTTGCTTTTGACCTGTAATTTTGATGCCTAATGCTCCTATTAATGTCATTGCGTCAAAGAGCCTTGATCATGCCTTTCTGTCAGATTTATGCTGAGGACTGTAAAAATTTGGGATGGGGGAGATCCTCAAGAATTCATACAGTCTAAGTACGAAATAAGAGACAGCTGGCAGGGAAGCACAGTTAAACACTACTGCTCGGTGTCAGCACCTGGGCTTGGCATACCAGCATCTGGAGGAAGATCTAACAAGTGAATGCTGGGCACTTAACGTTCTGTCTGATAAATTAGAAAGACAAATACTGTGAAGATCCTTGTTCCATGGAGTTATTAAAGCTGGAAGATCCACAAGTAATGCAGAATGTTTATTGGGAGGTATATTATTCATGGACTGGTTTGTTTCTTTTGGTCTTTTCAGGTGTTCCAGGACCTTGGCACTTCTGTACTGTCAGGTGCATTTAGAGGATACAACATCTGCCTCTTTGCATATGGACAGACGGGTTCAGGAAAAACTTACACAATGATGGGAACACCTGTGAGTTACACTGTTCATTTTACACTTAGGGTTTAGGATGGGATGTCCAGCAGAAACATCACTTTATTTTTAAACTGTGATTATGGTGCTTGTTGAGCAGAATGCTTACACATGTTTTATTTCGTATTTATATACGTATAAAATGACAGTCAAGCCTTTACACTTAGGCAAATAACGTAGTATCAGCTCAAAGTACTAGACAATGTGGCATAGATAAATATTTATTTTAGATAACCATCCTCTTACTATGTATGAATCTTGCCATGTTAGAGGACGAAAAAACTTCTATACCCCTGAATAGTTCTAGGTTTTAGAAACATATAGGTCAAGATAATGCAAAGTATTAATTCTCATGGAATTTTTTGGCAGTCTGAGCTATACTGAAATTAAATTACTTTCACAAGTAAAACTGGGTACAATTCACAGGAATACTTTTGTAACAGGCTTCATTATCTACTTGGGATATTTATCTGTTGCAGAACTTATCCTTCAGTTTGTGGAAACTAATAGTGTCTTCGCTTCCAGTTTTGAAATGTATTTGAATAGTGTTTGCAGAAGCTGTTACATTTTAAGATTCTTGTCTACCAGGAACCACTTAAAGTGCATTTTAATCTCTGTGCTCAGACCGATGGATTCAGCTGAGGATTTCCTGTGTTCTGCTGCAACACAAGGCAATTTGGTCTCTATCCATAAATATTCTTCACTGTTGGTGAAACATACCCCTAAAAAAGAAAAATTTTGCGTAAAATTTGTTCAAGCCCTGAAGATAAGAAAAAGACTGTTCTGGCATGGTTTGTGCTCTTGACAAGAGTTTGGATTTTTAAAATTTTATTTTCCCTACAGACATCAGCAATAGGATTTTGTTAAACCATGACCTGATTCTCCATTCATTTTATGCAAAATCAAGCTTAACTCTGTGAAAGCCTGAAGAATTGTTAAAATTGGGGTTAATAGGTGACAAACTAGGATATTTGTATTACATTATTTTGAAAATATCTTAGCAATTGAGTATGGACACAGCTTGAAATTATCATTATTTCCAAGGAAATTTCCAGGTGCAGTTCTTCTAAGAGATTTCTGGCTCATAAAGTGATTTGTTCTCCAATGGAATCCTGCTTTGACCTGATCTTTAATAACGTGTATTCACTGTGAAACAGTGTCCAAAACTAGGAAGAAACTAGTGTTTGGTATAAACTGAACTTTTCTCCATGGTGGTCCACTTGATGAACTTGGATTTTTTTCCCCTCAACACCATTTCAAGTGTACCTTCTAAAAGCCTTTCATGCTATTCAGCAAGCAGATTCCATCTAAGCTTTAGAGTCTTTCTCAGGGTGTGTTGGCACTGCAGTCACTGAAGTGTGAGCAATCATGTCATAAGAACAGTTCATCACACTTAAACACACCATTAATTTGGTGCTTTGTAGACTGCTTTGGCAAAGTTTAAATCAGCTAGTTTGGGTACTGTTAGCAGCCCATATCCCATTCTCTCTGAGAGACTGGATTTATAGATCTAGAACATACAGCTGTTCCAAGCCCGTTCTGTGATGCCATAGCATAAAGAAATAAAAGTAGAATAAGGAATAAACAAAATATTCATGATGTCAAGCTAGTTTCAGTGTTGGCCTGGCTTCATCTAGACTGTAACACCTCTGACATGGGCATGTCCGGTATCTTTACATCAAACAGCTCTTGGCTTTAACCCAAGCCTCTAAACTTCTCATCGATGCTGTATAAGTTGCTCTAAAATGGCTCTTGCTGTAAATAGCGTTTGCACTGAGGCTAAGACAGCTGACATTACACAGCACACAAGTTCCAGCAGTGTTTTACATGCAAGATGCTTCAGCTGGAGTAGTAGAGAGAGCATTGCCATGCTGTTCTGAACTACATTCCAGGGCAGTTTGTGTTATAATCCACCATACTGTCATTATTTTAATGCTGCACCATGATTCTGCCCTTTTCTTATAATATGGCTTTTATTTAAAAATCAGTTTTACAAGACTGATAGCAAGTATATTGTTTAATTTTTTTTGTGTTTATTATTTGAAGGCATCCATTGGGCTGACACCTCGTATATGTGAGGTACTTTCTTTTTTATTTCACTTGTGTTTGTTTAAGCAGTTAGATTTTTCTTGATGGATTTAAAATTTACATAAACTTCTGTTTTGTGCAGGGGCTCTTTTCAAGGAAAGATGATTACTCAGACCAAACAGCATCTTGCAGAGTAAAGGTCAGGTAAGTGTGTCACTGTTTTGGGCAATGCTATGAATGCTTTCAAGAACATATTCCTGTAATCAAACAAAGTAAAGACTAGTTTATTTTGTTTCTGTTTTCTCAGATGATAATCATTTTGGAACAAGGGGGAGAACCCAGAGGAAGGATGAGAAAGTGTTGGTTTCAGTTTTCCATCTCAGTATAGTTCTTTGGATGCCGTTTTGTATAGACAGCTGAAATAGGAGTCCATTAAAAATCTACTTCCTGTTTGTATAACTCTTAAATTTGAGCCATAATCCTACATTCTATTCTTAATCATCGTTACCGTTGATCTAATGAAGCAATATGTTTTGAAATCTGGGGATTTGAACTCACTAGTGTTAAAAAAGGATATTTTATGAAATTTTAAATAAAATACTGAATGCCTCTTGCTTCTTGGAAAATTGCTACTATGGGAAGAGGTAGTAACAGAGATAAAGTTAATGAATTCATTTTCATTATCGTGAAAGACCTACATAAGAGTCAGGTAGTTACATTGTCTAAATATATGCTTTCGCTTTTTTTAATCATGTGCATTTAATGTTCCTTTTCTTTTTTGTCTTTTCAGTTTTCTTGAAATCTATAATGAGCGTGTCCGAGATTTGTTAAAACAATCAGACCGAAAGAAACCTTATACACTCCGAGTCCGCGAACACCCTGAAACAGGACCATACGTACAAGGTGAGAGTGGGCTTCACAACTAGCATCAGAATTTCAAGTAAATGTATATCAGGTCTGTGTGTGTCTTTGCATGTGTTCCTGGCATGATACCAATTGCTTCTATTCTTCAAGGGTTACTTTCCTCAAATATTTGGATTGTTAATATGAACATGTGTAGTACACTGAAAATTTTGCCTCTGTTACCCACTGGCTGGATAGCCTGCACTTTTCTGTTTGCCTTTCCAGGCTTAGGTCATGTGTGAGCCATAGTGTTTTGCTTTCTTTTGTTTTAAAGAAATCTTAACTTAATCAAGAACCAACATCAGCTCTAAATGAGTTCTCCAGACCAGCCTAAGGTTCCTCCATACCCATTTCTGTCCTTGGCAGCAGTGTGTATACAAAATAATAATAATAAAGAACTAGATAAACTCAACTGTTTGATGTCGCAGGCCAGGCCATGAGAAGTGATTAAAATCTATATTACCCAAGTAAGAACCTAATAAACTTTGTTTTCCTTCATTAAACTGAAAAAGCATAGGATGGGTAAGGTAGGTGCATTATATGATTAAAAACATCACACACTTTTTAATTCCCAGTTGCAACAGCAGCCTCTCAGGTGGTTTTGTGTTTTCTACTGAATCATAGGTTTTAAATCAGGTGACACAGAACAAATGGAAAGAAATATCACATGTATTTTTTCCGTTTCAGTTGTCTGTCTTATTTTAGTTCTTATCTTCTCTCTCATTGTTTTTGTACTTCTAGTTTGTGTTCACTTTTGATTGGTGCCTTCACTTCAGGGTCTTACATGGCTTTAAATTGGAGTTTGGGCATTGGTACTTGTAAATTGATTAGCTACTGATGTAAAGTTTACCTGCTACATTTCTGTTTATCTGACCAACAACTGACAAAAAGGAATGTCTCTCACAATCAGTGCACCAGTGCGAAATCATACAGAGTAGCTTTACAGTGGAGAGCAGAAGGAAAAGCCTTTTCCAAACTGACGCAAGTTTCAAAAATTACTGAGTTTGTTTAAAAAGTAAATGCATATGATTCCTTTTCAGTGTGCCTTGTATCTAGTGGGCAGAATTCCAAAGTTGCCTCTGATATCACTGACTCTGCAACTGCTTGGCTGGCCACCAAGTGGGTAGTAACACCTGGGGGCTGTGCAATTAGTATGCAAAATGCATGTCATGCAGAATTTTGTTGGTCCTGTTACATCCGATCAAATACTGATTTGTTCTGGCTTTGAAATAGAGTTCTTGTCTCCGTTTGTTTTGTGAATTCCTTCTGTTCTTCCTAGTTTTTCTCCCTCTCCTTTTCTTTATCACGGCATTACATGTCAGACTGTTATCCTCTCTTCAGAGATTAAGGCAAGATGTGACAACAGACAGGGTGACTTGACGGTGTGATTGAATGGAGCCTGGAATTCCCAGCTGTCATTCCCCGGGCACCTGCAGTATCAGTCATAGTTCCTCTAACAACCAACGGTTGTTACCAGTTCCTCCTCTCAAAATTTCAGATAAGCACTTGGGAAGGGTTGAAATCGCATGGTCCTATACACAAAGGACTATCTGGCATTCTGGTTATTTCAGCTGTGCTTTCCCAGCACATCAGCATCCTGTTTAAGGAAAGTTGGAAAATAGATGAATTGATGGTCTCATTAGTATGGCAAACTTACCATTCTTTGAAAAGCAGATTCATAGACATTTGGCCTTTATTGAGGTCTTTCCAAGATTCTTTTTCTACCTGCTTGTTATTGGAGAACTTCATTGTTGGTGGAGTACAGTTACTAATTATTTTCTTTTAGCAGCTGCTCATTTTCCACACAAGAAAAGGTCTTTAAACTGCTTCCTTCCTTGGCAATTTCCATCCCTTTTCTCAGGCCTTATATCTCCAGTGATTCCTTGGCTCCATATAATGGATTTTCCTTGTTTTAAAAGAAAATGAAGTTATAGCTTCTGCCAATGGGCTGGCTTGCCTTTTGTCACTATTTTGTCTTTATTTGGAACCTTCCAGGCCAAGTCTGTCACTTCTTTTGCAGTTCAGGTTTTTGGGGGGGTTATTTTTTTTATTTTATTTTGCCCCTTTTGAATAAGGATTTTATACTTAGACACAACTGAAAATTTTAAGTGGAACAACTTTATGCTAGAGTTCTGAAATATCCCATAAAAGTTCCCAATTGATTAGATTTTGTAAAATAAGAGGAAAGGATAATGGAAAAAGGTTAACCCAAATAATATTTGCCAGCTTTGGCCATGTTTGTAAATCCAGTATGAATACTTTATTTTAGAAGTTTCTCTCCCTCTGTATCTTAGGACAGCATCCAAAAATCATCGTGTTAATGCATGTAAGAAAAATTTTAATTTCAATGATAAATGTGATTTACATTTTTGGAAAAAATTATCACATGCATGAAAAGTGAAGTAATTTCTCTGCTGAAAGCATCATGGGGTGTAATTAGATGCTGTTGTGAGAGCATGTGAACAGAAGTGATGAGTCAGTGGCTTAGGGCAACAGTCAGATGACATAGTTGGGGTTCTTTTTAGATGTGTATATAAGTATATATTAATAAATAAATATGCATATTTGCAGTTTACACAATTAAGAACTGTAACAGTTTGCTTTGCTTGAGGCAACCCTATTGTCTTTTGGAGTGAGGGACAAATAAAGAAGGTGTGATTACATAGCTCCTTTTGGAACTGCACTCATTAGCTCACATCAAAAATAAGCAGCAGTGAGAAAGCCCCGAGGTCTTTTGAATGCAGGTGAGCAGTACAGTCAGCTTGATTTTAATAATATCAAATTCAAGAAAATGAAGTGTTTCACAACACTGGTACAAAATGCCCTTCTGAACTGCAATAATATATTGCTGCAATCAACAATTGCTGGTCTCCGTAACTGGGGCCTTCTACGTGCTGAAGTAGCCTGTGGCGGTTTTATATGTAGTCTCTCAGTGCAGGATCAGAGCGCATGAATATTGTTTCCAATAGCTAGATGGCTGAGATCAGAATTATCAGCAAGCTTCCTAGAAGAGAAGCTTGTTTATGTTCCCCTTCCAGGCAATTTGCTGTATGGGAGAAATAAAAATGGTGAACATCAGCAAAGCTTAGAAATTTTCGATTATTTCCCATAGATCCAGTATATTAAGGACTAGCATCTGTATTTGCATTGTGCTTCTTGCAAGCCATCAGCAATTTTAAGGTTTGCTGACTTCGATCGGGAGCTCCACGCTGTACCATTAGTTTGCCAGTTGTGTGCTTGATGTCAATAATATCCAGAGTGCAGTTAGCACTGGATGAAGAACAGACAGAGAGGAAAGTCAGAAAACTTAACCCCTTTAAGGATGTTTAGATGCTCTGGACAAAGCATTTTCCATTTGCAAGTTCAGTCAGGAAGTCCCAGCTCTGAACACTAAGTATTTTGAATAGTTTCCAGCCCATCATTTTTCCACGTAAAGGCTGTGAGATTGTAGCCTTTAAAATGCTGAAAGTGTTTTAGTGCTTTGGGTTGGAATCATTTCAAGCTTCTCCCTCACAGATGGTTGCACTGTTAAGGAATCGGCTTCTCTTAAATCGGGAAATGATGCAATCTATTTTGTTAGTCTGAGACAGATTTCTCGGGGAGATCCTTTCTTACTCCAAGGCAGATTTCTAGACGAGCAAGTGTTTTTGATCTTTCTATGTGACTTAAAAATGACCCTTCTTGTTCTAGCAGTCAACAGAACACTTTGTCATTTCTTTTTGAACAAGATTTAGAATATTTCATTTACATTATTGAAAAACTAAATGTTTTGAACTCCATGCTAGATTCACTGTTCCAGTACTTATAGAAAGGTAAGATTTTCTTCCATGCCTCCATTTTATAACTCGATTTTTATTCAGTTAAATAAGACCCTGAAAAAGGGTCTGGGAAAACAATAATAGTTTCCATATTCTGAGCTTTGAAGATCCCAGTGCTGCTGGGAGAATAATGGGCCTCTTTCTCAGATGGAAAATGTGAGGACTTCTGGAATGAATGTATTGTAAAGGGACATGAGAGAGCAGAAGAAATGCTTTTGTTTGGAAATTATCCTATACTTTGTGAGTGTGCATGCATGCACACTACAGTTAGGGTTTTTTAAAACTGTGGGTGATACAAATTTTTTTTTCTTTATGTGTATTGGTTGCTAAAGGACTAAAATTCCCATCTTTGGCTTAGATTTTGCTTTCATTTAAAGTTAAGCAAGCTATTATCATGTAAGGATAGACTCTCTCCAGCAATGTCAGAAGTACTTTTTTCCGTCTTGTTGAATTTTATGTTCATCTGGACTTACATTCTAGCAGTAGATAAATTATTTGATGCAAATAAATCACCTTTTTCAGTACTCTGCCTTCATCCACACTTTTGTGGTCTTCAGTAAAACAAACCAAGCCTAAATCAGTGCGGGGCAGGAAGTAGCCCTGGATTCCATCTCTGAGATAAAACATTCTGTAAAGGGGTGTTTTACCAGGTATTGTATGGTGAAGGCTTGCTTCACAACTCGGGTGTTTTTTTAGGAGTCACTGCAGTACAAATGATAACTAATCATCACCTTAAAAATGCAAACGAGGCGTATTAAACTAGATTTATGTGAAATACAAGCCTGTTGAGATTAATTTTGTGTGTCAGCTGGAATTTGCATTTTGCAAGGGGCTGGCAGTGCCTCTACAGCACAGCAACACACTGCCCTCCACCGGGGCCCTTCAAGTCACAACCATCACTCCGACACAGCAGGATCTGCAATGCAGCATTTCTTTCATTTGTTTACAGTGTTTTTTTTCCTCCCCTTAAAAATAAAATCAAATTAAAAAAAAAACCAAAAAAACAAAAACAACACCACAAAACCGTGAAAGCAGAAGGTATGAAAAGGCCAGATGTTTGATATTATTATTTGGGTACCCCCTGGGGAGAAATAGCATGAAAACTCCTAAGTGTTGCAGGCTGAAGCCTAGTTAAGTAAATGGTAAATATTCACAGAGGTTGATTCTTAATTCTGTTAGCTGCGTGAGCAGAGCCATTATCCAGAGGCAATGGCAAAAAGCCTCTTTGCAGGATCTGTACATAATTAGCAGCAGTGACATAGCTGAAAATTTCTTATGGAGTTTCAGTTATACTGGTTTTTAAATACCATTGTTCTGCAGACAAGCTGAAAAAAGGTCTGTACTTTGAAGGTACGAGACATTTTTTGTACTGATGTCCCTACATCTGAAGGATGGACTGCAATTTTTTTTTTTAAATAAATTTAGGGTTTTTTAAAATAAAATAGTTACTCTAGTTGAGAGACTGCTTGTAGAACAGACTGGCATCCCAGCAGAACATCCTTATGGTCCTGATGTTGAGTAAACTGACTGAAACTTCCTGAGAAAAATACTCATTTAATTCTTTTTAAATCTTTCACAGGATTGACTCAGCATTTGGTTACAGACTACAAGCAAGTTGTAGAACTTCTAGAAGAAGGAATAGCTAAAAGGTATTTTATAAAACAAACCAGTTTCATCTTTGTTTAATGCTTCTTTCACCATGTGTTGTTTCCATTAATGTTTATTTTACTGACAGTGTTGCCAATGCTTTGTTGTGACAGGATGTCAGATTTGCTGATCCTGCACATGATGTACACATGTTACATATCCTCACATTATCCACAATAAGGGTTACAAGCACTTACAAAGTTGTTTCTTCAAAACTGATCCCATGCTGACTTACCCACAATATTCAACCATCTGTCTGGGAAAAGAATGCATGCCAGGAAAACATTTTGCTGTAAACAGACTTGGTTTTCTGCTCCACTAGCTCATGGCCCTTTAGACTGTATAGCATTCAACTCACTTGTTAGTTTAACTTACTGATTTAAAACTGCTGAAAAGATAGTGTATTTTTATTTGATTTCTAAAAGCATTTGTTTTATAATTATTTGTTTTAAGTTTTATAAGTATTTTTTTAAGTTCTTAGTCTAAATCATGCATGTTTGCTACAAGAGAACTGTGGGAATTGGCACACCAGTGAAGCCAATGATTTCCGCTCTTATTAGTCGAGATACTTTTTAACATTTTCGACAGGGAACCTTGAATATCAATGCAACTGCTATTACAGTGATGGAAAAGAGTTATATTTGAAATGATCCTCCAAATACAAATAACTTCCAAAATTGATATTAAGTCTTATCATAAGAGAGGTCAAATTTTAGAATATCAGTGATGCTGGGAAGTAAATAAAAAGCTGCATTATCACAAAAACATAGAATATACAGCAGGATGAAGCTTTGCTGCTTCTGCTTGTAGCAATCAATAGATGCAACTCTATAGTAAGAAGAGACATTTTCAAAACAAAACAAAATTCCAGTCTGTCTGCTAGTGTAATCGTACAGTTGTCTCATTGGTAAGGAAATAGAAGATGTGGAGAAAACAAAATCAGAGGTTCAATATTTTATGCGTAAGTTTTTGTGATGCTGAAGTTTCAAACCTTGTCACTTGCGTGAAACCAAGCAACTTCTTTTTCTGAGTAACTTTTCAAAAACTTATTTGGAATATACAGGAAAATTCTATTTACCTATAGTCTTTATTTTTATGAAATATTCTGCAGAGTATTTATTAGGACATTATAAATGCAAACAAACAATTAAAAATATCTGCAGTCTGGGAAATGATGCAAAAAGAACATCAGCAAGATCTTATGGATAAAGAACGTGGGGAACAGGTTAGGTTGCAGTTGCCCCATATGGCTGGAGGTAGGAGAGGAGCAGGTGTGATACGATGGCTCCAGGTCTGACTATACAGGAAAGATAGGAGGGGAAGCTCCCCTTTAATGTGGGTGGTGCCTTTCATGGGGAAGCTCCTGTACTAACAAGCAGAGTTTACTGAAGGCATTTTTACTACCAGTTGGTTTTATCAGGCCATCTCCAGCCCTGCTCTGGCTGCACCTGTCCATTATAAAATTAACAAATATGAGTTGCAACATGCAATCGTTATTTTCATTGTAACTTAGTGCTATTATTTTATTTTCTCTTGACACTTTACAAGATTTAGTCTCAAATGCTTAAGAGTAAAATTTTTTAAATACAGGAAATACAAATTTCCAAAAGCATAGCCCTGGTGCTGTGTAAAGCAAAACAACCAATGAATCTAGTTAATATTATTTGAACAGTTACAAATATTAAAATGTACACCACGTGCCATGATGAAATAGAATATATGAAAAACTAACACACACATTCTTCCATAAAAATGCTTACATGGGTTGTGAGTATCTGAGATGGGAACTTGCCCTCCAATTACCCTGTGTATTGTCAGAGGTGAGAAGCGAGCACTTAACATTTCCTCCTCCAAATCCTGGGGCACTTTCTATTTTTCTTTTGCTTTATAAACTTCAGTGCTGTTCCCATATATTCTCTGGCCACGGTAGAGCTGTTTTCTGTCTTCTGCCCTTTAGCTAATTGTTTGTCTTCCTCTTCCAACATCTGGACACTAGTTCACGTTCTCCTGCTTCCTCAGCTTAGGTGCACTTGCAACCATGATGCACTACACTGCCTGTAGCTTTTGGCAGTGCTCGCTCACATGGCTGTGGAGGTGTAGGAAGCAAAGAGCAACAGGGAGGAGAGTCTTGGAGTCCTTTGGCCTCCTGCAGCAGGCAGTCAGGAGGATACGCACAGCCGTGGCTCTGTAGTGCAACTGGACTCTGCAGTACTCTGGCAGCTGAGTTCCAAACAAAAATGTGGTTCCACAGTCCTTGTCTGTACTTCTAAAAATTGCCTGCTGTTGTTGAGGGTGAGTTTGGCAAAACTAATGCTAAACGTTGCACATGTAGCTTGCCTTGATTATCAGCTATAAGAGCGACAAAGGAAAAGACCTGTGACCTGGCTTCTGCCCTAGGCAAAGCCCTGCTTTCTTTGGGTTCATCTAATCAAAACAACAAAGAAAGTAGAATTTCCAGAAGTTCATGTTACAGAGACAGTGGAAGAGTGCTGCTGCTGCTCTTCCTCCTGTGCTTGCTACCTGCTAGCCAGAGTGCAGTGAATCAGAGGGCTAGAGATGGATGACCAGTCTGTCTACGTGATAAAGCCAAGCAAGTGCTACATGAGTGAATTACAGTATTCATTGGTACTTGTATGGGTAGACTGGCTAATCTCATTGGACTCCTCTAACTGTAAAATTACTGTATCAGCCCTGCGACAGAAGGGAGCCCCAGAAGTGGTATATGAAGCTTTTTGGACCCTTTGAAGTACCAAGAAATAAAAATGGGAACAATACGGAGAAAATGCACTGGGCCAGTACACTCAGTGGTGTTGGGAGTGAGCTGTATGATGCAGTTGCTGGCTGAACTTCTCTGATGTGTTCTACCCTTACACAACACCTCACACCTGTGTTGTAAGGCTGCTTTAAGATATTTCTTCTGAATGCTGCTGGTCGATGAAAACACCTCTAACTGACTCTCAATTTCCACCCTTCCAGGTCCTCTGCCAAACACTCTGTGATCAGATCCAAGAATACAGCTTACCATATTCTCCAAGTTTCCCATTCCTTCATCTTCATTTACCTCCTGTATTTGTTTTTTTTGCTTTCCCTGAATCCAGGGAAACAAGCCTTTGTAATTGAATGGTTTGTTCTTCTCTCTAGAATCACAGCAGCTACACATATTCACAATGCCAGCAGCAGATCCCATGCTATCTTCACCATCCACTACACTCAGGTTAGCTAAAAATAATCCAACTTCCTTTTCTCTTCTCTCCCAAAAAGCATTGTTCAATGTGTTGTGCATTGTTTACTTGTCACTGTTTTGTGCTGTTTGTAATAATCTCAGTGGAAGCTGTTACTTATTTCCTTTGGATCACACTGCAGATGTGTTACACTTCCCACACTGCCTGATGTGTTGAGTATTTACTGAAGTATTCTTGTTCCTTTGTGGAAGCTTATAGTCAGAAGTGATGCCAAAGACTCACTGTAAAAAGAAATGTTTAAAGTTTTAATCAGCCCTTTGAAATGCAATACCCATTCTAGGATGCTGTGAAAATTACGTGTGAATATGTTTGAAGTTATGTTTTGTCATGCTTGTTTAGGTTCCTTAATTGAAGTATAGCATTAGTTTAACACTTACCAAAATTTTGTATCTGTCCAGCTTTTCAGATGTGCTCATCTCTAGCATTTGGCATCCAGTGCTCTCCCAGAGACAATGCACCCTTTCTCTGGAGGAGTTATATCCTGCCCTGGCAGGGAAGTCGTTCAGTGGTCCAATAGACCTTTTCTATCTCACATTTCTAACATCCTGTAATCACAGAACATTTTGGGGCATTTTTCAGTAGTTTCACAAAAGACCTTTTCGAATACATTAGTGGAAAATAACTCTGCAAGATCTACAAGAAAGCCTTTCACAGTCGCTAGGCAGTAGAGTTTTTTTTCAAGAGGAAATCAGCATAAGAGGGTAGTTTCTCTGTTGGGTGAGAAAGCTGTTGAGTTAATGGTTTGAACATAGTGGGTCAAGGTCACAAAGAAAGGCAGTGAGACAGTCGTGTACAACTCCGTTTCACACAAAAGAGGACACCTATTTTTATATTAATTAATTAGAAGGAATAATCTTCCTTATTTACATTTTTCTCTTCAGGCTATATTGGAGAACAATCTTCCCTCTGAAATTGCAAGCAAGATCAACTTAGTGGACCTTGCAGGCAGGTAATAATATACTGAGGGGCAAAAAAGCAATTTTATCTGAAGATGCTGGTAGTACTGCCTTAAAAGATGACATTTAATATTTTAAAACTTCATTAAACTAACAAGAAGCCTGACTTTTGTATACAGTAACAAGGAATATTGAGTTAATATGGTCTCGGTCATCTGTTCTTCTGTGTTGGGTATTGGATTTTATTGAAGAAGGCAATTCCTGGGTCCTCAGATCCAATACTGTGCTGTTGCATACATTTAACGCAAT
The DNA here is from genome assembly GCA_013398815.1 of Ibidorhyncha struthersii. Classification (NCBI taxonomy): domain Eukaryota; kingdom Metazoa; phylum Chordata; class Aves; order Charadriiformes; family Charadriidae; genus Ibidorhyncha; species Ibidorhyncha struthersii. Next base: position 122,757 of record VZSZ01004077.1, read on the forward strand.
TCCATTGAACCCTGTATTCTTATTAAGTGGCTTTTCCAGTAGCTATTGGTGGAATTACCAAATCTGAGCTTGAAAAGAGAGATAAGAAACAAAATGTATTCCTCTTGTCTTCCTAGCATGGGTGGGGGAAAATAGTCATATATCGCTGCTTATGTTTTTCATGTTCCAAAAGTTCCTAAGTCTCTGATCTTAGCTATGCATTTCAGTGGGGAACGTGGTTATGCTGGATGTGACAGAGAATAGAAAAATGGAAGTTGTGCTGAAGAGTTACAGAACAGTTGGAGAACAGGACTTTTTTGTTTTCTCAAGAATGTAAATTGCCATGCATGTCTGAGCAGAGAAAGTAGCATTGAGGGGATATACGACTTGTGCACTAAGCCAGTCTGCCACTGCAGAGTTGTGAACTGTATGTTGGGGTTTTTTTTAATTCAGCACCACTATGACTGGGTTGCCCAGTTCAGGCTTCAATTTATGTTTTGATGGGTCTTTAACAGTAGTTTGTGCCAGTGGCCTTGGCTCATAATTGTTTGGACTTTATGAGCCAGAGAGCAATGTAAAGTATTCAAAGCATATGTTTTTTTAATTGCTAAGCTTGCAATTTCTGATTTCTTTTATGTCAGGATGTTTATTGCTTTGATTGTATGTTAAAAACTAAGCTGTTTTTTTTTGGTTTGCATTGTATTTCCCGTGTTTTTGTGCTACAGTGAAAGAGCTGATCCCAGTTACTGTAAAGATCGAATTACCGAAGGTGCCAATATTAACAAGTCATTAGTTACACTTGGAATTGTCATCTCCACTTTAGGTAAGACAATAGTTCTTTATATTGAATGGTAGTGATAAAAGCAGAGGACTCACTCACCACGTGCTGTGTCTTAATTTTTATCAATATTTACAACAAAAGGCTGAACAGATCAGTTGTGTCTTCATAAACTGTAATGACATATGGGAAAATTAAATAGCCATGAAAGAAAAAGATGACCCCTTTCCTGAGCTCTGTGGTATTTCTCCTTCAGCACAAAATTCACAGATGTGCAGCAGCTGCCAGAGCATAAACACCATAACAAGCGAAGGGGAGAGCAGTCATGCAGACAGTCCTTCCACAGGCAGCATCAGTGGGACCAGGCGACCAGCTTACATCCCATACCGTGACTCCATCCTCACCTGGCTTCTGAAGGACAGTCTGGGGGGCAACTCCAAGACCATTATGATTGCCAGTGAGTTTGGTTTCTATTAATTGTTAACATTTTGCACTACATTACCCCCTTAAAATACATCTCTACTGCAGTGAGAAGACAGCTATATCACATAAAATCTGTCCTTGTAAATATTTTCATAAATACTTCATAGGATACTCAAGGAAATGAAAAGGCATACTGATTGTGTATGATGTTAAGCCTAAGAGTTTTTCCAAGGTCATAGCTTTGATTTAAAGTTATTTATTCAATTATAAATACAATTTTGAGAAGACATTCTCTGTGAGCTTGATGAAATATTCCTAAGGATATTTTTGGTTTTGTTTTTTTAAAGAAGCAAGGCTAAAAAAAATCCACCTTTTTGAAAAGTGATGGGTTAAATGGATTACTTTTTAAAATAGTGTTTCATTTCTATTTCTTTTCTGTGTGTAGCTATCTCTCCTGCCAGCTCCAGCTACAATGAGACCATGAGTACCTTGAGATATGCTTCAAACGCCAAAAATATTATTAACAAGCCCAGAGTGAATGAGGTGAGGCCTTGAGGTTCTGCTTTTCATTCATGTTCTGTTTTGTTGTGTGCATTATTTAAGGTTTATTCAGTATATCTGCTCTCTGAATAAAATTCATACCTCTTTTTCCCATGTTAATGAGAGCTAAATAGGAGCCTGGATATTACAGAAGTACTTTCCTTGATCCTCTGCAGCTTAAATCGTTTAGAATTTCACACCTATTTTATATCCTTCACCTCTTTCCATTGAGTTTCAATCCTCCTTCTTTTTGAATTGTTATGATATATATATTTACCCTATGTCTTTATCCTAAATACTGGCAGAGTTACAAAACTGTTAGGATTATTTGTTACTATTTAACCTGTTACTATAAGTGTATAACCCTTGCAACTCTTCCTCTTGGTGTGTTAAATGAACTGTGTTAAGGTTGCAAAGTCAAGAATTCAAAAGTTAATACACCAGGCCTAAGGTAGCCTATGTAGTCTCAATTTACCATCTCTTCCATACACAAAATGATGAAGTCTTTAAATAAACGGGAACAGTTTTTGCCACAGAACCCCAGCGTTCATTGCATAAAATAGGCCTTTTCCGGGTATGAACTCTGACTATATGGCAGTTTCATCTGTTCAGTTGTGCAGGAGTCCTTCACAGGCTGCACAATTTAAAAGCTGGTAGGGTATTAAGGAGGGAGACTGACGCTCTCTTGGAAAACTGGATTCTGTCGCTGCCCCTGCTACAGCATTCTTGTTCAATGGTAGTGCAGATGCTTAAAGCAAACTTGGAATGTGTTTGTTCTTCATTTTCCACCCTTACCCCCAGTCCACATTTATCAAAAGGGAAAAACATAAACTGGCCCAATCAAAGACATGCTGTTAAAACAGATTGGTTAGCAGTTGTGGAGGTTGTAGATACTATAGTGATGAGAACTGGTATAAAAAAAAATCCATGGGGAAATGCATAATTCTGTCTATTTTCACAGCAAAATTCAAATAGCACATAGTAATCAAGATCTATGATCACACGCTAGAAATATAACACTCCTGAAGTACTGCTCTTTAACTGAGCATTCTTCACCTGGCATTCTGCATGAGGCTGCCGTCCTATGGTGATCATGTAACTTAAGGACTGAATCACAGTGTATCCATTTAAGGGGATTGGATTCAAGGTTCAAAAAACGTCTTAGTTCCAGCATTTCCTAATCTTTGAGCAGTTCACTTTACAACTTTAGTAGTGTTCTTTTGTGATTTGGCCTGGGTGTATCAAGATTTTATCTGTAGATAAAAGGATAGAATCTTAGAGAGGTACTTCACTTATTTGTTTTCTTAACGATCCTCTGTTAAATCTTGGGCAGGAGGAAACCCTTGTAATCCAAGATTTCCCAGATTTAATTTGCATCCATATTACCAGTGCCTATAGCTAGTTTTTAGACATCTCTAGTGGCAGCAATAGTGTGCTTGGTTTTCACAGCAGCTATTCTCAACTCTGTGACAGGTCACAAGCAAGCAAACACAGTTCTCCTGGGTTGGCCCCTTGTTACATACAGCCTCTCAGCCTCCCAACTTGTGTGCCCATCACTCTCTTGCACAGCCCATGCTAGACCTTTAGCTCCATCCCGTCAGCTAGCTGCTTTCTTCTCCTTACTGCAAATTGACCTGAGCCAAAGTGTCACTGGTAACATAGAGAAAGTTGACTCTTAACTCCAGAGTTTCTCTGAACTGTCTGCAAAAAGCTGGTTTCCAGAAATTGCCTGTGCAGAGATACTTACTCTGAAAGTGAGATAAATGCCTCCACACATACAGGCGGGAAATGCTTCGTGTATCAGCTGCAAGGGGTTTTAATACCATGGTTGGTGACATTCTGACTTAGTCTTCTCTAGCCCTCTGTATGACAGAAATAACAGAATTTTTCTGACCCAATGGGACTATTTTCAAGGTAAATCCATAAAAGTAGTGAGGTATCCGGCTATTGTCAGGATGGGAAAAAATCCTATGGTAGGCATATGTTCAGAAAAAAGATGGAACAAATTTTACAGGAAAAGAGAACCTGTCAAACACAGGAACCACCTAGGCAGTACATTCCAGAGGCCTGGCAGAGCAGAGTAAGGAGTATTGCTGTGAGTGTGCCTGTTCTCTCCTCCTGGCTCTTGAAGAAGCTCTCTGTTGACTTCTTTAGCTAGATTTTTTTAAAGAATGATTTTTTTTCCAACATCTGTGTCTCAATGTTTCAGGATGCAAATGTAAAACTGATCAGAGAACTGCGAGAAGAAATTGATAGGTTGAAGACTATGCTGATGAGCTTTGAACTGGTATGTAGGAACACTTCCCAGCTGGAGCTCTTATGGTGCTTTAGATAGCTACAATAGCTTACTTCTGTCTTATCTGTTTATCTTTCTGTTTATTGTGACTGGAGGGAAATTAAACTGTTCTCTGAGTGATTTCATGATGATTGTAAGGCTAACTACATTTCCCTCGTGCCTCCTTTTTCTGGCATTATATTGATAATCCTGAAGCACAAGCAGTTTTGTAATGATTAGAAAGGATTTCCTTGTCTGTCTTTCATGGAGTAGGATGGTTCTGTTGTCAGAAATACCGTGAAATGGAAATATTTTATTTGTAGGGATATGGAAGCACCAAGACAGTACAAAATATTAATCATTGATGTAATTTCCCTGCCAGACTTGTTACAATCCTCTTTCTCAAAAAATGAACTATTAGACCTCAGCAATGTATTGGAGGTTTCACCCTGCCTGCACGCTCTGTCCCCCAAAAGAAGTTGTGGACATCTGTGAGCCCTCACAATGCAGCTGACACTCTTTGTGTTTTTCTCCTTTGGAATAATAATAGCACCTTGTTTTTCCATGCCACGGAGAGCATGTTTTGCTGGGAGAGACTGGAACTACAGTCCAGGATTTATTTACGCAGAAGTATCTCTCTGTTAATGCTTTTTCACCAGTTCTTCACAAAAACTTGCATGCAATAGCTAGAGACATGTAGGATAGATGCTAGAAGGGAACATCAAGTGTCTGTGTATTTTGTCTTTCCTTCTCCTGAGTTTACCTCCTTGAAATCCTGGAGAGTGAAAGAACATGCCTGACAGTTGTGAGTAAGGAAACTAACATGTAGATATCGGTGGCTGTTGTTTGTACAGAGGAATTCCAGTCCTTCTTGGAGCGATGACAGGGATGGAAATCTGACTGAACTGGTTCTTCAGAATGAAATGAAGGTGTGTATGATCTATCTGATGCTGTAACTCTCTCCTGTTTCAGTAGGCCAGGTGGCACAGCATTGACATAGTTCTGAAACCACAGTGACGATGTTTTTGTCCTAATCCTTTCCTGTTTGCTCTGAATATGCAGGAAATTGCCATCCATAATTCATGTTGGGTGCTCTCTACCAATTTGTGATTAAAGTCTTGTGTCCTTAGTGGGATACTGTCCACTGAATATCACTAAGTGCATAATCTACTCCTTGTTTGAAAGCTGTCTCAATATATCACAGTAATTCATTATACAGAGCCTCTCTCTTCTAAGATTAAACTCCTTCAGTTTATTCAAAGGAAATTATTGTGCAGTCACCAGATTACTAAGAAGATTTGATCACTGGTGCCCTGGAAAGATTTTGGAGATCTTAATTTTAAGTTTTCCTTAAAGACAGGCGAAATAAGTAGTTAGCATGAACATATACCTTTCTGACATTTTGGGGAATGAGTCTTCAATAGATTAAACCTACTTCACTTGGTGGCAGTACAGTTTTTACCTGATTTTTTTGTTGCCACAGAAATGTACTGCAATTAGAAATACACCTGCATTGCAACTGGTGAAAGAATTTTGCATCCAGTAACTGGGAAAAATCCTGTTCTTTTTGAAGAAATTTATGTATGAGAAAAATTAACCTGCTTAGTAAGTGAAACAGTTTCCTCTCCTGTTCTTTAAGATTGAGCAACTGACCAAAGACTGGACAAGTAAATGGACAGACAGGAAAGCCATCATGGAAGAATACAGTGTGGACATCAACAAAGAAAAAGCTGGAGTAACAATAGATTCTAGTTTACCTCATCTAATGGCAATGGATGATGATATCCTCAGTACAGGAGTGGTGCTGTATCATCTCAGGGTGAGATATTGTCACTTGCCTTATTTTTGCCTTGAATTTGAAAACACTTGTTTACTTTGGAAATGGAGAGTGGTTAAGGTATTGTTACAATAACAACTATCAAAAAGGCCACAGCCCACAAGACACACATAACGGGGGTGGGGGGTGTGGGGAAGCAGAAAAGGATACATGAAAATGGAGAAGGAGAAGAATTCATATATGGAATAATAAGTTGATCTCTTATGAATGCATGTGCAAACTATTTGATAATGTATCATAAGCAAAGGCAATAGTAGTTTGTCCATAAAAGCATGAGGACAGGTGTGTGTGCATGTGTGTGTAAAGAGAAAGGATGTTGCTTAAAGTATACCAGACATGCTGGTCCAGATTTTACTCTGTACTTGTATCCTTGAGACTGGAATACTTGTACATGTGTAGACTAAAGGTAAAAGTAAGCTTTAACAAGCACAGCTCACTTTGGCAATGACTTCTATGTATTGCCTGCCAAGCAGATTCCAGGTGTGTAGCTTGAATGTTAATTACTTGTGATCCCACTTGAGTGACTATTTTCCAGGATCAGATAGAATCCTAGCCTCATAGATATTGTTTTGCTGTGTAGCTGCTCGTTTAAGGCAAGGTTTTCACCAAGAAACTTCCATAACATTGTATGCATATTACTCCACATTGCATCTTATGATGTGCATGGCTAGGTCAAAGAGTTTTAGGGTAATTTGGGGTTGGTTTTTTTTAGTAAGTCAGTGCTAAGCTGGACTTCAACTTTTTAATGTTGTTTAAAGAAATGGAAATTACTGAAATATTGACGCAGTTTAACATAAAAGGAATGATAGATGGGCATCTCTACAGAGGTGCACTCATTAGCAAAAAATGTGTTGAATATGGTTGAAAATCATGTATCTATCTACTAATAAAATATCTTAATCCAAATCTAGGTTTTGTGCTACCTGATACAGTTTAGGGACACAGGATTTTTTTTTTCCTGTTAAAAAGCTGCAACAAATATTTGAAACAGAAATCATGCTGTTCTTTATCATGTTGAAAGAGAAACTTTACTAATTTTTCTTGTGCCAGCACAAAGAAATTGTACTAGGTAATAATTAAGGACCTAGTAATAACGTTCAGTGCTGATCAACATGCAACTTGAACTACTCAATCCTACATTAACATTAAATATTTATTACAAGCAATTGCTACTACTTAAATCTTTTTCCATTATGTGTCATTCTGGAAACAGCAAATATTTTCCCATACTAATTTTGACAACACCTAAAGTAATTTAAAGATACTCATTTTAACGAAGAAACCTAGTTTGAAGGGTCACCTTCTGAAGCCATTAGTGTCTCCATCACACTAACATCTTTGTCCCTTCTTTCTTTGCTCCTAGATGCTGCCTTTTCTTTTCTTTGTGCTTTGCATCTTTCAGACTCTGGTGTCTATTACCTTCATCTGAAACAGCAAGAAGGTAAAACATTAGCGGTTCCTTACATATTAGGGCTTCAACATGTAACAGCACTTTACATTGTACTTCTAGAGAGAGGTCACGGCAGCAGTTTTCAGATCATGTAGAATAAACATGGTGTTACTTTTTTATTCCATAGTATTAATCGCACTAATCAATGCTGTGCCTATGCTTGAAGAACCTTTCTTTCTTAACTTCTGTTCTTTTTTTTCTGGCTTTCATTAACAAAAATATAAGTTTCCCCTATAATTTAACAGACCTTTTTCATAGCTTAAAAATATGGGATTTTTTTAATCTTGTATTAGAAAAAGATGTACTTTTTTGAAAGTTGGAGTACTCCCAAAACTGAAGAGGGAAAGCAATCTCACTCTTTATGGTTCTATAATGTAGCTTGGGAATTCTATCCTTAGTCAGGAAACGCTGCCAGAAGACAGTAAGAATGTAAAAGCACTTCAACAGATATGAAGATGTACCTTGATATGTTAAGGCGACGTTGTGCGATCATTTCATCTGAATCATGTGTCTTTCACGTTTTCAGGTAGAATACTCAATATTGAATTAGGAAAGAGTATAAATATTTAAATTATTAGCTCAGTAATAGCATTTGAAAAAATGCAATCCATGTGGGCCTGGCCTATGTTATGGCTCTGTTTGCTTTGTTTTCTTCTTTAAGTTGAGTTAGTTTGCTTGTATCCTATCTGTGCCCTTGCTCTCAGCTCCAATTTTTCGTTGTACTTAAGCTCACCCAGAATCACTCCACTAACTGGGATACTGTTGTGAATTTCATGGGCCAATACTGCTCTAATATACTTTCCTGTATTAAATTGTATTACTAGCGAGTTATTTCAGCACATGGGTAAAAAGTTTCTTTTGGAATTAGAATAACTATTTCTTTGCTTAGACAAGAAGATAATTGATAAAAGACATCTTTTAGGTGTTGGTTTACTTTGTATAAAATACATGTTGCTAGCTCACTTGATTGTGGGAGGTTAGTCAAAGGCCATATGGAAGTTTTCTGCAAGTTGTGGCCAAGCCAGGTGGATATTTTGTGGTTGAATCCACTGAACATTAAGCTGACATGTAGCTTGATAATTACTCCAAAGCAGGGGCACTGGGCACAATCCAGCTTTCAGCCTCTCCAGCAAGGGAGTCTCAACAGGGCTTGTATCAGAGGGCTTTGTTAGTTGGTTCACATAGATGAATTCTGTGAGGAACTGAATGATAATCATTCTCTTTCCCTCCAATGCACAAAACCAGTGTGATTTACCCATAATTACCCATAACTGCATCATCTTACAGCAATGCACAGCTTTCCTTTTCCCAGTATTCAGGCTTCTAATTACTACTTCTTGCTTCATCTTTAAATCTAGGTTATAATATGCTTGGAGCAGGAAGCATATTCAACTTGTTCTAATTAGAATATAAAAATCTAGTAGTTTAATGATCATAATTGATTTTAATATGACTGAAAGAGTTGCCACTAAAGTTGTTTTTGAGTGCATTCGCTAGTCAGTTTACAATAACCAAGTATACTGTTTCTTCAGAGGTGGGAAACGATTTTGCATTGTTTTCCTAAAGAAAAAGGTAGAACTGGGAATGGAACATACTAGACAGGTAGTAAAAGTGCTTTTTTGGTATTTTTTTCTCATAGTATTGATTAAATTACTGTGTTTTATTGAAATTTGCACTGTACCATAAGAATTGGGGATTGGAACATCTTTCATATGAGGAGAGGCTGAGGGATTTGGGTCTCTTTAGTCTGGAGAAAAGAAGGGGGATCTTGTTAATGCTTTCAAATACTTGAAGGGAGGATGGCAGGGGGATGGGAGCAGTCTTTTTTCAGTGGTGCCCATTGATAGGACGAGGGGTAATGGGCACAAACTTGAACATAGGAAGTTCCATCTTAACATGAGGAGGAACTTCTTTACTTTGAGGGTGGTGGAGCACTGGAACAGGCTGCCCAGAGAGGTTGTGGAGTCTCCCACTCTGGAGACATTCAAAACCCGCCTGGACGCTGTCCTGTGCAACCTGTTGTAGGTGACCCTGCTCTGGCAGGGGGGTTGGACTAGATGATCTCCAGAGGTCCCTTCCAACCCTGACTATTCTGTGATTCTGTGATTCTGTAATACTGTCTCCCTTCCATCACTGGCCCATAACATGGTTTGTGTCTCCTTGTTCTGGAGACTTTTTTTCCTAGGCAGTTCTTTTATTTAAGTTACTGATTCTTCAAGTTTGGGAGCTTGCCTATATACCATAATAACCAAGAAGACTTTTTATAAATGTCATTTAAGTTTCAGAAAAAGGTTCTCCTTTAGTAGTTAAAGAATTCATAATCTATCACAAAGTTCCCTTATGAAATAGGAATTCTGTTACTTTTATATCTGAAAAGCCTAGTTAAATGAATAATCATTTTGCAGTTTCTTTCTTCCTGCATGGATATTTATAAAAAGAATTATCTCATTTCTGCAAACAACAAGTCTCGCTGTAAGAGTTCAAAGCATCAAAACTTGTGTTCATATTGAAAATATTTGTCTCAAGTACAGTCCAAAAATCATCCACTGAGGGTTACTTCATCTACTGGAATCCTAACAGGAAAAGCTGACAGCTGCAGGATAAGAAGTGATTGCATTGCTATGGGGAACAGCAGGCTGAAGCATTACGAAGTAGTAGATAGTTTGCTCTAACCAATTCAGTCATTCAGAGGGGATTTATTTTGGGTATTTGCTAAGACACCGTACCAAAGCTTTTTTAATTATTATATATAATCCACTTTCAGTAACCAACTTTTAAATTAATTCTTTTCTGTTTTAGGAAGGAACAACCAAAATTGGAAGAAGTGATTCAGACGAAGATCAAGATATTGGTAAGAGAATGATATTACATATTATTTTATGATATGATCTGGTCAAACCAAGAGGGTAATAGCTAGGTAATGTTTCTGTTTGTCAGCTTTCTATATAGAAAAAGGTAAGTAGGAGAGAATAATCGTTTAAGTTGGATAAAATCAATCATTCAGTTATTTTTTGTCTAAGAGGTCAAAAAGTCAATGGTCTTGACCTCATTGAGATCTCTTCAGAATATCTTCCCACTTGTAAAATGCTACAGTAGAGTTTAAAAATATCTTTGTCCAGTGTCCAAATCTTGGTATGTTCTACCCTAAGCTAGTGGCACAAGTGATCATGAGACACCGAAACACCTTTTCAGCTCTGCTTGGGCAGAGTATTTTAGATATAAAATCCAAGGGATTCAGAGTATTATTTATATATTTTTATAATTTTTTTATTTCATTTCCACTCTTAATTTTAACATTCAGTCTCAAGAGCTACAAATTATAATAGGTGACCCTGCTCTGGCGGGGGGGTTGGACTAGATGATCTCCAGAGGTCCCTTCCAACCCTGACTATTCTGTGATTCTGTGATAATAGACAGTTGCAACTTTATACTGAAATTGGAAACTGTGGAATCTCAGCTTTGGTTAGTTCTGCCAAGTTTGGTTAAGTTTGTTTATTTTCTGCTAGTGGGTTAGTAAATATAAACAATAAATGGTATAATAACAATAAGAAAATTCAGCGTAATAGAATAATTTGCGCATCAGCTCACAAATCAGAAAGTAGCGTAGTTTTCCAGAACCAGAAATACTTTAAAAAAGCTATCTCACTATTTTCAATCAAGTAAGTTTTTTCTGTGATTAGGTACTTGGCTATCAATCAAAGAAGACAATTTAATCTCCTTAGTCTGTGCATGACATAGTTCTCTGAGGTATGAAGTATGTAGTCACAGCGTCAAACAGTGTGTGGTATTTCATACTGAGGAAAATAGTGTAAACCCAATGCCTTCGACAGGTGAGTTAAAACAAATCTATACATCGTAGTTTTGCAGGGACGATGGATTGAAAGGGATCATTGTATGATAGACAACAACTGTGGGATTGTGACACTGCGACCAGTTCAGGGCGCACACTGCACTGTGAATGGATGTGAAGTCACTGGATCATGTCGTCTGTCACAAGGTAAGGCTTGCTTTTTCTGTGAATGCTGCATTATACTCAACTTACCTCTTAGAGACAAGGATTTATGGAACTCATGCAGATCTAAGAAACACATCTCTCAGTCTCCTACTAGCACCACAATGTTTGATTCATGGCTGGAGCTTCCAGACTGGGACAAATAAATTAAGTACCCCACAGAAAGTAAAATGAAGACATAAGTCAATATTAAGACCCATTTTGACAGCAGTAGTCTCTAATCTTCTGAAAAGGGAAGACCTGTAGTCAGAGGCACTGTTTTGAAAAGTAGTAGAGACTGGTTCTAAGACAGCTAACCACTGGTGGGATTTTTTGGCCATTGTGTAACATGGTTGAAATTACCTTCAACTTTTTCACAGTGTGTTTAGGTGGAGGGTAATAGCCACTGAGTCATAAGCTATGGTGAATGAGCTCAGATGAAATGGATCAGGCTCCCATATTTTCAGGTTGTTTAAAATAAAAAAAACAATACAATTTCTGGGAATTTGTGGTGATCTGGATTCTTTAAATGATAGTGTATAAGCAAGTTTCCAGCAGTGGGTTGGTTATGTTTTTGATATGAAGTCAGGCTGGTCTTTAATATGAACAGGGAATTTACTGTTATGTTGAGTTTGCAGAGATATCCAAGATTAGTTTGCTCAGACGCTGTCACTATGGAACAGTAACTCTGCTGTTCCGTAGTGGCAAATTTTAAAAATAGTCTTCTGCTCTGTGATGGTCAGAAAGCTGTTGTTTTGTTGGTTTGGTTTTTTTATGCATACTATTCTGTAGTAGTTTGTGTATGCTGTAGTCTGTACTGGAGTTAAGAAACTGCTAACATTCTAGGGACCAATTGTTTGATGAATTATGCCCCTGCAGATTTCTAATTAATTTTTGTTCACAGGGGCTCTTGTTGTCCTTGGCAAGTCTCATAAGTTTAGATTCAATCACCCAGCAGAAGCTGCTATCTTAAGACAAAGAAGATCAGTAAGTTCTGAAACTGTATCTTTCTATCCTAATTCTTTATTGATTTTCCTAATTATTTTCCCTCTTAAAAGCAAGCCTGATATAGATAATATTTCTTCTCATCATCGTATTCACTTGCTTCATTTCCTCTATCTAATGGTCTGTAATGACACTAAACCTTTTGTGGGAGGACGCTAGTGCTTCTTTCAGATGTGCTTAGCAAAAGATGATGCAGATCCCTTGAATAATTTAGTGTTTCCTATTTCTAGTCATGGCTACGGTAGGATTGAAACAGAAAGGCAGAATGCTGCAGTGAAAAGATCAGTTAAGAATCTTTCCACGTTTGATAATTTTCTGACTTACCTCCTTTCTCTGTCATTTCACCATCCCAAATGAGGTATACTAGAAGAAATAGAAAATTTATGGAGTTATGTGTTTGAGTATTGTTGACTGTGAAAGCACTTAATTGTTACATATATCAGAAATAGATAAAATATTTCTTGGTATGTTAATCTCAGGAACTAACTACTGCAAGATATTATTTGGTCAGCTAGTTAAATAATGTTTCAAAAAAAATAGATAATTCTTAAAATGGCTGGCATATATAACTAAAAAACCTAACTTTAAGAATGTAAATTTTCTGGTTTAGGACATAACCTTATTACCAAATGATATTGGCAAGAACCTACCTTTTAAAATGGATTTTCATATAATAACATCTTATACTTTCTGCTCAACTGTCTTTTTGTACTCACTTCTGTAGCTGAGATAAGGGGCTTAACTTCCATTTGTTTTCATTCTTAATTTCTTCATTAATGAAACGCAGTACATTAAAACTACAAGAAGAGGTGTACTCAGTAACAAATACTTAGCAATTTTGCAAATTATCAAAGACTAACCAGAAGTGTAAGTGAGATTATAAAATCACATGGGAGGTATTATGCAGCATTGCGCACAGTATGGCGGTTTTAATCATAACTTGGAAGTTCCTGGTTTGCTGTGATACTTTTTCTTCCTGTTCTTATGTTGTGTATTTTGTAGGTTAATGAAACCCCACGCATTCTGAGTTGCGGAGCTTTGGATTGGCTCAACTTGGATGGAAATTGCACCCATTCTCCTCACTATATCCTTTCTTCTCTTGACTAGTAAGTTTAAAAAAAAACCCATTTCTCATGTGGGATGATGCCTGAAACTATGACTTGGTTCAGACAGAACTAAGTTGTATACAGAATAGGTCCCTTCATGTTATCAAGTGACCAAATAAAAGTGTCTGAGAAAATGCATTGGCCAACTGATTAATATACAGTGTTATGATATCCATGAAACAAACCTGAAAAATTATTTATTGATGCACAATGAGTATTGATGCACAATCAAGAAAATGCCTTGGATAAGACTGTCAGCCATAATTCATCCCACTTGCACATCTGCACTATAGCTGTTTTGATTTATGAGCTAATGTATAATTTCTACAATATTCTTACTTCAGTGCACAGAATGGACTTTTCTAGATATGATCTAACGAAGGTAATTATTAATAAGTTCTTTTCCGTGCTAATTTGTTGTGGAAATCAGAAGGTTGGTTTGTTCATAAATTCCCTTTAGTTCAAGTCCTCATTGAGTCCTTCATCTCAGAAAGCCATTATGACATTGTGGTTCTCTCTTTTTTTTTTTTTTTTTTTTTTAAACTGAGCAGTAAATGAGGTGTAAACTGCTTCCCAAATGTCAAAAAGCTGCTCGTACTCACAGTGTCTAGTGTACACTTTTCATGGCAGAGCCTTTCTGAAAGCGAAAGGATTGGTGTGGTGAAGTCAGTGATTAATATGTATCAGGAAAAAGAATTAAGATATTTTCCGTGTTTCAGTTCATAACATTGAAAAGAGACTATCACAGAATTAAATGTAATTGGGTTCTTTCTCTTTTTTTAATTCCTCTCAGCCTGGCACATTCAATTGACCTGTTAAAGGCAAGAAACAGCCCTCTTCTCGTTCATATCTGTTGGTAGTTCTGCTTCTTACTAGTGTTTTTGGTGTGATAACATACTGGGAATCTTCTATCTCTTTCTAGAGGAAGTATCTCATCTTGCTTTTATGAGCATAAAATATTATCTCTGTTTTGAACATCTCTTCATACTTCCAGTCAAATGGCTTGCTTTCCACCTTGGATAGTGTGTTTCTATGTGTTCTCTTTAATGTATCTAATCTTCATTTGCTTTTCATTTGCTGCAGTGATACCTTTCTATACAAAATGGTATTTCATTTTGTTTCTTTACTGAGATACATTTTACACATTACTGGTATTATTTTCTTTGTAAAAATTACAAAGAATTTAAAAATAAGCGTTCATCTAATGACCTTCAAAAGTAGATACCGAGTTGCTCTTTACATGGGTATAAACATCAGAGGTGGAGCTTTTGTCACAGAAATTTGTTGATGGTCCTAGAAAAACCTGCAGAAATCCCAAAGCATTGTGAACAGTTTAGCACAGAATTGCACTCGTTTTTTCCCTTTTTAACCTGACAAAACTGAAGAACATTTCCGATTGTTTTTTTTTCCCAGACCATTTTCAGATAGCAGATTTGTTTGTATTATCAATTTTTTAATCACTTGGACAGGACTATGTATATTAGATTGCTTAGCATTACCCTCATACTTATCTAGAGTGTTTCAAATGGTTACTTCAGTGAAAATGAAAAGCATTATGGTATTGCATTTGCTTGATTTTTATGATCGTCCATATCTTACAGGAATAAGCTATAAACTATGTCTAATATTAGTTGTCTTTCACCTTACATAATCCAGTGGTCTTTTTTTTTTCCTCTTGAATAGTTTTTTGGCAAAGGTAAACTGAATTGATCCACTTAGCCTTTCTTTACAGTAACCAGTAAGCCTATGTTTCTGTCCAAACAAGTAGTTTTGTTCACGGAGGGGGTTATGATTGAGACATCTAGCATAGGATCTATAATATGAGAATAAAATGAAATGTATGTGGTCTCTCAAATGTCCAGCTTTCGTGAAGAAAAGTCAATGTCAAGTACTAAAAGGTGTCTGAGTTATTTTGCAAACAGTAATACAGGACTAAGTGGAATACAGGGAGTGCTTATTGTTCATCAGTAAAAAGTCCACCTAGTGCAGGGTCTTGACGCTGTCAGAAAGAGATGCTTAGAGGAAAATAGAAGAACAGGGCAAGCTATGTGTGTGTCTCTCTCTCTCCCGCCACTCACTTCATAGTTTTTGATGCTCTCCCAGCTGCTAGAAATCTACATCGTAGAGTCTTCCTCTACTGAAAATCACAATAACGTCTCTGTGTATGATAGGCTTCAGTGAAGTTTTCTTGCCTTCTTTTTGAACATCTTTATGGTTTCCTATTTTTATTTTTACAGTGAAAAATGTAGAAGCTGTAAAGAAAAATGTTCTCCTGAACTAAGGTAAGAATATTCATGTGTCTAAATCATGCTGAATTTTTTGGCCCCTCTAGCTTTGTCTTTGTCCTGTGCTACATTAATTTCCTTCAGAAGAGAGGCAAACTTGGCTTCAAGACTTAAATTGATTTTATCATCTGTACATGCAGCTCAGTTATGGGCAAGTCTCTGCAACCATGTTCATTCTTCATACTCAGTCTTGTGCAAATGGTTTGCAGATTTTAAGCCATGATTAGAGTAGGGTTTATGCTGAAGTTGCCCCAATTTACAATATATAAGAACCCTAAAATATATCAAATTTGATGTCAGTAGTATGTACTGTGAATATTCATTAGTAAATTGAAAAATCCGTGGACAAATTTGGTTCTCTTCTGGTGAGAAGAAAATGACATTAAGGAAGAGTCCAAAAAAGAAGTCCTAGCATAGAACATGGTTCGTTCATGCAAAGAAGCACAGCAGCTGTACAGAAAAAAAAAATCAGAAAGTCTTGGGCATCCATGGGTTTAAGTACTTTTTAATCAGGAACTGATGGTAGTTTGCTTTCTTCTGTTTTTTTTTTTTTTTTTTTTTTCAGAGCATATGAACATATATGTTATGGTAATGATTGCTTTTAGTCTTATCTCCCGTGCTGTCAGTAAGATGACATTTTTCCTATCTGCTTTTCATGGGTTGAGTTACCAGTTCAACATCTAACTGGATGCTAAAATATTTTAAGAAATGAGAGAGAAAAGAAATTTCTACCATTGCACCCAAATATTAGAACTTTAGGCATGAAACTTTCCCTGAAAAGGGGTGTGATTGATTGTACTCTTACTTGGCTGCTTGCTCAGGCACCCTACTCAGAAGAGTCCCAGCACTTCAAACTTCTGATGTTTGTTGTCAGCCAGCAAACACACAGAAGGCATGTGACTGGCATCAGTCATCATATGATAGCATCACCACAAATAAGTAGATAATGAAGTTCTTGGAAGGCAGTCCTCCAGGGCAAAGGAGTCCAGGAAGCCTGGATGTTTTTCAAGAAGGAAGTCTTATAGGCACAGGAGCAGGCTGTCCCCGTGTACCGAAAGACAAGCTGTCAGGGAAGAAGACTGACCTGGCTGAATGGAGAGCTAGGGTTGCAACTTAGGGAGAAAAAGAGGATTTATGGCCTAATAGAAAAAGAGGACTAAGGATAATCTCTGTCCTCTAGTAGATGATAGGGTCAGTAACACAGTGACCAAGGATGAGGAAAAGGTTGAAGTACTTAATGCTGTCTTTGCCTCAGTCTTCAGCAGTAGGACCAGTTGTTCCCTGAGTATCCAGACCCCTGAGCTAGGAGACAGGGATGGGGAGCAGAATGAAGCCCCTGTAATCCAAGGGGAAATTATGAAGGACCTGCTTCAGCACCTGGAGGTACACAAATCTATGGCACTGGATGGGATCCACCCAAGGGTACTGAGGGAGCTGGCGGAAGTGCTCACCAGGCCACTTCACATCATTTATGAGCAGTCCTGGCTGACCGGGGAGGTCCCAG
>VZSZ01004077.1:140523-209777 GCA_013398815.1 Ibidorhyncha struthersii
GGCATCCTGGCCTGTATCAGGAATAGTGTGGTGAGCAGGACTAGGGAAGTGATCATTCCCCTGTACTCGGCACTGGTGAGACCCCACCTCAAATAATGTGTTCAGTTTTGGGCCCCTCGCTACAAGAAAGACATGGAGGTGCTGGAGCGTGTCCAGAGAAGGGCAACGAAGCTGGTGAGGGGTCTGGAGGACAAGTCTTATGAGGAACGACTGAGGGAACTGGGGCTGTTTAGCTTGGAGAGGAGGAGGCTGAGGGGAGACCTTATCACTCTCTACAACTACCTGAAAGGAGGTTGTAGAGAGGTGGGGACTGACCTCTTCTCCCCAGTGACAAGTGATGGGATGAGAGGAAATGGGTTCAAGTTAAGCCAGGTGAGGTTTAGATTGGATGTTAGGAAAAATTTTTTTACTGAAAGGGTTATCCAGCATTGGAATAGGCTGCCCAGGGAGGTGGTGGATTCACCATCCCTGGAGGTGTTTAAAAAAAGGGGTAGATGTGGTACTTGGGGATATGGTTTAGAAGTGTGTTTTGTCAGGTTAGGTTAATGGTTGGGCTTGATGATCTTAAAGGTCCCTTCCAACCTCAATGATTCTATGATTCTTGGTCCTGTCATTGCCTTAATACCGTACTGCATATAAATATAAACCCTGATATTGTTTTCTTGCTAGTTTGAAAAAAAACAGGAGTTGTTCCATTAGAGTCCAGTGGCAGTACACTGAATTAATTTTAGTTACTTGGAGCATGTTTAAGCTCTCTTTCCTTGAAAATAGCAACATTGTTAAACCAGGAAAAAAGAAAGTCATCTTAATAGAATGTATGAAATTCTGCTGAACTGGGAAGGAAACAGTGCCTGTAGATATGGCATCTAATGCTGGAGAACCCGATGTAGTTATTATTCTAAAGTGGTTTAGTTAACATGTCTGACTAATATTTGTAAAAAGAATACTCTGAGGTCTTACTGACAGCTTTCATTTGAGAATTTCAAAGTGCTCTACAAATACAAGTTAAAGACATTTTTTGCATCTCTTAAAAGATTGCTCAAATATGTCATTTCACAGAAATGCCCTGTATCAGTTACAGCAGCTCTACAACTTAGAGCAGAATCGTGTATAGTGGGTTAGTAGGGGAACTAACTGTTTCTATATATAACAGAAAACATAAGGGGAAAACCTGTGATAGATTGTAGTTGCAGCTGAACTGGAATTTAGCAAGGCAGCAGTGACCTTTACTGGAGTGTGTGGCTGTCTTGTGCCTGTGACTCGTTGCCAAAAAGAGGTCTGTTTTAGAAGCATATTTAAAGGATTGCCTTAAATAAGTCATTGCCTTACTGTTGTTTTGGGGGCTTAGGCAAAGGAAAAAACAAGGTTTTGCATGGAAAGGCTAAAAAAATTCACAGGTGTGCTTTTTCTCTAAGCAAACCAGCTGATCAGAAATCCAAATGATACTTAATCTGATGGTAACTTCTGTGAAGGGGATTACTCTGTGTGTACATTTCCAAAGGTCCCTTACTTCCAAAGGGTTCTGACTCTGCTGGCTGTTTTGAGTGATTTCTGGTTCCCACCTCTTGCCCACCACCCCCTAACTTTTGCTTTGAATTGCGCGAGTGGCATTGCCTCAGGAGGCTGGAGGAGGTGTCTTTCTATCTCCTTCATCACTCTTCCCTTTGCTTTAGGGAGGAGAAGGGAGAGGTTTGAGCCTCTGTGCGAGGCAGAAGCAGATGTACAATCCCATGCAGCTGCGTGGTGCCTGCTGCTGTGTGATGCTCTGAGGCCCTGCGGGAAGGGCCCCGGATTGGACACGAGTGTAGGGGGAGGACGGAGTGGGGGTGGATTTATATCAGTGGCTAGGCTTGTAACCCTGACTTGTGATTGCTCGCAGTGCTGGGATTTGCAGGGGCGCAAAATGCCTTGCCAACATCTTTTTTTCCGCTTTGTTATTAGCTCTTCTGACCCTGGAAAAAATCATTTGTAGAAGAAAAATGGGACTTGAACACTAGGCAGACAGAAGGATGGGAATGCTAACTTGACTGATGTTTTCTTTGGGAAAATTGGAAAATTTCAGCTTTTGACAATTTTCACTTGAGTTTCTCTATTTGAGCCTTAAGATTTTATTGCAGAAGGCATTCGGGCTCACCACAGAGCTATTGCTGCCATAGTTACTGAAAACTGCATTATGCTGTAGCAGCCGCCAGCTTCTGCATCAGCAGTTGAAGTGTTTGGGGAAGAGGGGAGGAGAATTGCACAATAGGATCCTGGAGAGCTGACGACAAAACAGGCTGGAAAAAATGTGGATTTACAGATGGTTCATTTAGCATGCATCATGCAAACTTTGTGGAGAGAAAAATGAGATGGAAAAACAATCCGGCAGCACTGGTAGAATATGAAAATTTTCTCAGTAATTTGTGATTATCTTTAGTTTAAAGTTGATGTCTTTCTGTTGTTGTAATTTTACTTGCTGTTCTTAAAGGTTTGCTTGGAGGAGGGGTAACTGTTGACGCTTCTTGCTGCATTTGGTACACCTAGAAATCTGCATGCTTTTATGAAATTCTATGCAGGGTTGCTTTTTTTTTTTAATATGCTGTGTGCCAGAGTATGCCGGTCCCATGAAACCAAGATTTTATGTATGTCTTGATACCTACAAAAATTAAGCTTTTTGTCTTATTTTTGTCCTGAGGTTATATTATTTCCTGCTAGAACTATACTGAATGTAGATTGCTTATGTGGGAAGGCAGGAATACAAGCAATAGCAGAAATTGGTCTGTGCTTGATTCCTGTATCTCATACTATTCCTGTATTTCAAGTCTAAATTTAACAGTAAGTCTGATTTAAGATGTTTTAGATGAAAGAAATAAGTGATCTCATCTACCTATTACAGAATGTGGCTAAATTCTTATGTTAACTGTATTGATATTTGTTTTTGTTTAATCATTCAAACGCATTACACAAACTGATTGTTCCTTAAATTGTCTATTAGGTGATTTAGCTATTAAGTATGTGTGAATCTGTTATTTTCTTTCTGGGCCATTGTCATCTAATTTTTTAGTTTAGTTTGTCATGTTATTTCCACAAACCAGCAGGAGTGTGTTGATGTGACACAGCATGTTCAAATGTAGACAGGGAGCATTCTTACTTCATGTTCTTGGTTTCAGCAGTTTCAGTGAGAGACAGATCTGTATCCCAAACCCAAACCAGCCAGTCATTTTGCTCTCTGTAGTTGGTAGTCTCACAGCCAGAGGAAAAACATCTTCTGGCATACCTGTGTTACGTAAGTGGCTCTGCATAAATTTTCATTGTCTTTTTGTTCTGCTTGAGAAAACCATCTTTAAGAAGCAACTTCATAAAAAGATGTTTAACGTTCAATCTCTGTATTTGGACCTGCCTTTACTGCCCTGCCTGGTTTGTGTTTTGTACTGTTAAAAATTAGGTGATGAAGAAAAGAGGCACTGAAATAGCAGCAGAATTCATATATATACCTTCAGCAACAGGATTTTATTACAGAAACTTTAACCTGAGGGAGAGAGAATTGTACTAACTAGCTACATTGCCAGAACAAAAGCAGTAATAATACTGTAATGGTTGCTGTGCTGTGTTTGTTTTTTCCAAGGTTTAAAGTGAAGTATGGGTATGCCTGTGTAGTCTGCCTTTTGGGGGAGTAGTCGTAGTATGGAACTGTGATTAATAACATGTGTTTGGCCTGCATCATGTTCTGTTCTGTGTGCAAACACACATGCCTGTTGGAAAGGATCTTACTGTTTCATGTTAGTTCAGCAAAAAGCCATTACAACACACATGAGGGAATACGCTAGCGCTGCTGAGAACAGCAAACAGCACTCGTCCATGTGCATTGTTTGCATTGCTTGTTCTCTGATACTTTATAATATGGGGGTGGCGGGTCTATGGTTTCAGTATTGTTGGAAAGTATGGGAAGAGCTTGTGACCCTCTCCCTGCTGTAAACAGATGTTACCTAACCACGTCTGCATGCATTTTGAGGTCTTTGGATTGAAATGCAACACTGAGTTGTTTCATATACTTAAAATGTTCTGGGTTTCAATTTGTAAACAGTTTGAACTCTGATAGGTCAATTTTATGGAAAGGGATGGCTGAGAGCTAAAAGTCACGGTTAGGAAGAGTATGAGACATTTTGTAAGGGAAATTTTATTTTATCTAGTTTCGTTAAACAGTTGCAGAACAAGAATTCTTTGTCTGCTGTTTTACTATCATGCTCCGCTTTTCAGCCTTACTGGCAATGATTTACTCAGTTTCCTCAATCTCATACAGTATGGTGCTAATAATGATAAATGAATAGAAATCAGCTCTTCTGATACTTAATTTTCTGATATTTGATAATGTTAATGGATCCTCATCACTCTTCTTGCATGAATGTACTTTGCTTCTTTCACACGTCTCAGACTAAGTGACTTGCCCAAGGTCATACAATTGTCCAGTAACAAATTTAGACTCATATTTTTCAACTTTAATACCACCATAGGAATCAGAGCTTTTATATGTCTGTTAGCAAAACAGGTTAAAGACTAGCCCATCATCAGAGCATGCACAGAGACTTAAGATGTACAATTGCTGTTAAGGTTTATTAATTTGAACGTATCAGCAAGAAGAGGCTTCAGCTGACATCGAGGCTCTGTTAGGTTTAGTGTATAGGCATCCAGAGGCAGTCCTTGCCCTGAAGACCTTGCAGCCTAACTACGTGAAAGCACAGAGGTGACACAACTGCTCCAAAATCAGAGAGGTTTAGTCTCAGATCAGTACTTGAGCCTCCAGATTATATGGCTGCTCCATTACATTTCCCTTGGAAAATATGGAAGATAAGCTGCATTCAAGGGAAAGTGTCCCTCAGAGTTATCATTAAAAGCATGGGAGCTTTTCCTAAATGAGATCCTTCAGATTTAATACTCTGTTCAAAAAGTGATTCTTCTTTAGTTAACCAGTCTCACTTTAACCTCTGAGTTTGTCCCCCGGTAGTTGGTGGTGTTACAAATACCTGAACAGCTGGAGATTTGTAATGGCCATATAAGCATTTCAGTGCTGCAGTGAAGTGTCAATTGAAACCTACTTCAGCTGAATGAGAAATGAGGCATCCCACTCCTATTTCCTGGGGATCAATTAAAGTTTCTCTGAGAGGAAAAAAATTACAAATCACAGATTGTTGGCATCTTTGTAGTCAAGCCAAGGACAAATAGATCTTGGAGCTGCCTATTCTTCTAGCTTGTTTCTGTGGGTCCCAAACAGCCACAAACCATTTAGCAAATGACAGCAGCAAAGTTTGTGCTGTGTTTGCGTCATGCCAGACAATTGAACAGAAGATGTTCCTTTTCAGTTATTCTCACCAGCATTACATTTACATAAACATTAAAAACAAACTGAATTTTGGTTTCCTCAGGTGAGTGAGAGTCACAGTAATATTGTAAATTATTGAGACTCTTAAGTCTTTTATGTAGAGAGGCTTTCCCACTGCTTCTTAAGGAAGTGAAATGTATGTTCCATGTAAAGGTACTCCAGAAGATTTGTAGACTTTGACTGCTTGATTGTTTAATCTATTTTGTCTGCTAGTCTAGCACACCGAATCAAAGTTGTTGCTGTAGAAATAGTTGCTTTGAACACATGCTTATGGTTCTAAATAGAGATGTCAAATTAATTCCTGTGTAGCAAATGTAGAATGCTCTTTTCATACAGATGACCTTGTTTTGGTAATGATTTTTCAAACAACTTGATGTTTCCAAAGCATTCCCTTTGAAATTATATTTTTGTTTTCTTTTGACCTTCAGGGACTCTTTAGAGCTTTGATACCTTTGCTGTCTTTAAAATTATAATAAATACATCATTTACTTCATTAGTAAAATAGGTTTTTAAACATTTTTCAAGACTTAAAAATCTAATTTTCTGAGGTTACATATAACAACGTGGTGTTTAGAAACAAAAAACAGGCAAAGATCATATATCACCTTTATATATAATATAAATTTAACATTAAGAATTTCTGATGATAATGTGCAGACAGGCAGAATATATAGTCCTTTCAGAGGATCAATGTATTTTGAATATTATCATGAATCATGCTAAGAATAGATACTATTTTGATTGTTACCCTGTGTGTGTGTAAAATTTTGCCACACAGTCAGGAACCAAACATCTTGGAGGGGATTGTAAGGCAGTTTTTCACAGGTTAGTCACTTTTCTGATCGCAATTCTGCTCCAAATATAGAAGGAGTAACCTAATATAGATGTTGCATCCAACACAGAATTGGGTGATGAAGTTCTTTCCTTGGTACTGCCAGAGAACTGTCAGTGTAATCTCAACAATGCCTGTAACCCTTTCTAGGTTGGAGATTTTTGACCTGAAACAGAGAAGAAGGTTTGTAATTTCTGTAAAGCACTTTGAAGTACTTAGATGAGAAATCACCTATATAATGTTTATAAAATTGTATAACGTATAAACAACCCCCCTCCCCAGTTCCATTTTTGGAAGATCTACAGCAACATGAAAAGAGACAATATTTTTAAAATTCTTTTTTGCTATTATCTTTCATGTTTGCTGATACTTACAGGATTGTAGCCTGCTGTGACATGCATATACACAGCCACTTTACCATCACAAGTTTTTGGCATAATGCAGCCTTATTGAACAAAACAGTATCTTGAATGCTGTCTGTCTGTCTTTAGCAACATGACTTGTCTTATTACAAAAGTTTGGTATTCGTTTCTGGTTTAAATTCACTGTCAACATTTCTAACAGCAGAGAAATAGATGCTGTACATGAAGAGTACAAGCAGAAACTCAGAGACCAGGAAGCTTTCCACAGAAAACAAATTCAACGGCAGCAGCTCTATGTTGAGGATTTAAAGCAGCAGATCCTGAGAGGACAGAGCAGAGCAGAGCGGGAACTAGAAAATGACCAAGCACTTATCAACCAGCAGATCCAAGAAAGTGGGTACCTGCCTCTTCCCTTCTCTCACTTCCCTTCTAATATTGCATTCTTTCATCCTCTTGATGTTTTTGTCCTAGTTATGCTTTATATTATGAGTGGAAATTTTATTATGGCTTATTACAAATTTTCTCTTATAATTGCCTTTCCCTTGAGAACAGTTATTAAGCTTTGATTAACAGGACTAAAGGGCCTCCTTTGCAGTGCACCAGCAGCACTGTTTAATTAGCTTTGCAGGTCATTGCTGGGAGACAGCACGAGCATGCTACTCCTCTGTGGCACTGAACCTCGTCTCCCATGCTGCTCCCCATCCTGCCTCCCTGCAGCTTTGCTCTGCTCGTATCTGTAGTGCAACTCTGACATGTTGCAATGTAGACCGAGTCTGCTATTGTGTTTTGTTTTCTTGTGACATACCTGTGCTTCATCCAATGAGTTGTTCTGGGAGACTGAAATTGGTGTGACTGTGGTAGTTCCTACTGTAAGCTTTCAGGGCAAACTGCTCCAACCACAGGATGCAATAGGAACAAAGCAGCACTTCCAAGACAGCGATGTGTGTCAGTTGAGGTACTGTCTTTACACATTTCAGTGATGATGTCAACTGTAACTATAGAGACCATTTTCACATACTTTTAATGAATTTCACTCATTAGGAAAAATAGGGCCATGGCATAAGACCACAGCTCAAACTATGTTTTCTGTGAGTTTTAAACGATGAAAACAAAGAAGACTCATCTGAGAAGTAGGTGGGACACTGAAGTTCAGAGCTAAAATCCCAGCCCCAGTTAAGGGAAAGAGTTTCACTGGCTTTTACATAGTCAATATTTCTGCATACACCTGCCCTTTTATAGTATGAAGAAAAATGTATGAAGATATTCTGTGGTAGAAACTGAAGTGCAACAAATTACGATTAAAAATAAGATGTGGGGGGGTTTTTTACCCTAAAGATGACTAATTAGTGGTATTGCATACTTCACTGCTGAATTTGTTTTAAACCAAAACTGGATTAAAAAAAAGAGAAGCATAGTTTGGTTCAAGTAGGAGTTACTTCAGGAAGTTCCACAGTGTTATGCAAGAGTAAAGGCTAGATCAGTGATCAGATTTTGAATAGTAAATAGCTATGTCAGAAGGTAGAGCCATAGCGTATTTGGAGGGGTATTTGTTAATGTCAGTGACTCCTGGCCCCCAGAGGTGCTACTTTGCATGCAGGCGGAGATGTTCAGCAAGATGTCTTGGTGGGGTTGGGCTGCCCTTTAACAAGTTTATAGACCGATTTGAGAATGTTTTAAACCTTGAAGTTTTTGACCACTGAAATTGGGTGGTTTCAATGTTCTCTAGTTTGTCTTCTAATGAATGATTTGATCCAGGTTTCTTGATAAGCAAAGTGTGCCTATTACAAAGGCACCATTCCCACATGGCAAAACCTGCTATTGGCTACTAGAAGAAAACTTCTGTGAACATTTGGAAGCTTCTCAGACCCAAACTTACGCAGTCTGCTATCTTTTAATTATGCCAGCGACAATGAAGAGATTAAAAGGAAATAGAGGTGGTGGAACGTAGCAGAAATGGACTTAGGATATGTAGATAGTACGGAGAACCAGCAGAGTTCCCAAAAAATATTTTTATTTCGTGGCTCTATAGGCTTGTTCTCTGTTTCCATCTAGTTCTGCTGGTTTTGCTGTGTTCATACGAAGCTTAGCCAGGCAGGTAGTTTTGTCAGCCAAATACAATTCTTCACTTGGCAACCCACCAAACTTCTCCATCTCTTCTGTGCCCTATGTGTCTCAGCTCCTGACAGAGGCAAGTTTGTGAGCAGAGATTAATTAGAATCTTAGAGCTTGCAGCTCTCTTGCAGGGAAACTCTTATCTGCCAAATATTCTGCTTGCTAGAAACATGCTAAAGAGGACAGATCTGGAAATAAAGAGAAAAAAGCTTTGTATGTGAACGATAAAAATATTATTAAGAAAAATTAACTAAAACAATGAGTAAAATGCTTCCCTTTTATCCAGAGAGTAACTATAGAGTTAGAATTCCTACTTCTGTGCATGTGCTGTGTGCAGAGCTGCCAACATAAACAGGACAGGAGACTCATTGCAGTAGGATTTACTAATGAAGTATGTCTAACAAGATCGGTAGTCACTAAGCACATGATGCTGACAGTGCCTATGCACTAATGATTTCTTACATTAGGGAAACTTCTACAGCCCCTGCAGCCCGAAATTCCTCTCTTGCAGCTCAGCTGTGCAGAGCTGCAGGTAGCCCTTGTTCATCACATCAGACCAAATTCCTCTTAATTCCGAACCCCCTGAATAGGCAATTCAGGTTACTTATTCAGGAAAGGACTGCAGGTTTGAAGGTAAGCCCAGCCAAGAAAATGTTTCCTGCTAGTAAGACAGAAGTGCTTTGAAAAGCTTTGGTCCTTTGAGAAATGCTCTACTTGTCAAGGAACCTTGCCTGTGATTTTTACATTGCTTTTTCGGCTGAGGATTTTTTTGTTTGCTTTGTACAACTGAATATGTGTATTTTTATAGCAGCATAAAAATGGATAAACTCTGCTTCATTAAAAGCACATGTCCAAGCCATCAGGCACAATCTGGTAGTGGTGATGTCAATAATCCCTTCTTTTGATTGTTACAGTTCATCATAGCTCAGATAGAAGCCAGTGCACTCTGAAAAAGCTCTAAGCACATTTCCTGTGTGGAATAAAGTAGTCTTGCATCCAGGGTTAAAAATAAATCAGCCTGGTGTTCTGTGCTCTCTACTGCTTACCCATTGACTGCAAAGATCAGGTTCTGAATATTTAGAGAAGAATAAGTGTGTAAGCAGAGGTAGCATATTTTATTATCAATTTAGGTTAATCAGTAGGATTGTGAGCATATTTAGCATTTATGAAATATGGGGAACATGAACAAAAGCAGAGAAGTTAACTCTCTCTGTGGAGTAGAGTGGTGATTTTTAAGAAAAATATGCATTGACTGGTGGTATGAGCTTCTCTTTTTTGAATTTTTTTGTCCTGATAGCTAAAGGTTGTGTTGGGTTCACCTGCATTCTTGCCATGAGAGTATTTGATTCATTTCAAGTACATAATATGCTAAAGTGCTCATGTGCAAGATATGTGGGTTCCTATCAGGCTGTTTTGGCAAATACTTGTTGGAGCAGCCATAGTTGCAACAGGTAGTAAATTTGTGGTTGTTGCTTTCCCTCAGCCAGGTGCCACGCAGGGTTTGCGTTGCTTGGGAGGTTTCCATCTGATGGATTTAGAGAGGCTGGAAGAACTGTCCAGCAGGTACCTATATGGTGGCTTCCTTATAGCCTTGTTTTCAACCCACTTTGAAGGTTGCGTGCCCATCCCCACAAGACTGATAGCTGGCAGCTGCTCCCACAAATGAGGTACATCCCAAGTGGGGCGTAGAGGGGTCTAGCCTTCAGGCTTGCTGAACTTGCCACTGATAAGGGCGAGCATAAAAATTGCTGTTTCCTGTGCTAAACAAAGTTCCTTAACATGACTCTGGGCTCCCTTATTTTCAGCATACCTAGGTAAGTGAGAGAAAATAGTTTGCAGGTGGTTTTTGTTGGTTCAGTCAAGTTAAGGAGCAAAGGACAGGAGCAAAAGACACAAAGAGAAATGTTTGGTTTAGAATAGTTGTAAACCACCAAAATGCTGTGATGAGAAGTCAGTAGCATTTTAAGATTACAGGAGTGCTTATTTTTTCATTCAAAATGTAAGAATTTATTAGCCAAAGGCTCATTAGCGTGTGCATAGAATTCCGTTTGCTGCATTAACGCAGAGGCTCTGTTTAGCTCTGTACAACTTCCTCTTTGAGTTCCCTTGTTAACTCTGCTCTCAGTGCACATACATTCAGTCCCTAAGTAACACATACAAAGTTTAACATGTGAGTTCAGAATAATTAAAGCAGAAGTAGTAGCATATTTCACAGTAAAAAACTAATCATACTTCACTACTGTGAATACATAACCTATGTCTGAAAAGCACATGAATTGAACTCAGGCCTTTTAATGCTTCCGCTGTATTTTAACAAGATTGAGGTGGTGTTTGAGTGTGACCTTTGAGAAATTGAAATGTGTTCTACTTTTTGCTTACAAACAAGGTCTTATCCACCAGTCTCCTTAGCTGTACCAGTCAAGCCCCTGCTTATATCTTGCAGTTGTTACCCAAGTCCTAATCCCAATGGAGAGGCTTTAGGTTATCAATAAAGTGCCGTAATGATACATTTTTCTCTAAATGATTTGTCAAGACGTTGCTCTCCATGCATAGACATTCTGTTCTCAAATGAGCTGTCAAGGCTGATTAAATTAAGAAACAAGATAGTAACAATGTTTTTCCTATAATTTTTACTTTCTTTCAATCATTGTTTTGTTTACAGACCAGCAGTGGCTTATAAATGAGAATAAACGACTGGCTGCCCTTCAGCAACAGCAGAGGGAGTTTGCAGTGCAGACAGAGTCTACACTGTATGCAGAGGCTGAGGTGCAGAGTACCATTGGGCTGGAAATCTGCCCTTCCCTGCTACAGCAGAACAAGAAAAGACTGGTGCAGCTGGAGCTCTTGCGAAGATACTCCTTAAAAAAGGCAGAAAGAAACATAAGACGGAAAAAGGTCAAATTCCAGCTGGAAAGGATAGTCAAGAAGCAGAAGTTATTGGAAGCCAAGCGAAACCTAGAGCAGCTGGAAGCTAGCTGCTGGCTCAGTGAAGAGGGTGTGAAACAATCTCAAGTCCTAAACGAAAATACTGCTGTACGGTTCTCTTTGGATCACCAGTTGCAAAAGAGAAGGAAGTCATTGGGTTCAAGTTCCTTGCAGCAGAGGCAGAATTTGTTCTGTAACCCACATCTGCCCCAGGTACCCAGGTAAGTTAACATCTACCAATTCCTCTACATTTTCAAAAGTAATTTAAATTGAAGGTATTTTCAGTGGCCACCTATAATCCAGAATGCCTTTCGGTGAATTGAAACAATCCCAAAACTTGCACTATCAGTGAACTTACTGTATTGTTTGTCACACTGGAGCCATTTGTCCTTTTTCCTTGGATCTGTATGGTGCATTCCCTGCTTAGCTCTTTGACATGGTCTTTCTCACTGCTTTTTACATTCCTCTCTGAACCCTTTCTGTACTTTTTACCTCTTTGTGAATGCTTTCCAGAACTGGCTTAACTCTTGTTCTTATCTTGTTCAAACTGTTGGTAAACGCTAATTTCTGCATCATTTTATCTTAAGGTCAAACTCTTCCTGCAGAGTATTTGTATCATTGGGGTGGTTCTGGATTGGACTTTTAAGTTGGCCAGCCTTTCTCAAGCTAAATAAACATGTCTACACAATAGTAAAAAGTTGGGGTGCTAGGGTGTCTATCACAGCCTAGTCCTAGAGGCTGGAAGTAGCTAAACTCTGCTAAGTGGATTTCTGTGACTTAGAACCATCCTTTATTTCTAACTAATGTTTGCAGCTACTTGAGCCTACAGAGGCTGTATACCAAGCTATACCGCATAGCATAGAGCTCTTCCTTTGTGTTGCAGAACATATTTCAGGATATCTAGGGGACTGTGTGGTTACTGACAGATTTCTTCTATTTTTTTCTGTTCTCTGCTCAAATTTGCTTTTGAAAGGCGTTAAGATTGTTGCTTCATGTATTGTTACTCTTAACTACAAGACATTACTGATGTAGAAGTGTTGTTAAGTACATTATTCAAGAAAGGATTGGGCTTTATTTCTTTTTTATTTCCACAGCTTTTTGTTGAAGAGGGAGACTGTCTCAGAGTTATCTACCTCACCAAGTATTGATCAATGCTGTGAAGGCAGTACAACAGGGAGGTTGTCACCTGTAGAATATCCTTACAGAAGAGGTAAAGACATTTCTGGGAGTGATGACCTTAATGATGAAAAAGGGATCTCCTTTTCAGTCCAGAGGCAGCTAACTGAAAAACAAAAACCATCTTCATTTGGAAATAGAAAAGGAGCATTAAAAGACTCTAATGATTCAGCTATCATGGCTTCTATCAGTAAAAATGATGAAAAAATTAAAAAGTTGGATGACAACGCAAAGCAAGCTGAATGTCAAAACCAGACTTCTAAAGGCTCCTCCCCTGATCTTTTTAACAAGAAAGATGAGCCTGAAACCTTCATTACAGGGGCAAGAATGACAAAAGCAAAGGTGCTAGGAGATTTAAGTCAGCCTGCAAGTAGCAATCTAGAACAAAATAGAGCTCAGGTATCCAATAAAAAGACTAGAATGCATATCAATGGAAAAGGCCACAGGTCTTCTCCAGAAAACTTTCCTAAAGAAATGAAGAAAACAGTGTATGGAAACCCACCATCAGCGCACCTAAACCAAACAGCAAAGAACTGGAAGAGGGAGCCAAACTCAGCCTTGCCAAGTCATGAGAAATCATCAGTGGAACAGCAAGAATTTCTGATGGTGGCGACATCAGTAGGAAATCTCACTAAGATGAACACTCAGGCACCACTCTCTTACGTTGAAAAAAAGTGGCACAGTGCTGAGTTGCTAAGTGCTGGAGTGTCCAAAATAGCCACAGATGTGCTGGGGAACTGGCAAGAGGATGATGAAAACGACATTTCTGATACTGACAGTTCTTATTCTGTTGATTCTCTCTCCTGTGCTTATGCAAAAGCTTTTACAGAGAAACTGAAACAAGAAGATTGTGACAGAAATAAATGTCTTGCCAACCCAGAAGATTCTGAGAGTGATGACAGTCAAATGTCACAAGACTCTCTGGCAGAAAAGGAAAACAAATCCAAAAAGCAAAATAAAAGCCGAGTTCACAAGTCAAAGGCCCACCATGAACCAGTTAAACTTTACAAAAGCAGAACTGAGCACCATATTTCATCTTTCATGACATCATACACATCTCATAGGAGACTGGGAAAGCCTGAAAGAAGCTTTTCTCTGGACAGCTTAGCTGATGGAGAAGAGATGCCAGCAGAAGATCCAGTAGAAGAATCCAAATCTGATTCATCTGATGAAGTGCCAGCAGAGATTTTTTGGAAGTTACAAACTTCTAAATCACCAGCTATACCAACTGAGGAAGACCATGAGTCCAAGACCTGCGACAGAGATACAGAAGGGACAAATTATGATCCGAAGCTGAGCAGTTCCTTTTATTTGGATACTAAACCACAGCCTGCTTCCAGTAATGCTTGCAAGCAGTTGCTGAAGGGGACAAAAGTCTCCTTTGTAGAACAAGAAAGATCTCTTGATACAAGACTGTATTATGCAAGTGGAAATCCTTTGCTTATTACTGATGCTTGGTCTTCCTGCGACTCAAAGGTTGACATCAGCAGCCCCAGAATAACAGCACCTTCTTCCCATGAAAATTTGGAATTTCAAGCTCATCTGTGCTCTTTGAGCAAACCAGAACTTTGGGTGAAGAAAGATGACCTAAAGCAGTCAGCTGCTGAAGTTTCTTTTGTTTCTGGCTCTAAGCAGATACACAGAATTACTCATTTATCACATCATATAAATGAAATAAACACAGTTTTCTCCTCTGACACATCAGAAGTACCTTTACCTGAAACAACAACTGCAAGCAGAGTTTCTGAGACTGGATCATTAAATAAGATTCTTAAGGGGTGGACAAACTCTAATGAAAATTCTTCCTTGGAATCTCAAGATGTAATGTCCTCATTTGTTAGCTCAGTAGGACCAAGCTCCTCTTTTGTTCCTATTTCAGCAAAGCATGATTATTATGAACATTCACGGTCAAATCATCCTGAACAAGAACAACAGAATGAATTATCTACTTACAGGTCTGAATGCACACAAACATTCAGCTGTTTGGAAAGCACCTCCACCGCAGACTGCTTGTCACTGATATCTAGGAAAGAGGAGGATTCTCTCCCCACAACTCATCCAGAACCGCCAAAAGATCACAATCTGAAAAAAACACCTTTTATTTCTGCATTGCCTACGCACATTTTGGAGCAGAGAAATAGCTGTGTAGGTGCAGATTTAGAGGATGATTTCCTCAGAACTTTTGAAAAAGATGACCTTGATGATGACTACAATAACTTGATGACAACATCAAGTATGACAGATTCAGGCAGTGGAAGTGCATCTGTCAGTGCAACTGCTGCTGAATCTTCTACAGGACTTGCTAATAATATGACCTCAAAACAGACAACTGCACTAAAAGAAGTCCAATTTGGAAACCATGGGCAGCTTTTTCCAAGAAGAGAAATACCATCATGTTGTGCTGAAGGTTTCTTTCTCAGTGACTTAACAAATAAGAACTGCTCTGTAGTAAGCGGTTATGAGCTTCAGACATTGGCTGGACAAGGAGCAGAATCGGTGGTTACAGTAGGTCTCCTCAGATCTGGGGAGGATAATTTGGAAACAATGCAAGAAATGGATTATGAACAAATATCTGCAGAAGAAATAACAACAGAGACAGATTTTTCCTCACAGAAGACAACATATCGATGTAACCCTTTAACTGTTGCTCACAGTGCAAGTTACGACCAATCTGCAACACCAATAGAGATGTCTCAAAAAGATATTATCTGTATGGAAATAAGCACAGATAGCTTAGCAGAGATTGTGCCAGAGGTACCTTCATTCAGAGGTAATGAAGAATACGAACCAAAGGATGAAGACTTGTCTTCACTAAATCATTATGAATTCAGAAGCAAACCTGTTTCCAAAAATTATTCCCATGAATGTGCTCTAGCGGACAGTCGGGCAAGTTGCTTATCCCAACAAATTTCAGAAAATTGTACATTATGCATTGATAATATAAGAGAAGAAAGCAGTGAAAGCAAAGAACACAATGTCTTGAATTCTCAGGCTGTAGTTCAGAAAGAATTTTCATCCAAGTATGAAAACTTAGTGGTAAATGAAGTAGGTTACCTCATAGTGAATGTAAATGGGAAAGACACTGAGTCCTTCCCTGCTGCTATTTGTGAAAGTACAAATAATTTTCTCCCAGAATCCAATTCAAGCATATTTTACAAAGCTTCAACAAAAGCTAATCTTTTTCAAAGTGCATCTGAGACTGAAAATTATGATAAAGTATTGGAACATGTCACAATAGTGAAAGGAGATTGCGATGCTACCTCTAATCTTACTGTGGACGTCAGTGCCACAGAAAACTGTTCTGATGTATGTTCTGGCTGCCTTTGCACAGCATGCTCTTCAAAATCAACAGGGCAGAAAAACAGTATGCATGAGATAACCAACATTTCTGTGGAATTTGATGCAGCCATTCTCTTGGAAACAGAAACACAGAGTAAATCTTTACTTGAATCAAGAGAAGAGAAAGAAGCCTTTTTTGAAAGTGATTGCACAGAAAAGGATATCTTGCTTGTTGAAAATGATGTAAACTCAGAGTCAGGAAGAGTATTTGAATATAACACAAATACATCAGCTACTGTTTCTCAAGCGGAAAGTTCATATATAAATAAAGAATCCAAGTTTTTAAGAAACCCGGAAACCAATCTAGAAGAAACTGTAGTTCCTTATCAGAATACAAAAGCAAACACTGATGAAGAAATAACAAAATTAATGGATAGTGCAATCGACTTAGAAAAAAATTCATTGGAAACAAAATCCAGACAGATTAAAAGTTTACCTGACTACCCAGCAGCCAAAGTCCAAAGTGTAACTGAAGATGGGAGTGGAGAGGATTTTAAAGGCATTAGTCTGTCTCAGAATCCAAAGAAAGCTATAGATATTGTAGCTTGTGAAGTTCAGTGTGAGTTTTATACAAATCTGTGCCTGACACATGAAGAGGTGGAGAAAGATGAACTGCAAGTAGCCAGCACTGGGGTAGAACACACTCAGGAATCAAAAGCACTCGTGCATTCTGGCAGCCGACTTGAAACAAGCAGCTTTTGCCAAAAAGAAAAAAGCGAGAAAATAGAAAGAGATATTTATTCACCAGAGTTTTCTGTTGCTCCCCAAACCACTCCTTCAGCTGTGTGTTCCCACACAACAGATATTACTCAGAATACTTCACGTTTCCTTGATACTTGTGAGGGACTTTTACAGATGAACAGAACAATAGAAAATGTGTTTAATACAGAGGACATAGCTGCGACAGTACTAATCACAAGTAGGCAAGGAAATATTTTAGTAAAACCTGAAAATGAAGAACACGTAAATTCTAGCAATTTAATTGAACATTGTGTACCAAACTGTTTGCCCCAGGAAGACAAAGTTAATGAATGTGAAGTGACTGGGAGTGAAGAACAAACTGTCATGACAAACACTGAGGGACTGATTATTACGAGGCAAGAAGTCATGCGCACAGATGAAAATGTTTTATTTACTGAAGAGTCTCCAGCTGTACATCAGATGTATTGTGACAGAGATGACAAAGAGGAAATTTTAAATCAATTTAGGATTCCTGAAAGATACCTGACAGCTTCAGGACTAGAACAGAATATACTGTTAGAAGATGATTCAAGATACCATGATGCTACTGAAATGAGTGAAGACGGTGGCTTAGTGGACTCTGTTACAGATACAAGAAATGCAGTCATGAAAGATATCAATGCATATGAATATTCAGTTGATGATAGTACTGGTATTGACCAATATCGAATTGAACAAGAATTTAAAAGTCTCCACGTTAAAGAGGACAGCCATACATATATGAGTTGCTCTATGCAATATCCTGAGCATGGCACTTCAGAAAACTTGAATGTAAGTATCGCTAGAAAGAGACCTGATATTTGTCAGTTGGATCCAGTAGGCTCCAGAGTCGAAGAGGAGAAAGTGCATTTGATGAATCTAGTACAAATGGTCAAAACAGATAAAGAAAAGCAGATGTTTGTAGAAAACACAGAGGAGGTAGAACTGATCATTTTACAAAACCTGAACAAACTATTCCCTGAAGACAAAGACAGCTGCCAAATGACACATGATGACAGCAGATTAAACGAAATCCTGAGAAAAAGCCAATGGGTGTCTACCAGCTTTTCTAGAAATAATGAAGATATCAACAAGCAACAAAATACACCAGCAACACTGAAGTCTATTGAAAAAAACCAAGAAGGTTCGTTGAAAAACTCCCCACGCCAGTCTGTAAATCATGTTTTACATCTTGGAATAAGTGATGATTCCCATCTTGTTCAAGATGTTCCTGCTGCATTGAAAGGACATACAAAACCGTCTAACAGCAGTGTTGGAACTGGAGCTGTTCTGCCTTACTATGAGACATTAATGGAGAGTGAGGTCTGTGTTGCTATGCCCGTTACAGTCAACAAAACAGGGGGAGAAGACACACATCTTTCTGATAAAACACAAAGTAAGAATGTAGCTTTTCTGCAAGCCAGGACCACACGGAACAGGCAGGAGGAAGAATCCTTTGTATTTTACAGCGCACCTGATTATGCGGTATCTGGGCAACCTGTCAATGATAACAGCTCTTCCACTCCCTACAGTTCAGGCGGTCCTGAGTCTGAAACTGTTGTACTTCAACAAGGGGCCAAAGGAAATTCATTTTCCTTGGGAAAATTAGATTCTTCTGAAGATATAATTCAGGATGTTAACAATGCTCATGAAAATCACAGTGTGGATTTAATGGTTAATAAACTATCAAAAGACTGCCTTAATTCCATAGAAGATACAGCTCAAGAGGAAAAGGGTACCATTGTGCCTGATTCACTGCTCCTGGATAATTCACACCTGCTTTCTTATTCAGAGAAAGAAGTGATGGAAGATACAGGGGGGAGGGAAATGCATTCTTCACTAGAAATCTCTTTGCAAAAAATGTTTCACAATATTAATACGACTCAGAAAGTACTTCACTCAGGGAGTTTATCACAGCATGATGAGAAGGAGAATTTTCTAAGCACAAGCTATACTACAACAACCAGTACAAATGAAAATGCAAAGTTTCCTGGTGTAGCTGGATATCAGCATGAGCCCAGAGAAAATCAGGGACATGGGACTTCTGAAGAGTGCTGCATAGACCAACCAGGCAGCGCTGTTTCTGAGAATGCTTCAACCCTTTCAGAAGGCCTGGACAGGTCTCCATGGGAAAATCCACATTATAGTACAGAGTTTCTAAATTACAATAGGACCTCAGGCACTTCTGAATGTTCTCCTGGTCTCCTGAATCGTCCAGTATCATCTGCAGATGTTTTCATTGCCAGCAATGGAGACAAAGGTGAAAACGATGCTGTTCTCGCTGAAGAAACAAAATACTTTGAAAGTGAATCAACTGATTTAAGTGTATCTGTAACTTTTCCTGACATTTCTCAAAAAGGAGATGAAAGGAAAAATAATTCTGCAGTTGTAGGGGCCACATATGCTGAGAATAATAAACTCCCTGAAAAAGTTGTGGGAACAGATCAAAAGGAGAAAATAATTCCGCGTTCTTTCCAGAATTGTAATGACATAAAAGAAAATAAAGTTCATGAGTACTCAGAACTCTACAGTAGCACTTCTAGTGTGACTGTGCCAGAACTGGGTTCACTTACTTTTCAGAGCCCAGGACAGACTGACAGTAAAGAATCAAAGTCTCTTCCATTCTACTTTGCAGAAGATACTCCAACTGATACACCATTTCAAAGCTCCAAGAACTTCAGTCCTTTTGACACTTCTTGTTTACTTGATGACTCAAAATCTCTAATATTTAGTCAGCTTGAGGACTCGCTTCAAGACACTTCTTTGACTGAGCAAGCGTCCCCCACTTCTGCAGATGTGTGCTCTGCAAAAGATTTTCCCCAAGCATTTGCATGTGCCAATCACCTATCCTTAACACCATTTTCAGAATCTTATTTAAATGCAGATATAGGCCATGGTGGAACTGGTACATATGATATTTTACATACAAATGTATTGAAACATTCTCCTTTTGCTGTTTTGCAAATACAAGACACTCAATCTGATAAGGCTGTGGTATTCGATGAGCCGATACATACTTCAGGAAGTATTTTACTTTCTCTTGCAAAAGAAAACAGGCATTGTCCAGTATCAGACACAGACTCTACTTCATATAAAAATTCTGCTGCAGATGGGGAACCTGTATATGGAAGTAATGATAAAAAATTTGACAATGATTTAAAAGTTGATCGGCACCACTGGGGTAAAGCTCCACCACAAGAAGCTTGCCCAGAACACACAGAGAAAGTACTAAATGATAATTCTCTTTTATTGCCATCATTACCTTTTTGGGATAGTGAAAGGGCAATCCTTGTTAAAGAGGGACAAATGAGAAAAATACTTAACAGAAATGAGGAAGAACTGCATTCAAATACTGAGGCTGAACATTTTGCTGTAAAGACAGAGCAGAGAATAACATTAAGTAGAGAACCTGTTGAAAAGCAAACTAATGAATCCTCAAATTCTGCAAATGAATTAATAGGCTCAGAAGTTACAGTGTTGGAAAATCTGTATCCAGGAGACGTTGGTGTGGATCCTGAACACAATTGCAGTTCGCTTAGTCCAACCTGTCCCACATACAGCAGAAGCACTGATCCTGGACGACTGTATCACACTCTCTTGGGTTTTGAAAAAAACCCTGCAGATCTGCAAGATAATTGTCAGTATGTGCCTACAGATGAACAGACAGAACAGGTGCCAGATAGAACAAATATAGATGACAGAAAAGAGATTTTGCTTTGCAAAAGTAATACAGGTTTGAGCATTGATAGCCCTGCTGATGATGCTGATGCAGACAATTGTTCAACAACGGGAGACACTATAATGAGGAATAAGACTCTGAAGTCAGAAAAACTGAAGTTTTCTGTAATGAATAATGAAAGTACCTCTGTAAAGTTTTTACCAGAAAACCATGATATGCTTCCTCAAGAATCCAAATTGGTGCAATTCAGGAGCAAAAGGTCATATTCTACTACACAGAATACAAAGAGCTATAAACAAAGTGAACAGAGACCTTATTTACAAAGTCACAGACTATCAGCCCCAGCTATTGCTGTCTTCTCTGATGTAGAATATACTTTGGAAGCTTCATCTAAGGCAGATCCTTTGTTATATTCTGCATCTAAATCACTACAAGATTTAAATATGAGTGTAGAGCCTCCATCACCAACTGAAGATGATCTTCATGGAATTGAAAGATTTTCAAAGCAGGAATCAAAGAACTTTCTACAGGTTAAATCTAAACCCAGATTTCAGCAAAGAATGGCACAAACTAAGAAGCTTGCAAACGGCAATCCCCCAAATTTACAAAATTTTGCAGCAAGAACCCAAAGCAGCCAGACTTTAAAAGACCGTACTACTCAATCTCCATCATCCTTACTGCACACAGCTCACCGTTCTGTGGGCGCCGAAGCAAATGCCCATTCAAAGAGTAGTTCTGTAGCTCAGTGTAGTGATGGGAAAGTTGAAGAAGCCGGATGCCAGCCAGAAACAGATTTATTTTTGCACGACAATAAAGATACAATGCATTTTAGTTCAAGTGATATCAACCCATATATTCATCCATGGCAACAAGATGGATTGTGCAAGATTGGCTGGAAACAGTATGTTTTTGGAAGTGCAAGTGATGTCTCTTGCAATCAAATTCCTTTAAACCTGGAAAATCATAAAGTTATGAGATGTTCCAGTGTAGACAATGGATTGAATTCTCAAAATTCTCCTTTTCATTCTCATCTCAGTTCGTACGCTACAGCAAAAGTCTTATCAAGCACTTTAAGCAGCATTGAAGGTATTCAAGGATGGGACAATGTCAGACGAGACTTTCAATCTGCATACTCAAGTGACAGTACCAAG
Organism: Ibidorhyncha struthersii; assembly: GCA_013398815.1. NCBI lineage: Eukaryota > Metazoa > Chordata > Aves > Charadriiformes > Charadriidae > Ibidorhyncha > Ibidorhyncha struthersii. Next base: position 162,176 of record VZSZ01004077.1, read on the forward strand.
CAGTATAGCAACGTATCCAGTGAAACATTGGAAACTAATCCAGAAAATAACACTGTTGAATCTGAGAATCCTTCTGCACAAACTGGTAACTCTTCAATGCAGGTTGATGAAATTGTACTATTGTATCCTTCTGAGTCTGAAAAGTCTTCCAGAAAACTACCAGGGATGACATGTGAGCAGGGAACACAAACAGCAACTACAGGAAGGTATAAAAGGCAGAGAAGACATCAGAGAAGCTATACAGATGTTTCTGCAAGAAAGCAGGAAACAAAGAGAGATCTATTTCATCAACCTTCTTCTTGGACAAGCATGCAGAACCTGTCCATGCATCTGTCGCAGCTTCTTCAGAACACTTCTGAGCTGTTGGGAAACCTCTCCCAACAGAGTGTTATAGACAATGAGCAGAATGCCAAAATCAGCCAAAGAGGAACTGAAGAGGCTGTAAAGGCTACTAGATCGGATAGCTGCACTCAGACTACAGCAGATGTAGGCACTCAAACTGAGATTTTGGAAGAACGTCAAAGCAAACAGGAAGAAAAACAAGTGGAGGCAAAAATGGAAAATGAATTGAAGGCAGCTCAGGTGGTAAACATTGATTGGAAAGGAATAGGTGCAGATGCAGTAGGTAAGATTCCCAAAAGGAAAGACGAAACACTCTCTCTTGAAGAAAGAACACAAGAACGAACAGGGATGAGAAATCTGGGCAATCCTGACTTCCATGACAGTCTCAACAGCATTTTGGAAGACTCCTTTATGCGTCTGCCTCTCTTACCCAGAACCTCCACTCCTGCCTTAGATTTTCAAAAAACATTAAATGCACAGCAGAACGTTACTTTTGCTAGTACCAGAGTTTCATCTGTCACATCATCTTTGCTGAGTTCAGGGCAAGATGGTTCTTCATGCACTGTAGTTAGCAGCCCTACTAATAGCACCTCTCAATCTCCAGCATCTTATGTTCAGGATAAAAGAAGCATCAATGAACTAGAGGTTCCAGCGGAAAGAAAATTTTGTTACAAAAACACCCTGCTAGTTGATAGAGCCTCTTCCCCTATTCTTACTCTTAGTGCTAGTCCCAGCAGCCAGACTGCTTTTAGCAAGTCTGTCTGCCCTGTTAAGGAACCTCTTGGATATTCCAGTGATGTTTCAAGTCCCCTTCACAACCAGAGACAGCAGAGGGCAGGCCTGCAGTCCAGCATGCAACCTCATGTGGACAATTTTTCACAGACAGAAACAGACAGTGAATCGAGCACTTCTAAAGACAACAAGGGCATAAGAAGGAAATCCGGAGGTTTCTCAAATAAAAAAGCAGCCAAAGAGCTTTTAGGACAGGATGGTTCAAAAGACTTGGAACAACAGCATAGACTCATGGTTGACTCCCACACTACCATTTGTGCAAAACGACTGTATCACTCTAGTAGTATGTTGGAGGTGTCGGGCCACAGGGAATTTTTAACAGGGGATCTTGGAGACCACAGTCCACTCGCACGTTCACTTCGTTGTACATATGTCACGAGGGGAGGAAGAGGTTCTTCAGCTGGAATCGGACATGAAAAATATGTTGGTAATTCTGATACTGCTTTGATTCATAACTACTCACCTCCAAATGCTGAGTTACTTTTTAATCAAAACATTAGCACCTCTTGTTCAAGTAAGACAAATGCTGGCAGGTCCCCTGAACCTCTGGTAGAAGCATCTTCTCTACAATTTCACAATTTCTTCTGGAAAAGTGAAAACAGCTGCCCTCCGCCGCTCTCTGATGTGAGCGATGAGCAAACTTCCTTCCAGGACGACCACACAGATTCTGTCACTGAAAGCGAATGTGACACTGAAATTCCTCTCAACAAAAATACTACTTTTGCAAGGCCTTACAGGCCTCGGAGCTACAGTCTCCGTGACTTACCAATACACAATAAATTTAGCAATTGGTGTGGTGTTAAGGGCAGCCCTTCTCCTTCATTACTCAGCTTGAGTGGCAGTGTGACCGACTTACGAAGTCAGGCAGAAAAGAAACCTAGAAGCGCGCGAGCAACAGAAATGGAAGGGAAACCCCAGCTTTCTGACAGCAGGAGCAGAGAGATCGAGAGACTTCAGAGAGAGCGCGCTCAGATCATGTCTGGCATTCACCTGGATCTGCATCAGCATCCCCTCACTGTGGAACTGACCGAAGCAAAGCTCAACTACGGCATCGGGGAAACGGATGCCCTGCTGAGGGTCCTGCAGAGCGGAACTGCAGATGACCTGGTGGCAGTTCCAGTGAAGCAGCAACTTTATGAAAGGTAAATTACTTAAAATAGTGTCGTATTGAGTATTTTGTATACACTTCATGTACACTTCATGCAGCATAAACAACATTTAGTAACGAGCACTTAATCACTTAGTCACACTGAGTGAACTATATGTGAAGAGTACAGTATTAGGCTTATTTTGTATATGGTTATGTAATGCATTTAAGACAAAATTTTGGGGTTACTTCAAGAAAATAGTGAAAAGTATAAGATTCAGTGTAATTCAAATCTAGTGTCACCCCACTCTTAAATTCTAGCAGCTATGACAGTGGTCGTGTGTACCTGGTAATTGTGGGAATATATTTCATTCGTTTATTGCAATGTAAAAAAATTTGATACATCCTATTTATGGGAGTCTTGTATCTCATTCATGCTTCTGTGAATAAAGGCTGCTGTATGAATATGCAAAAAAAAATTTAAAACTCCGTAAATATACAAAATAATAGATTTTTGCGATTGGATTATGGAACCCAGTTTAGGAAGCTGTTGTAACTAAAAAAATCTAGGAGTAGCTACATTAGTCTCCATCCTCAATTTACCTCTCAGCCATTACAAGCAGTAACCAAGACCCTCTTATGCATTTCCCACTATTACAAAAGCAGTGGAGTTATATAATTTCTGCATCATCTGTCAGCATGTGGCCAGAGGGGTATTTGCTAGGGGAGCATATAAATTTTACATTACAAAGCTAACTAATATTTAAGTGTTTTAAAAAATCAGAAAACGTAACTTTGCAGGGTGCATTTTGTCACTGTAATCACATTTCCCTGACAGACACATGAGGACTATTGAAACTTTGAGGAAGGAAAGAGAAAAAAGGCTGCAAAGATACCAAAGAAGCCGAAGTCTGAGTCCTCAAAAGCATTTGAGTCTGTTGCAGACGCTGGATGGAAGTCAGAGGGATCTAGATCTCCCCAGCAGACGCCGAGAGTACCTGCAACAATTGAGAAGAGATGTGGTAGAAAATACCAGGTAGGGCATTAGCAACCTCTCTTCTGCCCTTTTGTACATTACCAGTGTTCACAGTGGATGCACATTAATTCTTCTTACTGACATCTGAGACTTCTGTGGCAGAAAAATTCTTCTCAATGCAGAAGTGTTAAACTTCAGGATAGAAAGTGCTTTCAGGAAAAAGGTGTGCCTGATTTTAGAAAACATTCATTAAATATTCCATCTAGTTTATTTCAATCCATAACAAATGTTTCATTTATTTTATGTGTACGATGTATGGGGACAGCTGAGTATTTAGACTTGACTCATTATAGACCAATTTGTCTTCTTAGTCCTTCACTAACTTAAAAGCCACATGAAAGAGTTAAGTTTCATGTTTTCAAAAAAGTTCTGCAACCCTTCAGCATTTAGAATTTGAGTTTCTCATCCCCCATCATATCCCCTGAATGACTTTTGCTTCCTTTGTCAGGTTATTTTCCCAACATAATTATTTTACATGTAATATGCCAAAGCAGTAACCTTAGATCGTATGGAGAGCTGACTTAGAAACCAGTGCAATTGTTGGCATAATCTCAGTGGTAAACTGGACTTGCAATCTGAATAGTTTTCCAAGGTTGATGTCCTTGCAGCCTTCAGTGAGCAATGAGAAACTTTTTGGAGGCTAATGTGGTGGGTTTTAATTGCTTTTCTGGCAAATTTTCCTGTTCCGTGTTGAAAGTTGATTTTCTCATGGTATCTTGTCAGGTGAGATGATGTCAAGTAATTATGTGTGTTTTCCCCCACTTACATATCCTTACAGAGTTCAAGAACCAAAAAGAAGAAGCATTCAGCATCCTTCAGACATCGAACTGCTGCTTCGAGACTACCAGAGGGCACGAGAGGAAACCAAAACTGAAATTGCACGAGCTAGGGACAAACTTCGGGAGAGAGCTGAGCAAGAGAAAAGGCGTATACGGGAGCAAATATTTTCTCAGTTACAGAAGGTGAGCGTTACAGAGGAAACCATTATGCACTATTCACACCAATGCATTTTTTTAAAAGAAACTTTTCAGTGGCTAATTCTCCTGTTTGATACACATCAGCGTAGAAAAAATAAAGAATTAAATGCAAATTTCTGCCTAAAAAATCTCAATAATACTGAACTGATACTGTTGATGCTTCTGAACTACATCTTCCTGAAGCCACATTTTATGTAGAAGAAACCCCTAATGTTTTCTCATTGGATTGAGTTTACACAGCCATCCTGTCGGGCATCTGCCCAGTCTAGGGAAGAGTTCTGCTAAGGTAAACCGAGTTTATTTCAGTATGTACTTAAACACAAAGGCCTTTATTTTTCTCTTTTTTTTTTTTTGTTTCTCTTTTAGATTGTCCTCCATGTGTGTATTTATCCTGTACTTTTGTTTCTTTCTGCTGTACTTTGTTTACCCATCTTGCACAGTCCAGTGTGTGCATTTTTCTCCAAGATGCAAGGACAATACCTCATTAGGATGTGGCTGTTCTGCCCCATTTCTGACTACAGTTTTACGCAGTAACCTTTGTCACTGCCTGACAATGCAGCTGCCATCGTAGCTGCACACCTCCTCTCCTCATATGTGTGTATCTGGTGTGAAATGTGAACGCTCGTTTCATTCCTCTGCACCCATTAAGGCACCTCGAATTCAGGCACCTCCACTGGATGACTGGATTTTACCACATCTGTTGCCAAATTTTTCATGTGAAATGTAGGCGTACTTCACCTAAGTTGGAAAACCAAACTTAAAACTGCTCTTGAAAGTAGAAATCATCTTGAAGTTCTCAGTATTTTCTTATTATCTAATTTTTATTTCATTTTCTGGGCTGGCATTGAGTAGTTGCACTGGCCTAAAGTAAAATCTTCAGTCTTTGACAACTACATGTGACCAGCAAGTCAGGGGCTACTCGAGAAGTAGGCAAAGAGCAACACGTGGGACTGTAGAGATCTTTTTTTAAACGACTTTTTCCCCTTAAAAACATCCTAGTATTGGTTAGATAGCCTGGACTGTCGTATGTGAAGAACAACAGCTGAAGCTGCGTTTTCCCAGACTGACAGGTTTTACAAGGTGATTCGCTCTATGGCTTATGTAATCTTAGTCTTTCAAATGAGCCTCATTTAATACTTTCCGTATGGCAACAGCTTTTGTCCTGTCAACACTCCTTGAAAGAAATTGGACTTCTTTAGATTATTCCTCTTTCATGTTTCGGTGTTGTTACTGATTTGGCTAGCTGTTGTGCAAGGTGGTTTGTGTGGTATTTGTTTGTAACGCTGTGATACCTCTTACAGGAAGAAGCGCGGCTGAAGACTCTTGCGAGTACAAGCACTTTATGTACAGACTCCAGCCTCAGCCTCTCCTCTGGCCCAACATCTGGCTACAACAGCAGCAATACTGCTACGTATACTGCAAGTAACCTCAGCGGCCAGGAAGGGCAGGTGAGAAACAAGTGGCCTGTGAGGCTCATGTCTCCTGATGCTTCAACAGTAACAGAGAGATGATGTGGGAACAGGAACCTTTATTGAGAGGGTTCATATTCTGTCGCAGCTCTCAAGCAGGATGTGTTTGTGTCACTAGTACACAAAGGGGCGACATGGGGTGGAGGGCGCATTACCATGTAATTGCAAAGGACAGTGACACTTTTATTTTTCTGAGTGTTTTTTTTTTTTTTAACTCTTAGATAAAAAGCAGATAGTGTTGCTGTTGTCAGTAATGCCACTCTCTGTCAAATGTTTTAGAAACAATAAGCCTTTTCTTGTGATAAACCAGAATCCGATATTCTCAGTGTGCCTCCCTTAATGATGCATACATTGGCTTCAGAGTTTGTGTGTGCGAACATGAACTTTCTTGAAGTTACTTTTTGGTGTATGTACCTGTGCTAGCTCCTCACACTCGCTTTGCTATAGTTCCTGAGTCAAGGTATAATTTCATAACCAGGGGAAAGGCACAGGAGTTACCTCATCATAAAGAGAAGCCTCCAGCCTCGTAAGGCAGATTTGCTAAAAATATTCCGCCTGCTATGTAACATAATTTATTTTTCTCAGTTCACGCCAAAAGCTCCCACTTCTGCTCTTTCTTAAATCAGGTTTCTTCTGGAAATGCTTTGTTATCAAGAGATACAAGAGGTCGTTCAGCTGTTAGAAATAGTCAGCTTTATGTGTTAGAGCAATTACAGAAGGATTCAACATTTGGTAAGTAAAACATACATTAGTTTGATTTGTCATTTATTCAAATCAAAATCTAATTTGATTCGAGGTGTTTTGAGGATGCCCCTACCATTCCATGACTTCAGAAAAATACTGTCAATGAATAGCCAGAGCTTGCTTTGAATGAACCAAGGAAGCATGCGGGGGCACTACAGCTGCAACAAGTATAGGATTGTACACACAAGTTGTACAGTCAAAACTGATGTTGCCTATTCTTTAGGTTGTTGTTAGCTCATATGTGGTAATAACCATTAAACTTGAGTAATGCAAGATGTAACTGCAGTGTAATTACCAATACGCAGATTGTCTAGACAAGGGATGTTATCTCCTTCATCTCTTGATGAGGATCAGGTGGATTGGGTGCTCCAGTGGAGGGTGTAGGTCCCTACAACTGCAGAATAGCGGTGAGTTTTCTTTGCATCTTTTTTTTTATTCCCCTATGGTTTGGTTTTGTTTCCTGCAGAAGCCAGCAGAATCCAGCCACCCCTTCCTTCTAGCAGCATCAGCTGCAGGTTCACTCACGGATTAACTATTTCCGTCAGCTCGTCTTCAACAAAAGGATACCAAGATTTATCCAAACATATCTTGGCTAATGCTACCACTGAGGTAAGTAAATAAGCAGAGTTTTCACTTATTCCTGTACATCAGAGAGAGGCACACAGAGCAATTTTACATGGCGGGGGAAAGTGAGGCAGGCTGCAGCAGCGGCGTTCGGAAGAGACTGCTGCATCTTAGCTGAAATGTTGGAGTGAAGCTGGTGAAACTGCTGAACTCCTCAAGCATCCAACAATTCCTACAGGGCAAGTTTTACGTATCTGTGTATGACAAGATGTGAGTGTGTAGCTAGAAGGAAAGCATACCATCTTCGTATTTCAGATCAGGTAGAATCACTTCAACATCATTTGGGGATGCATCCTCTTCCCATCTCCCATTTTCTCAGAATAGTTTAGCCTAGCATGGGGGCTTGGGCTTATATATGTATGTGTCCTCCTTCAGCAGAGAATATGACAGGCAAGTCAGTCTGGCTGCTAATACTCCCTAAGGATCATGAGCACTGTAAAACTATTTGTGGTAAAGGCAGCTTAGTAGTTTGAGTAGAAGAGAATGTAGTGGCACGTAAAAGCTGAACACAATTTATAGTTTATACAACTTTCTCTTACCTGTACATTTGTCACTGTTTTCTAAGGTAATGGCGGCGTGTTCTCATAACCTGAGGAATCTCTACACATGCCAAGCAGCAGCTGGTTGGAAGTAAGCTTATGGCAGGTCTTTATAATGGGAGGCCTTTTTATGTACTTGGCCCTTCTGTGTGCAAACGCTTTTTATTTGTCTGACAGGTACCAGTGTACAGAAAAAGAGGTGCTGGTTTACTACAAAGTCTTCCCTTCAGCAACAAGGCACGGGTTTCTGGGAGCAGGAGTGATAGAAAGACCACTTCCCTGCGTGTGGGGACTAGTGAGGGATCCTGGCAAAAGGCACCTGTACGACAGAACTATCAACACAGCACGAATACACAAGAAGGTAACCAGCCATATTCAGCTGGGTGAGTATCAACACCAACAATGGGCCACCATTACCATTACACGCTTTTCCCAGCTCAGGTTGTCAGCCAGTAAGAAGTTTAGAGGCATCTTATTTCATTTCTTCATGCTTGAATAAACAATTTCATATTTTAATATTTGCATGATTTTTCCAAAGGATAATATTAAACGCATCTCACTGCAGAAGTACAGCTAGAGACAGTGGTTTGAAAGTCAAAGTAAATCTTGAGTGGCTTGAAAAAGCATCTTAGTGATGCATTATAGCATATTAACTAGAGCTCTGCCCTTAGGCAACAAGAAGTCAAAATAAAATACTGCATGTGCATTTAAGGGGTGGGGGAAAATTGTGACAAGTTAAAGTTGTCAAAGTCTAATTCCCCTTTTTTTGGTTTTGGGTGTTTTTTTTCCCACAGTATATTTAGTGACCGATACCTCCCTATGTTACCTAAAGCAACCCCGGGATTTCTGCTGCATTACTGTAGAAGCCAAAGAGGTAAAGTGAACATTCTCTCTGAAGCACTGAGTAATTGTTCTGAGCTCGTGGTTCAAGGACAAAGGACAGAAAGAAGGAAAGTCCATGCTCATATATCCAGAAGTGGCAGTGTAATAAGAAGCTGTGCTGATATGACACAAGGGAATTATGTATAAAACCCTCTTGTGAATGACAATTGTCAACCGAGCCCCACTAGGCAGTAACACAAGTGTTACACAGTATATTCTGGTTACAAACGTGCAAGATTATGACAACAAATTATTTAATAAATAACACGAGAAATACCTATCTCTTACTAAAAGAGCTCTTAAGTAATATGAGAAATAAGCCTCATGGCAAACAAAGAAAACATTGCTAGATGCATTAAAAAAAAATTCAAATTGTCATCTTTACACTTTGTCACATGCAGGAGAACTTGTCTGTCTTGGCTATTCAGTCTGTCTATGATGCATCCATGCCTCACCCTTGTAAAGAAGCAGTGAGAGGGGAGATTTTGCCAAGTGCTTGGATACTGGAACCTGATGTGGTGAATGGAAGAGATATCACCAGAGTTATTTACATGGCACAGGTAAGATTTTGCTCTATGTCCAACTGCGAATGCAAAAAGCCATTACGTATCAGAACACTTGAGAGCTGGTAAGTAACAAAAACTATAATCCTTATGCTACGCTCCATGAAGTTTAAGTGACCACAGAAGTCACCTCCGCTTCACACTGTTATCTAGCATGAAGTACAGTAATGCAGAGAAATCTTATTAGCATTGTGTTTAAGCACACAATCCTAAGTTTTTACAGCATCTAAAGCTGCTCCCTCGGAAACCAAGACTCTTCTGTAAAGGTTTATTAGCAATTTTATATGTTGCATTCTCACACGGTGAACCAGTATGGAGAGTCTCGTTTGCATTTTCATCTTGCTGAAGGAAGTCCACCTCAGGTTATACTATTTTCAAAATGCATGGAAATACTTGTTATCTTTTTTTAACTAAAGTCATTAATTCTTCACACTTAACAGATACAAAAGAGAAGTCAAGATTAGGATGCCAGTTAAGAATAAGAAAATCCTGCCATCCATTTTGTACAGACTCATTTGAAATGTAGGCTCTCAGACAGTGGTACTTAAAAATGTCCAGAAGAAAATACCATGATGTGTATAATTTATTTTAAAGTACTCATCTGAGAGCTAAAAGGCATTAGTCCTTTAAACTCACCTATATAAAAGATATTTTTAGCATACAATTTAAAAAATATTCTCCTTAAATTGTAGTAATTAGTATATGCATTTCACAATGCATATGTGTAATGTATATGCATTTTAAAATTTTATGTATTTTATATTGCATTTTTGTATATGCATCTACATTTTCAGTAACACTGTATCTGTCTCAAATGAGTAATATTTAATCTAAGCTCAAATGCAAAAGCAGTGGGGGTCATATCTGCTCAAAGTAACATCAAATAACAAAGCTTTGAAAGCCTATGGAGTATCAGGAAGGAAAAGATACAAACCACACAGTAATGATAGCATTTGGCTGTGAACTGCTTTTGTGCTTAACATATACTTGCAACACCAGAACTATTCCAGCGTGGAGAATTGTTTTGTTCAAAAACAGGTACAAACCCCACCACGCAGCCTTTCTTATTCTTGCAGGTGGATCTTGGTGCCCCAGCTATCCCCGCACGGCTCCTGAGTTCCATAGCTAAGCGACAGCCTCTGGTGATTGCTCGGCTGGCACACTTTCTTGCTAGTTAGTGTCTGGGACAGAACTGCACACTTAACAGCAGCTGAAGGTTCCCGAAGAGACACAAGCATCTGTAAGGGTAATGTCAAATGCTGGCTCGTAAGACAGTCACAACCAAGCCTCGCTTGAGGAGCCTAACTGCTAATGTTGGACTAAACAAAAGTATAGCTAGAAAAAAAAGGATCATTTCTTTTAGCCAACGCTGCTCAGAAGAAACCCAGCAAGTTTTATGGGGAACCTGTCCTCCCAGAGGCAGCTGTGGAAAACCTCCATGGAACAGCAGCAGGAAGATGTCCTGCCTCTATCAAGAGCAGAGGAAGAGACTTTGCTTTACAGTAGGCAGAAGTGTATTATGTAATTTCCGTTTTCAAGAGGCGTCAAAGATCAACCTTCTTTCTTTAAGAAAGTTTAGGCAGCAGTGAGAAAAAGGCAATGGAAGCAATGAAATGCACTACCAACTGAAAACAGTACACACATGGCTTGAGACCTTTTACAAGCTCTTGAGTAGAGCTGCGAAGCTACTTTCTAATGTTGAGCTAAGTATCAAATGCAGAATTTGTAACAGCGTAGATAAATCATTTAACTTAGCTAGCTGGCTACACTTCCCCTTGAGAAGGGAAGTTAAAAGAGCACGATGCCCACTGGTCACCCTGCACCCTGGATAGATTTTTCTCATGTAATTGGCGGACTACTTGCAGCCAGTGTGAGGTATTTCAGATTGCCACTACACTATGCAGCATCAGTGGAAGCCACCACACCTCAGGACACAGTTTTACTGCACTGCAGAATTAGGTGCTTTGAAATAAAGAAACCAAACTGACAGTTGTAAACAGTGACACTTTGCCATTGATAGGGAGTAGTACTGAGTAATCAGCTTCTTTCTAGAATTTAAATCCTGCAAATAAGAATAGCTTTTTTGCATCAGTCCTTCTACACTTTTACCCAAATGCATTAAAAGTTGAAAATGGAGCCCGGTCACAGTCTTATTGCACTTCTTTGTTGGTGGCCAGCTGTCTCGCTGCAGTGAGTGCAGGCTCTCCTCCTTCAATTACCTCATGGTATTTCTGTTGAACTTAGTCCAACAATCCTGCTCTCATGCTTTACGTGTTTGTTCAACATGCTCCCTAGTTTGGTCACAAATTCCTAAAATTAAACAAAAACACAACCAACTCAAATATCTGAATAACTTCATTTAGTTCTTCAGCACAATGGTAAATAATCACTTTAGGTATCTTCTCTAAGCAATAAAAGATACTATGATATGCTTTCTTTAGCTTAAAAAAGCCCATGTTGTTTAAGAAGCTGTTGCACTTTAAATTTGTCAAGAAATATGTATTCAAGCATCCACTTTACCAGAGTCAGCATCTGCTACTTAAACACAATTACTTTCAGTAAAAGATGCATTTTCCCAGCATATAGTGGTTAGCTGCACTCCCCACCTTTGAGTTCAAGAGCCAAGATATACTTGTACTATATCTTTGCACAGGGGTAATTTTGGCTCTTGGCTTCTATGTTACTTCCTGTTACTAATATACTAAGTTTTAAAAGAAAAGGTAATAGCTATTTTAAATTGATATTTAAGAAAATAGCAGTTTTGAGACATATCAGCCCAAGGCTTTTTTTTCCCCCCTTTAAACTATACCAGGTAGGATAACAAAACCTTTCACTTACAAATTTGCTTTGTTTTATCTTTAGGTGGTCATGGTTACAAACTTAACACCAATGTATTACTGTTCTCTTTTGGTGAGGCTCAGCCTTTTCTTAAAAACCTGCCAAACTGAGTCAGGGCATGGTTCCCTTCAGGTGTCATGCATCTTCCATAGCCCCTCAAGAAAAAAGGGGCAACCCCTCACAGTTTGCTGCAGCTGAGCAAAAAGGCAGATTTCCAGATTTGCAACCTGTCATACAGCCTCTGCCCCACCTTTTGGTGGGAACCAAGAAAGGAAGAGCAAACAAGGCAGTACGTAAAAGCCCCAGAAAAAAATGAGCAGGAGCAGAAGCAGCAGCACGGTGTATTGGGTCTATCCCCAGTGCTGCTTCCATGGCATTCCAGAGGAGATGGGGGGGGTCTGCATGCAGTCCCCAAAAGATCTGCTCAGTGCTTTGCTTTTTTTTCCCCCCTTTTATTTTGGACATGGCACTAGTGATAAAGCAGTTTTTGTAGGAAAAACATCTAGGGGGACTCCTGTTGATCAACGATGCCAGTGCCTATGAAGGATAATGTCTTATTGTACAGTGCATCAGATGTTTATTTTTATATATACATAAAATTTTTTTTCTATGTTTACAAATTAAGTTATTTATATATGCTTGTTTTGAAGCGTTTTTATATGCTATCAAAGCTAAGTTTTATTTTTATCGGTATTGAATTAATGTAACTTTTTTTTTAATACAAGCTTCAATTGATACTAAAAAGCCTATTTATATGAATGTTTTCTTTTGCAAATATAACATTTTATGGTACCTGTTAATGTACGGCATTGGTTTGCTTGGAAGGAAGAAATAAAAACCCAGCAGATATCTAATTTGTTAATGTACAATGGGCAAAACCCTACTTCCTGTAAGTTACTGCTGAGCAGTAGATGATCAAACCAATTGTATCGTACCACCTACTGTTGCATCTCTGCTCTTAATCAAGATTGCTATTTTCATATCCACAATAAATGGTATTTTCTACACAAGAAAAGGTGCCCCACATTATTTTGCTCCAGCTAAGATACCCATCTATGGCACTACGCTGGACGGAGAAATAACAGGAAGGCTGGCCTGTCATCAAACAGGTAGGGCTCCTACTTACCTGCCGAGGAATGTCCACCGAACGTGAATTTGTGGCACAAGAGGCAAGAAGCCAGTCATTGCTTAAATTTGGGTTCTGTGACGCAGTGCCTTGTCTGAGGCAAAGGGTGGGGTTTGGTTTGGGTTTGAAACAAGGCACTGGCTAAAGCTTCTTCCCGAGTCCAGTTACACAACTCCTCTGACCTGCACATCCAGAAGGAAGTTAACATAATGCCATTTTTCCTCATTTTCTTTTTTTTTTTTTTGCAGTAGGAAAGACTGACTGAAGGAAGACCTAGCGCTCTCTTCTCCCTGCTGCTCCCCTCCTTGCAGCACTGCTCGCACTACTGCTAGAGGCAGCGCACAGGGAACAGGTATAATGTTTGAAGCACTCGCACAGAGGAGAGGCTACCAGCCCAGCGGGGCTGCAGAGTCATGCATCCTCGTGAGCACAGGCCCACTGCTGAGTATCCCCGCGCAGAAAACAGTGCGCTATACAACTGTTCCTAAGGTTTAGTTAGTCTTTACAGAGCAACCAAGGCTGAGTACCATGGGCTGCCCAGGAACTAGAGTAACTACATTAAGACATAAGAACATGAAAAGTGAGATGTTTGTTTCTTACCTGCTGGCTCCCCCTGAAGAACTGACTGCCTCCTGCCCCACAGGGCACAGTTAAGCTTATTGGAAGTAGTAAAGCACTCCTGGGGCTTGGTCAACTTTTAAATAAAAATTTCCATGCATATTGGATTAGAGAAGGATAAATCAGGTACTTTGATTTCATGAAAACAGCTCTGGCCACAGTCTCTGTGCAAACAGTTTTGGAATATCCAAATAAGGTCACCTCCAGGGCCCAGAGCACCTTTTTAACCATTACAGATTCCAGCTTCTTCCCCCTTCCACACACACACACACACACACACACACCCCTTATAACAAAACACAGTTATATTTCAGTATAAGCAAAGCAGCAGCAGGCCAGACAGGAGAGATTACGATACCTTCTCTGCCCCATGCTTTGTGCCAAAGCACCTTTTTGTACTTTGCCCCAGTGCGAAGAGGCTATACACACGTGTATCTCTCAACAGCCTGAACAAAAACCAGGACATTTAATCCATAATTATTACACCAAACAACTTCAAAAGAGAGCTGCAGCAAACTGTCACGTAACGCTCAGCCTCAGGGAGCAGCTATGGTATGATATGGTGTCCTTGCTGCATACGCAGCATGCCTGCTTCTAGGCACCTCTGCTTCATTCACGTTGGAAAACCCCTAAAATGAGGCACACATATGCAACGTGCCAAACCTTTCAACGCAGTGCATAGTAACCAAGTCAAGAAATAGCACAGTACAGCTCAGATGCTGACGTTGCTCTATGGTTTCTCTCGCTGTAGCACATATTTAACAGAAGCCACAGTTCTACCTCATTAGTTCTGTTTGCAGTTTTTCTTACATCACTGACTCCAAGATGTTACCTTTTCTTGCCTTACGCAAGGAAGAGGTAAGTTAATTAGCAAGCTGAAAAGGCCTGGGCTTCACTTTGTCCAGATGTTGTTCTTACATGACACAGTAGGTGATTTCTGAAAAAAAAAAACAAAAACAAAAAAAAAACCCAACCAAACAAAAAAAAACCACAAAAAAACCCAACCAAAAAAACAACCACAAACCTCCACACTAATACGACACTCCTAGAAAGAGGAAATAATATCCTCTCACTGCTGCCAGGGGTGGGGGGGAAGGGGGAAGCCCATGAGACAGCTAATGAGCACCTGATCACATTCTGCTACCACCCAGCTGTCCCCACCACAAAGCCCAGTTTAAGGAAATAGTTGGGGGAGATGGGGGGGTGAATGGGACATCACATCCTTGGTGAGGAGCTATGCACAAGGGCAGAGAACACCCACTGTCCTCCATGAAAAGGATGCCTTTCAAAACCAGCTCTCCAGGGGCTGTCACAGTGCTTTTTTGCTATATTTTTGTCTGTTCTTCCAGGCTGTAGTTTTCTTGCTGCAGCACTTCCTGTCTGATAAAACCCAAACTCAGGGCAAGAAGGATTATAAAAAACAGTGAATATCAGCCAGATGCCATTTATGTTCACATACTAGAAGTGTCTTAAAATACTGTTATCTGTCTTCAGTAAAAAATATAAACAGATATTTTCTCCCTTATTTCTATTAAAAACCCCAGGAAATTACAAGTTCTGTTTCCAAGAAGAGACGGAAAAACACTTAAGCATCTACATCCTTTAAGAATAATGCCATCAATGTTCTGGTGTATATATTTAATATGGTTTAACTTTTAAAATGAGTCTTAAAAAAATTAAAATCAAACCTTTGAAATTGAGCTTACAATGAAAAATAAATATAGGCTCATCTCCACGTCATACAGGTTCACCTTCTCCCGCCCCTGACAGTAGAGTCTTTGTTAAGACAGCATGAGAAATCACATTAAGTTAAGAGAAGAGACAGCGACCAGGAAACCGTCTCTGCTCACGAAGCAACTTGTCCATTTGAATTGATTCCTGGGTTTGGTCACAGCCTGTTGCTGTGCAAATAAAGTGTCTATAAGTCTAAAAAAACAGCTGCTCTGAGCCACGATCAAGGTGCTTAAAGGACTTTTGACTGGGAGATCCATTGGCTGATGTAAAGCCTTCAGCATAGTCACCACAGCAAAGTGTCCATGAACAGGAAGACCAGTACAGGTTTTCCACAAAGCGACGTCTTATCTGCAGTACGCTCCCCAGCAAAGAGCTCACAATGCATTCAGAAACACTAAATATTCCATTTGCATCTTCAGTAGTAATTTTTGTTTAGAGAGTCCACCTCCACTAACTTTGTGCTGTCACGGTACCTAGAGATGGTCTGGTCAGCTCACAAGGGTTAGTCCTGGGCTCTTCTATATGATGTTCGGATATGAACACTCTGGACAGCATTTCCAGTTCTTTTAAAAAATCCTGTAACAAACAGATGCAAACCAGAGAACCCTTATTAACAACTGTCAATAAAGAGGCTTACTTAATTCCTCTAGTATAAAGAGCTTTACAAGGTTAAACACATTGATGGTTTTGCAGGGCAGAAACCCAGACAAGCGGCAAAACTGACTGCAAAGATGAATGCCTGTAGGTCTACATGTTCAGTCCCCCCTTTAATCCCCACGCCCTTCTCAGAAAAGATCACTGCCACAGTTTGAGTGGTTAAACATCTCCAATATGCAAGTGCTCACCAGCTGTGAAATACTGTCCATCTTTAGCAAGGGAGTTGGGCGGTTTCCTACATTTTGACTCAGGCTACAATAGTCTGACTCCTCTCACATTCTGGTGGTAGTAGGCAAAGAGATTTATATACAACTCTGGTCAGTTAAGACCCTTCCCAACACGTCATTCTCAGCTGGAGCACGGCAAACATACTCAGGCTAGAACTGAGAGCTGGTAACCGAGCCCACTGGTCTCCAAACTGGTTTAAAATTTTCTTGGAAATGTTTCCACTGCACAGGAAATGCTGGGATCCACACAAGGGCAGATTTCAACCGAACCCTAGTAACAGTAACAAGCTTGTTGGACACCAGTCCTGCTGCTGCATTAAGCAGGAACTACAGACAGGAAGGGCTATGGGCTTCACCTATGTGATGCAGAACTACAGGGATTTACTCTTTATGTAGCTTTACTTTTTATGTAGCTTTACTTTTTATTTCACTTATTGTTCTCACACATCTAATTACTTACTGAGGGCCAAGGGAGCACTTCAAGGCTGTGCAAGCAACTCTCTATTTCACTAGTTCTCATTAGTTCACATTCTACAAGACCACGAAGCATAAAAAGGAACAAATCCCACTGCAGAAGAGAAAAAAAAAAATCAACAACTCAAAGAAATGGATTTTGTGTTCATTTCTTTATCTCTATACAATTCATGTTTTCCTTCTTGGATCAAGACGCAGAAAAAAGGAACAAAATGAGAGAATGCGCATTATTTACCTGGGTATGGCGATGAAGGACACCGAAGAGCAACATCCAAAATGAGGGAACAAAATTCCTTTAGTTCATACATTGTATCCTACCCATGAAGTCTCAACATTTCTAATTCTCAGTTTCCAAACACACCAAGTACTTAATTCCTGTGTGTTCAAGAACAGCTTGAAAAATTCTTTCTTACCTTCTGAAATAAGTCCTATTTAGTTTCAGGCTAAAAGCAGCTATTTTCAGCTTCATAGTTGGAGATCTTATAAGAACACCAAAACACACGCAAAAATGAAAGCTGATAAGAGACACACGAATGCAACCAATTACAAAAATCATGTGTTCAGTCCTCATAATATCCCCGGTCAAATGGGCCATTTTGCCATTTGTTCCTAAATTAAACTGTGCCTTCCTGACAGCCCCCCAGACGGGTACCAAGCACAGACAGGTCATACGCAGTCCTCTCTCTCTCTACCCCTGCAGGAACAACGCCAGGTAACAGCAGAGCAAACCCTGCTGGCCTCATTCACACAAGCAATCAGTTAACCCTGCGGGCAGCCACAACGCCTACATGAATATCAGACCAGAGTGGGTAACTGGCAGCTCTGCAGATCAGAAAAAGCTTTACCTCTCGCTGCTTAACTTCTGCAAGATAACCGATGTTCTTCTTGGTGAAGATCAGCTGCACAGGAACAGGTGTCCCAAACTCCTCCTTCCAGACTGAAAGCAGCAGTTTTAGAAGGCCACAGGTGGGATTATTCTTCACACGCAGCCTCTCGGAGCTCTTCTCTGGGGACTTGATCCCCAGATTCAGAGGAACACGATCTGAAACTGTAAGAACAGGAAGGAAGGTGAACTTCTGTAGCTGCATTATTTTCCTTTCATAGTCATCATCTTGGTCCAACTGCACATTTTGCATAGCTGTTACCTAAACGATCACTGAAGTAAAAACACTTAGTGAGCGTAAACCAGTGAACCTAAGAACACTGGAGTTGAGAAACATGCAAAATTATGAGCTTTGAAACTATAAAAACAAGTATTACAAAGGAAGAGACTTCTACTAGTCAGATAAGGAATACCATTTGCTTGGCGTACACTCTAAGTCTTTAAAAAGGACTGACCAAATAGAAGTCAGTCTAATATTTAATAAAAGAGGACCTCTGTGTTCCTCCAAAGGAGAGGAGAGTAACACAGTAAAACAACATTTGAATCTATAAACAGATACAATAGTTGTTCATAGTTTTGACTCTAGACAGAGTTGCATAACTTAACCCAAGTGAAAGCACATCTAAACATACACAGAGGGAAGTTACCAAATCTGCCTTGGTACAGCCTAATGGAATGAGGCAGATTTACGTTGCTCCCCCAGGAATAAAATTTCACAATATGCAGACGTGAACCGCCTTCTGAAAGAATGAACCATCTATAAAACTTAAGAAGGTTCTAAACCCAGGAAATTAGAAGGTTGCCCAGGGAGAAAACACCTGCATCCAGATCACTAGCTCCTGCTGAGAAAAACATTGTATTTAACACATTAGAGCAAGAGGAAAAAAAACCCTGAAAATGCTCAGAGAAGTCACAATACACAGAAAACAAGTTACTTCTGTTCTCTCCAGAAAGAAACATGAAAATATAATTTAAGGGAACAGGCCCTTACTTTTAGGGTGGGAAAAAAGCCTCAGCTGCAACTTTTCAGAAGCAGAAATACTGGAAATCATAGAATCATTGAGGTTGGAAGGGACCTTTAAGATCATCAAGCCCAACCATTAACCTAACCTGACAAAACACACTTCTAAACCATATCCCCAAGTACCACGTCTACCCCTTTTTTTAAAGGCCTCCAGGGATGGCGAATCCACCACCTCCCTGGGCAGCCTATTCCAATGCTGGATAACCCTTTCAGTGAAAAAACTTTTCCTAATATCCAACCTAAACCTCCCCTGACTTAACCTGAACCCATTTCCTCTCTTCCTATCACTTGTCACTGGGGAGAAGAGGTCAGTCCCCACCTCTCTACAACCTCCTTTCAGGTACTTGTAGAGAGTGATAAGGTCTCCCCCTCAGCCTCCTCTTCTCCAGGCTGAACAGCCCCAGTTCTCTCAGTTGTTCCTCATAAGACTTGTCCTCCAGACCCCTCACCAGCTTCATTGTCCTTCTCCGGACACGCTCCAACACCTCAATGTCCTTCTTGTAGTGAATTTCACTTTTTTTTTTTTAGAAACCCACATATTCAAATGAAGGTATCAATAAATAAAACACAATGGAGGTGCGAATAGAACACCAGATCTGAACGATGGTGACTCACAGTATAATGCTGTTTTGCAGAAGGTGGAAGAGAAGAGCAACCACCCAAACTGACAGAAAAAAATCTGCAGATACAGTGACACCAAAAACAATCAAACATCCACAAGCTCTAAATACTGAAGTCTCTGACCCCAAGGATTTAAGAGAACTGTAATAACAGACTTCAGTCTTAAATAGCTTATCATGACTGACTTACCCAGCAAAGAGGCCAACTCAACCGTGCACTTTGCCAGCTGCTGTTCTGATGTGGGACACATGAACTGGAAAACACACAAAAAAATTTGTATCTTTGTCCCCATATGGCAGCCTGGACAAAACAGGGTTTCACAAGGAATAAAAATATCAGAGAGGAGCAGGCAATTTACGGCGAGAAGCACAGAGCTGTAATCAGGAGACCATTAAAGACTGAAAGACAAGAAGAGATCATATATGAAAAGAGGATCCACAAAGGCTAATTATGGGTAACAAGCAGATCTACACAGTATGATAAAACGCAGCAGAACATTGTCACATCTGAGCTCAGACAAAAAACACTCAGCTGAACTCAACTGTGAGGCAAGGCAAGCCAACAAGTTTACAGGTACGACGATAACTCAAAGCAGTCCAAGTGGTTTTTTTGTTGCTTTTTTACTTCTACCTTTCTGCATCGAAGTGTCTGACTCAGTCTTCCCAGCAGGCACTCCAGCCAGACGTAGTCAATCACTTCACCCTCATCCCGCGGGCCCACAGCAACACAGAGCACATCCTCAAGAAAAAAGGCAGCAGTAATTCACCTGTTAGTACCCTGCACTTCCACAAACAGATCTTTGGACCTATGACAGTAGTTCATAGATAGGCCACAGGTCCTCATAAAAAAAAAAAAAACACAAACCAACCCATTCAGCTAGTATCCTCCTCATTTCATAAGGCTGAATTTTTCACAACCTTACCTAGGTCTGACTTCCTACCATAGTTCTCACTAATGTTATGAAGTCAAAGTCAATGAGGGCAACCAGTTCATCCTTCATCAAAGTAACAAGCTCTGAAAGCTCTAGATAAATCTGAGAGTACAGCAAGCAAGCTCACAAAGAAGTGCTATAGAAATCCAGAGTCCTCTTGTATTGTCAAGGTAGCTTCAGCATCAACAACAGCTGAGTGTGAAGAGCACTAATAGGGTTATAGCATGAAAACTAGTTTAGCAAGTTTTACATGTGGTACCACTCTCCATCACCAGTGATTTACCACCCAGTATCAGAAACCCAGGATGGAAATCAAAACAATAAAAAAAAATATTTAGAAGCTGTATCTTAAGAGGCTGTATGAAAACATCTTCAAAATGCAGCAGTTTACAGAAAAAAGCCCCTGGTTTCCTCACATATTATTTTACCCTCCTCTTTTTATTTTATCTCAAACAAGAAAGCGTTAAAGGATATGTACACATTCTTATACAATCGCTGGGGATTCGCTGACAACGAGATCCATTATTATTGCTCAAACAGAAAAGCAGGAGCAACAAAAATAGGCAGAATAGATAATGGTAAGAAAAGTGAGGTTTTCAGAATTCTTCTTTTCCTCATGGGTAAATTGCATGATTTTTTCAAGAACAGTGACCTTTTAAAAGCCTGGGAGAAAAGACTGAAATGTAATTTGCACCAGCTTGAACAGAAAATTTCTTGGATCTAAGGCTGAAATTAAGTCCCTATCATCACCATAAGATATTCTGATTCTCCCCAATTATAGCTGAATGAAGATGCAGATGCAAAAATCTTTCAGATTCATCTGACACTTAATTCAATGTAGAATTCCTGGTGTATAAGATGGGACAGTCTACCAAGTTCTACAGAACTGAAAGGACCAACAGGAAATCCTTACTTTAAATGGAGACTGGGAGACTCTATAAAAAGAGTAGGTACACAAAAAAGTAGCTAATTTGATATGCTGGCTCTTCAGCATACAGTTGTACACAACACTCACCACACTATGGTTTCTGTGTTTATACGCATCAAAAAGGCCACTGCCATGCTACCAGAAATCCTGTATTTGAGATTGTACTCCTGACCAGGGAACTCTGATGTCCACACAGACAGCGAGCAGGGGGATGAAAAACACGAGCCCTTTTCATCATGCTTCCTAAACACTCCTCACAGCCAGTTCCTTAGAACCAGAACATCCCCTTTAAAAAAAAAACAAAAAAAACCCACCAAGGTGAAAAATAAGAAGGGAGTTAGGACAAGCCAGGAACTGAGCACTACGTACCTTAATCTCGTTGATGATTTGGGAGGGGAACGGAGCGCAGTGCTGACAGCCTGGGGGGCAGTCCTTTCTCAACTCCAGAGCATCCTCGCCAGGCAAGGGAAGTCCTGGGACTTTCAGCATTCTGTTGAAGGTTGCCTTCACTTCTCTTTTGATGAGAGCTACAAAGAACAGGGAACAAATGCTGTTTACTACCTGCTTTTCTCTCCAGCGAGGCAGGCAACTGTTTCCAAACACTACCCTTACTAGCCTCTCATTCCGAGGGCCATGGCAAAAGGGAAGTTTACACTTTCAAGCCCTTCTCACTCTGTGCTCCTATTATATTTAACGGGCAGAGGCGCAGAGAGCTCTAAAAGGCAGCCACCCATTACCAGCGGGTACCACTGGCAACTGATCTCATTTTCCACCAAAATATTTCAGCAGGTTTAATGCACACAGCAGCTAAGCCAGGAAGCAATGCCAAAGTAGAAAGCTGAATCAGCATGATCATACCAGTTCAACCACTGTGCCCATGAAAGCCATATGTTTTCTACCAAAATAAGTTTTGACCAGCATCCAAGACACTAAACTCCTGCTGCTGCAAATGGTGCTGGATATTCTTCCCCAGATTCTTGGCACAACCTCCAGAAACAATGGACTTTCAGAGATTCTGAAGAGTTGCCAGGGCACTATTACTGAGTAAAAGGACTACAGTTGCCTTCAGCCTGCTGAAAACACAACCAGTCCAAGAAGTATATGTTTCACAGAGGATTTCAGAAGCACTCTACATGTGGGTCGTAAGGCAGCTTGAGAGAGCAGCTGTCTATCGTACATTTGAAGTGCTAAGACAACTTCAGTCTAGATGACATTTTCAGAAGAAGCTTTCCACAGCATTCATTCTCACCATCCTATGAGCCTCCATAACTAAAAATCACTTACATGGGCCAAGCCTGAAAAATCCCTGAAGAAGGTTCTTGGAGCTAGAAATCATTCCTCTTATTCCTAAACAAGGAGGGACAGAGCAACTGCATGCTTCCCACTAAAAGAAAAATGAGTAGGACCAAGTACTTTATAACACTGGAATAAATTCTACCCCTTGATCTCAGAAAAAGAATACAATACACAGGTCAGAAGCCCCAGTTCAGGGTAAGGAGACTCACCTGCAATGTTCGCAGAAAGCCAGCCGCAGGCTTTCTCAGTAGCCAGTTCCACTGCAATGTCTTCTGCACTACTTAAAACCTTTACAGGGAGGATAACAAGTGACAGGAGATTTACTACCAGCCACAGCACTATAGTGAGTGAGAAGTCAGAAGGAAGTCTAGAGGGAAAAGGCTTAGTTCTGGCATGCAACATTTAAACAGAGCACCACCACCTCTGTGGGAAGTGCTACTCTGAGCAATAAGACTGACCCATTCTGATTTCCCAAACCCCATCAACTCTTGAGGAAGTTGATGCTAACAAAAAAGCATTATCTTTGCAAGATAAATGCAATTTATACACCATTCTAGTCTCATTAGCTATTGGCTAGAGTATCACTTTAGCCAGAATATCCAAGGCAGCCTGGCAGAGGTGACTCTTCTGAGCTATTAAGTCCTCACACAAGGGCATCAAATGATTCCATTGTCCTAAGCCATTAAGGGCTATGTGAAGCAGTAATGGAAAAACGGTAACAGTCCAGACTCAAAGTCGGGGCCTTTAGTAAGTTTTAGTGAAAATACATACTGCTGCAGATGTCTCTTCTGGCAATAACACCCTTACTGCCTCGGGACCCTTCTTTTTGCAAAACCTGCAAGAAAAGAAAGAAAACATGCCACAGGATTAATCGAAGTTCTTGGACAACACTCAGAGGTTCATTACCATAGGAACTTTCACACGCTGTCTTAGAGTCAAAATCAGACGAAAGACTGCAGTGAAATAAGTCGGACCAAACAAACCAGGCAACAAAAAAGCAATTACAAGCCACCAAGCTGCAATACTCAGTTTTCCAAAGAGGGAAATACAATAGCTGCAGTGGATGTCTGTTTGGAGCTGGATGCAGACGGACACACAGCACCTTTATTCCTTCTTACAAATACAGCATTAACTGGCTGGAGGCACAGCAGACAGTCACCCTAAGAGCAGAGGTCAGGGTTTGTAATTGCCAGAACCTGAGCATGACAGGCCAAGCCGAACTAGGCTTATAGATTCCACAGTAAGAAGAGACAGGAAGGCGCAAGTTTAAATAACTTTTCCTCCTTACTCTCTGCCTTTGATGAGTGCCTGGGCCCCTTCCTCATACAGATGAGCGCACACCTCTTCAAGCAGTTTGTCATGATTAGCATCCTCCTCCTTCACTTTATCCTGCAACATGACTTCAGCTCTTTGAACCAACTCCGCTACCAGTGTTGCTCTGTAAAAAAAACAAGAACAATCAGACAGACTGAAATCAATACAACAAACGGTGCACACTAACTATAACTAGCTGTTTCCCCCAGTTTAGGACGCCCATCTGAGACACAAATGCAATAAACCACTCTGCTAAGAAAGAATTAATCACACTGCATTTAGTATTGTACCATCTCCTTGTTATTTTTGAAAGGAAGAAAGCAGCAATTAAGATATCAAAATAGTACTAAGACTCAAGACTCAAAAGCCTTTAGGTTTTAATAGAAACACATATGGTTACACATATGGTTACAGGTATCTTTTCTGGCAGCAGTACCCTTATACTGTCAATGGATAGCGGTCAGAAGCTCAAAAATGTCAACAGCAGCCTACTACAACCAGCATTCCTTGTGGGCTGATATCGTTTAATGTCTTCAACAAGTTGAACAACCGGACAGTGCAAACTCAGCAAGCTCATGAGTGACATGCTGGAGGGCAGGGCTGCCGTTCCGAAGGACTGTGACAAGCTGAAGAAATGGGCTGACAACATCCTCACAGGCAAGCTTAGGAAGTGTGGGATAGATGAATGGACAGTGGGGTGGATTGAGAACTGGCTAACAGATAGAGCTCAGAGGGTTGTGGTTAGTGGTGCAGAGTCTAGCTGGAGGTCAGTAACAAGTGGTGTTCCTCAAGGGTGACTGTGCACCTGTACAGGCTGGGGCCTACTGGCTAGGGAGGAGCTCTGCAGAAGAGGACCTGGGGTTCCCAGTAGACAAGCTGAATGAGTTAGCAGCACCCAAATAAGGCCAACCTTATAACAGGCTGACATTAGCAACAGTGCAGCCAGAAAGTCAAGGGAAGTTACTCCCTTCCTCGTCACTGTGAGGCTGCACCTGGAGTACACTGCCCAGCTTTGGAACCCCAGTACAAGAAATCCATTGACAATTTGAGTGGCTGCAGGAGGGGGGTGGGGGAACCGCTAAGATAGCTGGGATGCTGGAGCACACAACCTACAAGGACACTGAGGGAGCTGGTTTCACTTAGCCTGGAGAACAGAAGGTGAAGGGAGAAGGAAGGGCTATAGACAAGACAGAACAACGCTTCCTGCGCAGCTAAAGGTTGACAGGCAACATACACAGGCTGGAACAAGGGATATTCTAATAAGATATAAGGAAACATTTTTCACAAAGCCTGGGAAAATTAAGCATTGGAACATGGTACAAAGAGGCTGCTGAATCCCCATCCTTAGAGACTTCCACAACTCACCTGGGAAAGGTGCAAAGCAACCTGACCTAACTTGAAAGCTGGCCCTGCTTTGAGCAGGAGTTTGGATCAGATGACCTCCAGAGGTCCCTTCTGACCTGAGATTTTCCTATCATTAGTAAGAATGCTTTGAAAGGGACAAAGTCTCAAAATGCTGTATTATTTTAACATTCTGGGTGCCCCACTGTCATATAACCCTTGTCTTTGCATCCCTTCACAAATTCCCCTCTGTGATGGCAGTCAGATATTGCTGGTCCCCCACTGTCTGCTATACAGCATACTCTGAGGGAAGCCTTCTTTCCCCCATACACAAAATTTTAAAGGATCAACTCTTTGCCTCATTAGTGTAAAGTTACTTCTTAAGTCACAGAACAGATCATCAGCACTTACTTGATGTGCTTAACACAGTTGGATCCCACCCTCTCTGCCACAAATTCAACTGTTCTTCGTAGGGAGGGAGGCTGGTTGTGGAAGAATGCTTGTTCCAACTCTACCTGTTCAAGAGAAAAGTGCTACAATTGATTAGAGCACTCCACCCAGATCCTCCTCTCCCCAACACAGAATGTACAGAACTACCATCTGGAATTGTGCTAAAAGGCACGCAGTTTGCCTGCACTAGAACTTTCTGCTACTGTAGCATTCAGCACTGCTGTAAAATATTTTCTCCCTCTTTCCTTCTCACCATTTAACCCAAAGTTCATTATCAGGGTTGATGAAGCTACAAAAGCAAAAGCCCAGTAAAGGGAAGAGTGGGAGAGTTCTCTCAGCATCTACTAGTAGTGAGTCACCACATACGGTTCAGTTTTGGAAAGAAAGGATCCTCTCTACTAATTACAGACTAGTAATCCTGTAGGCTCCTACACAGTTCATTCTTGCAGTGGAAAGCACAGCTACAATCTAATCAAAACAAAGTATGAGAAACGTACCAATACTTTATGTTAAAGAAAAGGCAGGCAGAGAAACAGGCTAGTTGTTCCAATTGCAAGAACATTTACTGAAGTCATGTGGATTTCAAGACCCAGATGGTATCCCAGCCACATGACTATAACAGAAGAATGAAGAGTAAGGATACCCGACTGTTAATATTCCCTGCTGCCTAGGCGCATTCTCTTCTTTCCCTGGCATTAGGATACCACTGTGTACCCTTCCCTTACACAAGCAATTTCTCCTGCCATGCTTCCCTTTGTGACTACCTAATTTCATTACCTGCAGTTTCCGCTGTGTTACAGAAGCCTTGGGTGCCAAGGACTCGGCAGCTGTGGGAGTGATTTTCCTTATAAAGCCACCATTTTTTGTTCCACTACCAGCCACAAAAGAGGCGAGTAGTTTCCGTAGCTCACCTGTACAGAAAAAACATGCAAAAGCAGTCATCACCCCCATAAGCAAGGGAACAAATCAAAACTCGAGACTTTCACATTGTCAGTCATGTTTCCAGAGCAGATACTCTGAGCTTCCGTGAAAGCTGCAGTTTCAGAAAAGCAGAAGGGCATCCCACCCATTTAACTGGCAGGGCGTAACAACGCAGGCAAGGCTCAAAAAGTAAAAGAGGAGGCTTCCAAAAAGCTCCCTGGCACATAGGATTTGTTCAGAAGGATCAAAGAGCAGTCATTTCCATGCATCCCTTTTTAGCATAGCAAGCAGGAACTCTAAAGTCTACAAGGACAACAAGGCAAGCAGAGTTACACAAAATTCCAACTGGGTCAGGAGAAAATACCAGGGGAAAACCTTGAAGACATGTTCAACCCCTAGAAGCTTTCACGATGCAGGTTTAACATACAGTTTTCCTAGCAGCTAAGCCCCAAGAAGCAGAGCACCATCCCACCACCTGAGACTCTATTGTCTACAGAGAGGGATTTCACCAGCAGCAGTCATGTCCCAGGAAAAAGATATCTCAAACAACAACCCAATAAAGCACCAAGGCACAAAAGGATTCTTCCCCTCTGCCTGGCAGCAGAAATATGCTCAAGGATCAAGACATTCCTCACAGTACAAACACCTCTCCCTATACCTAGGATGGAAACATCGTACACTTACTCCTTATAATGCCTCCTTCCAGTTTGTGAAGGACAAGTTCCCCTGTCCCTCTGTATTCAAGCTCTGTACCTCAACTATCCTGACTGCGCAGCCCCCCTCCCCCACCTTCACCAGATACTATTCACAGCTGCATGAGCTTCTGCAATACAGCTTTTTACCAAGGTTAACTCATACACAACTGAGACCTGAAGTTGCAAGGAGGGGTAAGAAAGATCCAAGGACTCACAGTACCAAAGGACAAATATAAATAAAATATAAATAAAGATATACTAATATTTTATTTATATAGCAAATATAAATAAAATACTCACCAAGATAGGGACAGCAGGTATAAAGTAACTGCTGATCCACCAAGGGTACACAGTCCTGGTAAGAAAAGAAAGGACATACTGAAAGGACACAGCAGGAAAGAAACAGTCCTCAGCAAGTCACAAATCCCATACGCATGGTCACAGGCAGGTTTCAGAACTACCTTTCCATGAAAACAATAAAAATAACTGGATTCCAAATCCACAGTAAAATTAAGAGCTTTGCAGCCCAAGTGTTCAGTCCAGCCCTGTAACACACAATGAGCTGCTCTACATTTAGTGCAGCTCAACTTTTGCTTCTGATCACTGGCAAAGCCCAGCTGAAAGATGGAAACTAGGACTGTTGCCACAGCTGCTACTTGTAGAAGAGAAACCTATCCACGGAGGAGAATAAATGGGCCACAGCTGCTAGGCATTACACCTCCACAGGTGTCTTCACTTCCCTTCACTCACTGGAACACCACACTGGGGAGTAATGTCACCCCAGTATTAGACAGCACAGCCAGAGGCACGGGAGGAAAGGCAACTTCAGATTCCATCCACATGGGCAGTGTGTACTGCACTCATTTGGGAAAAAAAAATAATCAGTTGACCTCTGCATCTTATCTCTGCCACTGAAGAGACAGGTCAAAACAGAACTTTCTAATTAGAACAAGATACACGTATATTTTAGCAAACATACTGCTCATTTTTCAAGGAATACTATGTATTCTCTTGCATGTCTGGGAGTCATCAGAAACATCACACATGCCACAAACTCACCTCCCTTTCTGCTTGCTCATACTATTTTCAGTTCAATTACTGTTCATCTTGCAAATGGAAAACAGGTCACTCCAAAGACAGCAACCTCGCTCTTATAGTCCCATCTCACTATTTCTGTTGAGTTCACCACTACTATTACTTATTTCTGGGAATAGCTACAGTTCTATCAGCTCACCTTGTACTGCAATAACCAGTGAGTAGGAAAACAGCATCTGATCCTCCAGCATAACCTTGCGCCTATTCTGCAAGCCATTGCAGCAGGGTGAGATGGCTCCTGCCTGACAAAAGCCCCAGAGCTGTAACACACACAGTTTACAACCCAGGATGGAATGCAATTGAGGCATTTGGACAAACACTTCCATTGGCTCACATGTGCTCAATGCAGCTGCACTGAAGCCAAGTTCCTGATAAAATCTTAAACTCCTGAGGCTGTGGTAGGTCTGCCCTCATCCGCAGATTCGAGAACACACTGCTGCACTAACTTACCAAAGCCTGAGCAGACATCACAGAATCCAGCATCAATCCCTCCTGCCTGACATCAGTGGTAAAAAACAACTCTTCAGGGACTGATGGAACCTGAAACAGAAACCTCAGCAGTTACAACCCAAACAGCAGTCAGTAACGTACATCATTTCTGATAAAGAGGACAGTAAAATCTCACCAACCTCCCACCCACAAAAAAATAGCACTAAGGATTCTGTCTGCCCTAAGGAGAACCTTTCCATAAAATTAAGGATTTAGTTTGATCGCACTAATGTAAGCTACTTTCCTTACACTGCCTATACAGCATCCTTCACCTTGCCAACAGGTTCCTGCTAACCACTTATATTGCTTCCAACTGAAGGCACAAAGGATTTTAAGACTTCATCACACATCATCCCTTTACGAGACAAAAAATTCCCCAGTAATTCAAGGCTGCCAGCTAGCACTCCATCTTTGTGACAAGAGCTTCCAGTTCTAACAGGAAACAGCCGTTGATTTGCTTACAAGGATGCAGATTTGTAAGTACAGAATGTGTTTCAGCAGCAATTAGAATTTCTATTGAAAAAAAAAAAAAATGTTGCTTCACACAATTCTACTAAAGGAAAATAGTTCTCCATTAGAATACAGAAGATTCTTTAAACACTACACTAGTGTAAAAAAACAAACAACAAAAAACCAAACTACTGTTTTGAAGTGGTTTAACTCATTTCAATACTACTGTCTACTGAGTTCTGTGCCCTGCTTTTTCTTCAGGGAAGAGCTGTGTGAACACAGAAGACTCTACCTGAAAAAGCCAACCCAGAACGGCAAGGATGAGCAGCTTGTTCAGGAAACTTATCTCCTTATCTTCAGAAAGGACCATTAACCTGCCAGGCGGCAAAAGCCGCAAGAGAGAGTGTTAGATTTCAGTAGCTCAATTTTCATTACGGAAAAAAAAAAATCCCAAACCACTCACTTTCTAATTATACTATTTGTCACCATGTACACATTCCCTACTTGTCTGCCTAAAGAGTGGAGTGCAAGCACTACTTTTTTGTACGTATGCATCTAACATGCTGTTTTGTATACGCTGGAAAAGCAAGTATTAAGTAACTCCCTAGGATGTGCTTTGAATTTTCCTCACGTATATAAGAAGTAAAACTAGAGCACTATTTAGGCGTGGGAGACCTTGTAAGTTTAAGGTTCAAATTCAAGGGTTAAAGTTCACAGCTGCAGATGTAGAATGAGTGAGTGGGGATTTAAAGATTTTTGTTTACTTAATGAAAAAACACATATTTAAATCAAATATTAATCTCCAAATTTAGGACGTGCTCCCTTTGCAGCCTTATGTAAGATGTGCTCATGATTTGCATGCAAAAAAAAAAAGAGTACTTTTATAAGAATCTCAAACTAGGGTCATTCTCAAACACCAAGCACCTCAACTAAGCAAGCAGACCTTCACAGAAAAGTTCGTAACAAATATCCTTTCCCAGGTTCTTACCTGTATACCTGCAGCAAGAGATAAAATACTTTCCTGTAGTAATCAAGGAAAGGAGCAATATGATCCACAAGGGAAAGGTACTCCACAATCCAAGGAATAGTGAGGATAGAACGTTGATCCCGAATAGATTGTCTCAGAAGCTTCAATACATCCAGTACAGGCAGGGTCTTAATGGACAACAGAAGTTAAAGCAGCAGCTTGAAGTTACCTTTTGATACTTAAAGAAAAACTTTGTCTATATCTTGACTTTCCTTCCTAGGATTTTATCTTCTGTACAAATAAGAGGTGATTTCTAGCTAATGAAAACATTTATTTGCACACAAGCAGAGGTAAAAACCACACTATCATGGCAAACAGAGGTCCCACTGGGACTTTCAAAAGTAAGGCTATAAGCCTGACTCTGTACAGCGAAGTCAAGGTCTAACCCCTGCCGCCTTGCATTCAGTGCGGTGCACTGCTCGGAGATGGGTGTGAAACTAACAAAAACATTCCTGGTAGCTGGATTTTACACTATAAATACAAGGCTTCTTAGCTAAGTCAGAGTTCTGGCATGACAGCCCCAGATGAGCAGAAATAACAGAAGACCGAGTACTTCATCACCAGTACATTGCTCCCTCTTTTCTAGCTTACACAAACTCTTCCTTCCTTTGTTCCCAACCCCAGAATTTGCAGCAGGTGCACAGAACAGTGTAACATCATCCCAGGAACCACTGGCTTGCTTTGAAAGGGCATAACTATTCATACTGCCCTCCTTGGATTAGAGCACCTGCCTGTCAAGCAAAAGGCCACATTAGATTTCTTAGAAGAGTTTGGTTTCTTACTTGGTTTCTTAATGCTACTGCAGAGTCTTGCAAGTCTCTAGTTGGTTGCTCCGCAGTGCGATATGGCAAGAAAACAAGAAACCCCAGGAACTTGGCAAGAAGTCGTAGGCTTAACAGGACCACAGCAAAACGCTTCTTTTCATCCTGAAATGAAGAAAAGCAAGCTGGGGCAATACTACCCTAAACTGGCAAAGCAACTACCTACACTAAACTTCCACTCCCTTCATGTAGAAAGACAACATAGCTCCATCACTGCTTTTAATAACGGTAAGTTTCCGAAATACGTATTTATCAAGCATTTTAAATTGCTTCTGCCTCCACTGCTTCACTTGTGGCATTAAGAAATTAATTCAAGAGCTTTCCAAAACAAGCAGCTGCTCAATGACATCTTCATACTAACAACTTTGCAGTCAATGAGAGGGCAGAGAGCTGATCTCGTGTTGCCTCCTTTACACCATTGCTGCTCTGCAAGTCTTCATGAACCTTTGGCTGCTACTTTGCTAATAGACTATAAGCTGTGACACCTCTGATAGGTATAGATGAGCAAAGAAACATCTGAACAGGTATGAACAGGCATGACTACAAACTCATTCTAATCCAAATCTTTCTACACGGAAAAGTAACAGGAGCCATTGCAACTGAGTGCAACAACTGAACTCAGTTATTTCATTGATCTAACACGGGGTACTAACAACCTAAAAAGAGGCTCTCACTTTTCAAAATATGGTGCATCATCCCTTACGACACAGTTTTATGAAGCACCCTGAAGCATGCAAGTAAATGGTAAGGAGCTCAGACACCCATAACCAAGTTCAGAGTTATGACAAAACCAAATCAAGAAGCTCTTGTCCTGCAAATACAGCGGTGGAAGCTCCAGGCAACTCACAATCAAGCCACTAATTCTTTGGGTACTGGAACAGCTCATGGAAATTCCTGCCAGACGTGTTTGCAAAAAACAAGCTTACCTGTTCATCCATATCTGCTTCCCCATCACTGTGCTCATGCTCCACCAGAGTAAGGCCATTCAGTTCAAGTATCTTCAGGCACAGACTATCCATCAGGTGCTGATTGAACTGGTAACTTCAGCAAAAGATGATGATGAGTCAGACTGGGCTGAAAACAGCAGTAAAACCTCAACTAACACACTGCAAAATTTCAAGCTTGTCTCATGAGTTGTATCAAGCATCAGCAGACATCCAATGTAACAGACTGACAGACAAGAAAGCAAGGGACAAGATTAGTGCTGGCTGGCCTCCTTTTCCACTCTTACTTTGTACTTTGTCAAACAGACACTATTTAGCAAGTCCCAGCATAAGCATAATATGGATCTGTCAAAGCAGGAATCCATAAACATAACTGAACTAAATATTCAAATCTCCCATAGCTCACAACTCCTCCACGCTGTGGATTGTCAAAAACTCATTGAACAAAACCACGAACCTGGCTCCATCCTGTAACTCCTTAGCTTCATGCAGTACTACACAAGAAAAAATTGGCCAGTCCAATGCCCTTGCTAGGCAGCACTGCATGCCTTGCCACCGGGAAATGCTGATGGCCTCTGGCAAGATATTATGGTTTTATAGAAGGAAAATTATTACCACATAGTCTAGCCTAACGTTGCACAGATACACACTCTATGCTCCAGACAGAACCTTCTTATTAACATGTTCACCATGCATGCTGGCCAAGAACACTAAGTGTGGTATTATGCAGTTTAAAAACATCTCTGATATGCTCTGCCTAGGTTACGCCATGCCCCAAACTCTCCAGACAACTCCCCACTGCAAGAGCAACGTTTTGATGTTCCCCACTCGCCCACACATTTCACCAAGGAAACGGCAACCACAGGCAGCTAACCTTCCTGCGCTGAGGATGAAGTCCCTGAAGAATTGCTGGCACCCTGGGAACGAAGGGGCTGGACAAGGTCCTCTGATGCTCTGAGGAACAACAAATCTTTCCTGCAGCCTCTTCAGACGGCTCAGATTATCAGAACCCAGCATATTAAGGACATCCTGGTCTGGGGTGTCTCCCCAGCTTGTGCCACCACCAATAGGACCTTTACACATCTTCAGGAGACAGAAAGAGTAGTGAGATGGAAAATTGGTAATAAGGCATCATTTCACTTCATCTCTCACCCCACATATTCTCTGTTCCTCACAAGACTGTTTTAGGAGTAATCCAAGCATGTCCTTTTCTGGTGGCTCACATACAGAAAATCTCTTTTCCTCATGCCAAAATGTGCTACCCACCTTGGCCATAAACAGCCTAGGGATCTTGAGAGATGGAATTCCGATCCTATACATATAACAGGCACACTTCACAGGCTATATCTGGATGTGTGGAGAGAACACCTATCACTCGTACGGTCTTCATGAACCACTTGGTAGGATCTTTACCCCAGTCTCCAAGGACCATGATACTGCACTATGCACTCCCAGACCAGGTTTTCCTGGAGTTTCCACAGAGTTAATACAGTTAAAAAAGAAATGGCCCCCTCCCTCAACACATAGATACTACTCAAGACTCAGAGAATTGCAGAACTGTTTAGGTTGTAAGGAACCTCTTGGATTGTCTAATCCAACCCTCTTGCTCAATCAGGATCAGCTACAGCGGTTGTCAGGACCATGTCCAATTGGGTTTTGAATATCTCCACAGACTGGGACTTCACAACCCCTCTGGGCAACCTGCTGCAGTGTTTGACCACCCTCACGGTTAACAAGTGTCTTCCTGCGTTCAGATGGAATTTCCTTTTTCTCAGTTTGTGCCCATGACCTCATGTCCTGTCAGTGGACACTACTGAGAATAATCCCTCGTGTTCATTCTCTCCCATCAGGTATTTGTACACAGTGCCAAGACAACACGGAGCCTTCTCTTCTCCAGGCTGAACAGGCCTGGAGAAGATCTCTCAGCTTCTCCTCACATGAAAAATGCTTCAGTCCCTTAATCATTGATGTGGCCCTGTGCTGGACTTGCTCTAGTAAGTCTGTATCTTTCTTGTACCAGTGAGCCCAAAACTGGACACGGTACTCCAGATGTACCCTAACCAATGCTTAGTAAAGGGAAAAGATGACTGCATACTCCTACATTTAAGTCAGAATAGTTTTAATGAGAGCTATCATATTAAAAAGCAACATTAAACTATGTATATCAAGTGGATAACTACTAGGTCCATTTATTCCAAACTGAGCATCCTCCCCTCCCAAAAGAACATCTTATTACATGTCCCAACCTTTAATTTATCAGGCCTTGACACAAATCCTCAGTCTAGGTTCTTTTCTGCATGAGTATCA
Source organism: Ibidorhyncha struthersii (assembly GCA_013398815.1). NCBI lineage: Eukaryota > Metazoa > Chordata > Aves > Charadriiformes > Charadriidae > Ibidorhyncha > Ibidorhyncha struthersii. The sequence goes on from VZSZ01004077.1 coordinate 196,442, forward strand.
GAATACACACAAGATTCTGCATGTCACTTTCTAGTCAGACACATCAGATTCACTGAAGACTCCTTGTTATCAGTTTAAATCTTCGGTTACCCTTCTGAAACCCTGCAGTCTTCATTAAGCAGGCACAGGTATAAGGAGAAATACAGTACCTAGGACTAATTAAATCCTGTTGATGCAACAAAGTCCATCTCGCCTCTTTCCTACAATCTCCCTGAACACACGCATCAGACAGGACACTGATGCAAATTCAGACTGGACACGAGAGGAATTTTCAACATTCCAACAGCTCACAACTTCCTGGCAAAGTGTGCGGGCTAATACTCAAGGTGGGGTTTTGCGTCTGTTTTGCTATCCAAAAGGAACCCACCAATAAGCCAGCCATTTTTATACAGTGGATATCTATACTCCAATCAGAAGCATCTTCTCTTTCTTCATTCCTTCAGTTAGTGAAGTTAGACGATGCTTAAAGCTGGCCAAACCCCCCTGTAAACTACAACAGCAATATTACATCAAAAAGAGGCTGCTGCAGTGCTACACAGAAGAACCAGAAACTCTTTGGAAGTAGTACACTCATGTTGCTAATGAACATAACTGGGAACCTCTGCATTTCATACATGTCAAAATACATCCTGAAAATTCGTAAAAATTGTAACTGTTCTAAAATTAGGTCAAAGTAAATAACCATGAAGAATGAATTCTTACAGCTCATTATGTGCTCAGTGTGCCTTATCCCCGATTTACATAGAGTTCATCAGTAATTTATCACTGATTTGTATTTCTGGAAAAGGAAGGACATTCCCATCCTGAAAACCTGGCGATCCCAAAAAAGTTTCAATAGGAAAATCATACAGAAACTCACAAGACAAAGTTTGTTTTCTCAGGCTGAGGAGGGATCAAATCAGCTTTGATGTATATCTTCATTAAAAGAACAAGTTATTTACCTGGATAAGCTGTTTTTGAAAGAGCCTGGCAAAATGGCTGTGGTTGCATGTTGCAGATAGGTGAGCCATCATAGCCCTGTGAAGGAAAACATCACAAAATGCTGACTGGATCTCTGTAGTAAAAAAAAAAGTGTTCTAAACTCAAACTATACCAAAAGCATAAAATAACCGCTTTTAAGAAAGTGATCTCCAAAGGCCACTGCAAAAAGCAACATCTTTATAACCAGGCTTCCCAAGCACTAAGCCCCATCTGCTGACCATGGAAACAAAAATTCTCCCTGAGCACTTGCAGGGCAAACACAGCTCTAGAGATAAAAAGACTCTCTTCTTTCCTGCAATAATGCTGTTACTTAGGAAGAAAATTAAAGTCATTCAGCTCCTATTCTCTCCTGTGCAGCGTAGTGAGTTGAGAGTTCGTGCATACACAAGTAAGAAAACAGCAACAGCAGTACTTCTGATGCTCAAAGAGAAGGAAAATTTCGCAGTTTAAATCTCAGCCTTGCTTTGCTCCTGTGGTGAAAAGTCATGTTCACGCATGTAATTTGAGTAGGCTGGTGGTTAAGGCTAACACAGAAACCCGTAAGGCAACTGCTCTAAAAACCATAACAGTTTCTTTATATATACTCTATTTTGATAAAACGATGAATGAATAAAAGTTTGCTTTCCACAGAAAGAGCCAGACTTGTCTGGTTTTCAGAGCCAGTACACTAGAACCCCCTGAAATAATTTGAAGAGTGAAGAGCTTCTGAACATATAACACATTTCTCTGCATTTAAGAGGAGTGGGACATTGGAAACATGCAATGCACACACAGGTATATACAATGACAACACACTGTTTGTGCAAATGGCTCTTTCTGTGATTATGAACAGGGAAAAGAGCTACACCAAGACAAATTGGGCCCTTGCCACTTATGGCTTATTTCTTTAAGATAAGAGTTGATATTTTTAAATACGGAAGCAAGTTTACATGCACAGTATCTTCCAAGAAGCACAGCTCCCTACAAATTAGTGCAGAAGACCATTAGGGAGAACATGGAACTTAGGATGCAGAGTCTACTATGCTTCACCAGCAATTCAGCTATATTAGAGCACTATTGGAAGTTGCGTAAGACTCCTACCTGATCTTGCTGCCCAGAACTCTTTCAAAGTCCCAGCCAGTTTTTTCATGGTTATCCTCCCATTCACGCAGCAGTTCATAAAATATATCCCTGTGCATCAAGATATTTAAGGGTATGAATTCCCACTCTTCAAAATTTGAAGTAACAACAACTGAATATTCAATCGCTCCTAAGTTCCCCAGAAAGAATCTACCTCCGATTAAATGACTCAAGCCTCTAAGCATTCAGATACCTTTGCAAAACTCATTAATGTTAGCGGTACTTCAGCGAGTTTCCATTTTCCATGTCTTTGACAGCAAGTGCTTAAGCTTGTTATGCCCAAGCTCTGACAGAATGACCAAAACAGCCATTACCAGACATACTGAAGACTGAGAGGCAGGAAAGAATAAGCCACATGAAACAATACCTATGAGGAGAGAAAAAAGGACTAAGACAACTTGCCATTTTCCCCTCACCCTGTTGCTGGAAGCATGGAGGGAGGTGGCAGAAAGAATATAAGCATACCAGATTTATATGCAGAAGCAATCCAGTAGGGTGACACACTGTACTGACATTTACCAGAAGTCTCAATAATTCCTGAAGAATTAGGCTGTTATTCTCTAAAGACATTAAGCATCTAGCTCCTGCAGTCAATATGGACAAAGACTGTTTTGTCTGGGGGCTGAGGTTTTTTTGTTTGTGGCATTGTTTGTTTTTTTTTTTAACTGGAATGAAAATCTCAAGATTTTTCTACAGCATCTAGCATACATGAGACATTCTTAATACCCTTTGTTCACAATCATGGAAAGATTATACTCTGTGAGCCATACAGCAACAGTAGGAGAAACTTACCTTTGCTTCTTAAATATATGAAATGCTCTGTCACTGGGAAAGTTAGAGCGATTGTCAGTTTCTGGCTGGAAAGAAACAGACTGTACAGAACATGGCAGCAGGAGAGACACCTGTTAAAAATATGAAGGCAGCCATTAGACTAATATAAGCCTCCAGTTTATCCAACAATCTGAGACCTAGGAAAAGCAGGAGAAAGATGTGATGAGGAAACCAAGTATCACTACTTGAGTTGTTTGGACACTAGCCATTTCCCAACTGCTAACTGCTAGCAAACACCAACAGTTTTACAACCTACATTACACTACATAGGCAGAATCACTCAACATTATGAGTGGAAGCACCTCCTCTCTCTAAGAAATCTCTGCAGAACAGACTGCAACCAGTATTAATACAGTGTGGAAAGCATGACCTGCAAATAGCCAAAGTCTACCTTCAAATACAGGGCTCCAGAGAACGCAGTATAGTGGCTGGCAATTCCTGGATTATTATTCTTTCTCGTATTCGAAATGCCTATGTCTTCAAGTAACAAGAGACTTTTATTTACAGCTTTAACTAAAAAGCTCTGTATTGACATGCCCTAGTCTCAGAAAGTACACTGTACTTTCTTTGCCAACAGTAACTTCCATTTTTAAAAGATGGATGAAACAAGATACAAAATACATTAAGGAAGGCATTCCCACCATCCAGCTTCAGTTACCTAACCCAAATGATTAGATTGGGAAACCAGTTTTCACAAGCTGCATTTTCTCCTCTGAAGCTTCATTTGCCTAAAAGGAGTCTGTAGCTATGCAACAAACCCATTTCTTCCAAACTACATTCTGATATTGTATCTAACCAATCGTTCTTCTGGGATCCATGTTTATTAGATGAGAATGTCAAAAGCAAAACTGGACCCTGTCGAAGTGGCTGGTTGAGGTCAGGGCCTGGAACACAACACAAGGCTAGCTAGCGGTGATTGGCAGCTAACAGTCACTGGACCTAGCAATTCACTCACCCACTGCCACGAAAAGAAAGTAGCTTTTAGACACTTGCCAAAGACGACATGACAAGATACTTGAAGTAGAAGGAGTGAGATTTAACATCAAAGCCATTGCAAATAAAAGAGCAAAAACACAAAGGTTTGAAGCAACATCAGTTGACGTCTGCCAATTTTTACCTTGGCTGTGCTGCTTTCATAAGCCTGCCTGAGCCTCTCGTGCAAGGTGGGAGAAAAAGATGCAATCCGTTCATTTTCAGCCAAAAGCTTCAGCATCCCCTTTTCTAAATGGGAAATAATTCTGCCAAGACAACATGGATAAAACCCAGACAGACATAAACAACACATGATCAGACCTAAAGAAATGCTTTTGCTCATTTTTTATGAGACTACCAAAGAAAGTTTTAAGCCCCAGGCACCCAGCGTGAAATCCTACTGGCGTCTGTAGGGCCATTTTTTATTGCCCCCTTCTCATGACTTTCCCATTCTTGCATAATTACACTGCAGTTCAGTAGGCAGACCAGTGCAAGGAAAAGTCACAGACATCCAAATCCAGGTCAAGTTGTATGTTTTGAGAGAAAATTAACAACTCTGTGCCTGTAAGTGGTAAAGCTCTGAAATCTGAGCACATGTGGTTAATCTCACACACATCTGCAGACACAAGCAGGGGGAAAAAAATATTCAACTCACTCATACTGATAATCCAAAACTTGAACAGCAAAATAAACACAGTTGTGCACACTTCGGAAATGCTGTCTCCCTGACGCATCTAAGGGAAAAAAAAGAAACAAGAGACAACAGCATCTATCACCATTTATAAACTAAAAGACCAACAATTAGCTCTCTAGGAAAGTAGGAACTCCACACCCAAAAATAGTCTTCCAGGCCAGTATCCAATTTCCAGAAGTGTCCATTCCCTGCCACCTGAATAGATAAATCCTCTCATACTTCCTATACGATAAAGGCAACTGAATTGTTTAATGCTCTATGGGAAAGAAGAGATTCCTTCTCAACATTCTGGCCAACAGTAAGCAGATCCAGGACAAAAAGTAGACCAACTGCAACCAGTCATCAGCTGCTGTTCCCGTAGCTGGAGACTTCGTGTTCCTAATTCCAGCCCTAAGAATCAGTGAGTAGCAAAACAAAGTTCAATCAAATTGGGGCATCTTAGGGGGAAGGGGGTGGAAAGGGGGCGGAAAGGGGGCGTGGTGTCAGTCCCATCTTAAAGCCAGTCTTGTTTTTTGTATCCATATCAAAGTACTAACTGCGTCAAGCTTAAGTCTGAATTTGCCAAAAAACAAATGCAACAATTGCACATCTATATGGATGGGTCCAAACCCAACCTCATAACTCATAACCCAACCTCAAATTTAAGAAACACGTAGAAGATCAACAGCACTTTTGAGTTGCAAGGACCAATGGAGGAGAGACTTTTGCATATCCTCCTTCTCTTTGAAAGTGTTAGCAAGTAGCTCCATCAAATCATAGAATGGTTTAGGTTGAAAGGGACCTTAAAGATCATCAAGTTCCAACCCCCCTGCCATGGGCAGGGACACCTCCCACTAGACCAGGTTGCTCAAAGCCCCATCCAGCCTGGCCTTAAACACTTCCAGGGATGGAGCTTCCACAACTTCTCTGGGCAACCTTACCACCCTCACAGTGAAAAATTTCTTCCTAATATCTAATCTAAATCTACCTTCTTCCCTTCTTCCAGTTTGAAGCCATTACCCCTTGTCCTATCACTACATGCCCTTGTAAAAAGTCCTTCCCCAGCTTTCCTGTAGGCCCCCTTTAGGTACTGGAAGGCCACAATAAGGTCTCCCCGGAGCCTTCTCTTCTCCAGGCTGAATCTCACCAAGTAGCAGAAAACTAGATTCAAACAGTATCTAGCAACCCCACTCTATCATATTGTGGAAGCATTTCCCATACATGCATGATTTTTGTCAGCATCTGAGATGAGTTCCACATTGTGGAAGGCGCATTCCACATTCCATAAGGCACCTTTATGGAATTTAAGACTAACTGTCCAAGCTAAAGACAACCACTCTATACCACGTTATCATTCCATGGAAGTAACATTCTTTTCCCCTCAATACTATTGCTTACCTTTACTTCTGTCATTGGCTTCAAGGTCACTATCCCCATCTTCTGCAGTAGAAGTGCCTTTAGATGTCAACAGCTGCAGAACAAAAAAGAGCTCCAGAAAAATATTTGGCACCAGGTTTTCTGGAAGAGAGGAAATGAGATACTAAAGGTGGATATTCAGTATTGACCTGCTTTAATAAACAAAGGTTAAGAGATAGATACCTGTTCTATGGCACAATTAGCAAAGAGCTCCCTCCCCATACACAGCCACAGCATAAATCAGTATGGGAATTACAGGAAAGATGTGTTAGGGGAGGGTCTGGTTTCAGGTGAGGCCATGCAACTTCAGCCTACTGCAGCTCAGAGTACTGCATCAGGTTCACCCTAAACTTTTACCTAGTATCCATTTATTTTAATAACTGTGTTGGCTTAGTTTATTTTTCCAGATGTTATTTATTTGTGCGCTGTAACTGTCCCACAGCTTTCACTTCTCATCTACCTTCCCCCTGCAACACACATGCAAGTTCAAAGCTCAAAGAAAGGTCAGTCTCACATCTTCTGGGTCTTCACCTGCTATACATGACGAATAGAGCTGTGCCAGACACTCCAACTGTTTCTTGCAGGAAACCTTAGTAGGATTTGCACAGGTCACCAGATGGCTTTCAGCAGGAAGGCTAGCACTGCGAGTGTAGCTAGGCTTAGTAGGAGTGCCAGGATCAAAAGACATTCCTCCAGGAGAAGACGCCTGGTGCAGCAATTTGCATCTGAAATTCAAGAGCAGCAACATACCACGTGACTGAAATGATACACAGCAGCCATGCAGCTAGAAGAGGTCTTTCTCTTGCAGTCTAGCATAAAGGAATTCCTGCAATAACTAACGATGTCATGTACACTGCCTAAAGCTGCTTGTGGCATTATCGTAATTTAACTCATCTTTCCCTTAATCAGAAAAGATCTTGGGGCTAACATTCAAAAGACACAAAAACCACACACTCAAATTCCAACTCTGCTAAAACGGCATGACACTTTGACCAAATTATCTAACTTATTTATTGTTATTGCTTCTCATCTAAACTGGTATTTGTTAAGGACACGCAATCTGTTACAGATCAGGTCCTAAAAAAAATTTTTGCATGTACAATTTCTGACAGCTAGACACTTTACAAAACCTATGAAAGTAAGGTTCGCATCCATACCTTCAGATACATTTGTAGGTTAACAATGCCCTGAGAAGAGCCAAGACCACTAAGCGGAAAGGCAATGCAACGACTGATGAAATCTCATACTGGCAAGTTAAACAACAGAAGGAACAAGCTATTTTAATTGCTGGATTATAAATCAACAACGATCACTCAGTTAAATACAAAGATATTGTAAAAAAAAACTATACCTACAGAGGTAATCCAAAATACAGCAGAGTAGCATACGCAAGTGAAGCAGGAAAAAAGCCAGGAACACCAATATCAAACGATTGTTACAGATCCCAGGGGAACCTCCACCCTTGGCACATCATGCCACCTCTAACCACATTGTCTCAAAAGTAAAAATTCTTAAAAGTCACTTTAAAGCTGTGGGGAAAGCAGAAACGTTTTTAACTGCAGCAAAGAACTTTTCTAGTGGAACTGCTGCGATAAAGAACAAATTAGTCCCAAAGTGGGAGTAGAAAGGTTATTAAACAACAGCTCTGTTACAATGAACATAAGCACCCGACTGACTGAAGAAAATTATTTATTAAGCACTTTGTAAACCCACCAAGGTAAGATTCCAACAATGTAGTTAGACTCTGCTCCGCTTCTGCTTTAATGTTGTCATCTACCTCAGCATGAATTTCACCTTTTACCCTTGCTCAAAGTGACTCAGTTGGCTGGGGGCTGTGTTACTTTTGTCCCTCACTTCACCACTACTGAGGACACAACAGCAGCTCCCAGCTCCACGCGCCAAGCACTGCCTGTTTCAAGCATGATGGGTCAGATGAGATCACCTCATGGGCAACATCCAGCCCACATACTGCTATTTCTTTAGTTTATATGGATTAGTGGGACGTTTCAGGTAGAATTCAGACTGGAATAGGTGCTTCACTGAAGTGCAGAGAGACAGGTTTGAATCCTGTGGAGTTCTCTTACAGGTCCAGCACAAACAATAATTCACAAGACACTACTGGGTCTGTTTCAGCCAGTTCTCAACCCACTGAAGTGAACTGCAGGGCTTAGCAGGAAAAGAATTCCACCCACATGTCCTGAGGAGTTTCCCCAAGAACAAGATCTACAAAGAACAGCAACAGTTCTGTCAGCAATTATAAACAATAGCTTCTCCAGTACTGTGTTTTGTTTTTTTTTTTTTTCCTGAAGTATTAATCCTCACAGACTAACAGTGATACCTTTTTACAGAGGATGAAAGTCACACAGTAACTGAACAGCAGAGACAAAATTAGAAGCTAGAATTCACCTCATCTCCCAGCACACATAATTTTCAATGGGTAACTGCAGTAGTAACTTTCAAAACACAATCTCACACTACCCATGCCCTGTTTTCTCTGACTGCAAGCTTGTGTTAGGCTACCTACCTTGCAAAATCATTAACATTTTCCCCACATTTGCATCATTAGCTCATTTTCTTCAAACCACACTATGCCTTCCATCACAGGTGCAATCTTCAAACACAGCCTAATTACAGCAGCTCGAACCCACTCGCTTCACCTGAGCAATCTAAGGAAAGCTGCATGGAGATGGACATGCATGCAAGCCCATGAAGAGGCAATCTTATGAAAGCAGTGAGGACTGATCAAACTTCTGAAGATAAAGTGAGGGTTATTGTTCCAGAGTCAGCACACCTCTAAAGTGACAAACACGAGCTAGCTGCCTTAACATCCTAGTCTGATACCAGAGTCACAGCTGGGTTTAGGCAAATCACAGTTTAAGGTCACCAATATCTGTTTTGGATATTCTTTTGGTCATTTCCACTCTGATATTGGTACCACCTTAAGACAAGAGCATTAAGAATCAATACAAGCTTATCAACCACCCTGCTCAGACTGTACCTTTCTTTCTTCAGCATCTCCCTCTCCTCTTGAAGGCTGTTGCTTATCACAGATGTAAGGTTTCCTTCCTGGACAGCAGTAAAGGCCTCAAGGCTTGACCCAGATGAAAAACGAGCAGCTGGAGGCTGGCTGACAGGCGTAGAAGTGAAGCACATCTTTGGTTTTGAGAGGGGGCGCTCAGCGCTTACAGGAGTTGGGTTGATTCGCCTTGATGGTTTGCTTTTGCTGAAAAAGTGAGAAGTAATTCCACTGAAATCAAGCTAAACCAGAACAACAAAAAATTAAGTCTCAAGACAGATATGCATGCAACTCTTCCAGAAGAGCCTAATGCTAAAATGAAATGGATATGCAGTCAGGATGTTGAATTTCTAAACTGTACATATAGTTGCTGACTTTATTCTGATGACTGAAAGAAAAATCAGAGCTACAGACTGCTAAAAACAGCCTGCTGACCCTTGCTGCAAAATTAATTATCAATCTTCAAGCGACAGAACAGATAACAGTGCCACACAACTCTTCCAAACATTTCTAATTGGAGAGGACACAATATGCCTTATTTTAGTAAGAAAATAATTCACCAGCAGTTTCTAACACAACCACGAGGAAAAAAAAAAAAACCAAAAAAAAAAAAAAAACAATCAAGCTGCCATTGTCTATTAGTAAGAGCCCAGGCTCCCGAGTTACCATCAGCCCTTTAAGTCTGGGGAAACCCATCCTTCCTGCATAAACTATCTAGATTTGTCCTTTAGGAAGAGGCGCTGCAATGCAGTAACAGACATACTGGAAGTGAGATACAGGAACTCAAAGCATTAGACTTTTCAAGAAAATGCTGGTTGCTACGTATAAATAGCTACGGTGTTCTCAAAATCGCTATAGCATTGGCTTCCCAACACTCCATAACCTCTTTCCTCACTCTTTTTCCTAGTTGGGCATAGTGCAATTGAGGAAGAGAGACTTACTGTCTATGCTGGAAACACACCTTATCTCCCTTGGCCAGAGCATTCATCTAGAGCACCCACCTAGACCCAGCATCTGGATCTGCGGTACAGACCCAGAGACCTATCAATTTTCAGCCGGAATTTTGCATGTCCAACTAGCAAGTCCCACTTTCAGAGACCAGTGCCTGATATATGGAGCACGCAGGCTGATGTGAAACCCTGGTACTTGGCAATGAGGATTTTAAAGAGTAAAATCTCAAAGAGAAAAGGACCGAGACAACCACAACACAAACAGTTGCCCAGAAGCTAAGCCAAAGTCACCAGGGAGACCAGGGCTTGCTGCAGACCAAAGAGAATACAGGCACCAGCTAGCTATTTTGTCCATAATTAAATGGTACAAACGAAGCTGCACACTAACATCCGTTACCAGAAGCCACAGAACATCAATCCGAAAGCTTTTTTGCTAGCACCAGTAAAACCGAAGAGCCTTCCAGGACTGCTCTTCATTAGCAATTGCTATTGTGTCAAACGAGAAATGTGAAGAGCCAAGATAATGCTGACTTGTTAGAACATGCAAGGACAAAGATGTGCTCAGCTTCGTATCAGCTGGTCTGTGCAGCGGTAACCTGCAGGCAGCATCCCAAGTGAGAGGCTAAAGAGGCGTCTTGGGTGAGTTCACAGAGCAGAAACCTGACTACCCCTTGAAGCAACATTCTCCTACATGGCAACCGTAACAAAGCAGTTGTGACCAAGGAGCCCAGAAGCCAGCCCTCAGGTATCATTTATTACAGTATCTTCTGTATCTGGACGTGCACAACAGGATGAGCTAGTCGAGGAACAGTAACCTGCAGCACAATCCAAATGAGACAGCGAGATAGACTTGCTCTTACTTTGTCCAGCCAGAAGCAGCACCCATGGGCGGAAACTCCTCCAAGTTGTTAAGATTCAGCTGGCTGGGTGGGGATCTGGCAGAAACAAGAGGCACTTCACTCCGCTTCCTTCTCCCACTGCTCCACGATACACTCTCATTCTTTCCATCTTCCTCTTCAGCAAGGGAACGCCCCAGATCCCGAGCTACCTGTCGGCCAGGGGCACTGACAGAGCTGTTGCCTTTCCTTCGGCCTCGTCTCGCTGGCAGGGCTTCAGGAGTGGCTGTAAAGAAGCTCCCCAAGCTGGCCTTCTGAGATGACCGCTTCTCACCATGGTTGAGCACAGGGCTGTACCCAAAGCTCGGGCTGCTACTGGAGAGCATGCTAGGGAAGTCACCACAAGGGCTAGACAGGTTTGACCCAGAAAAGGAAGAGGAGCTGCTGGATGCCGCAGCAGGAGAAAAGCTGGTATCTGTGGTGCAGGTGGTCACTGAAGTCCTTTGGGAAAAGAGCTGCACTCGGCTGCTGCTTGCATGGCCTGCCCTCCTTTCTGATCCTGTCCTTTGGCTCCCGGGGGCCTTGGAATTCGGAGTTTTAGCAGGAGTAGAGGGTCCATTAGTCAGGATCTGGCTGGTCTGCTCCCTTAAAAAATTTAGCAGAAAAGGCACAAAGTCTTTCTGAAGCAAACTAAGAGATACCAGCTTGTCGTGCACGTGGTTCTCCTGGAAGGAAAGAGAACAAAGCATTAATATAAAAATGCTACCCAATTCTTTCTTTCCATGTGCCCAGACCCACTTAAGTAGTAACTGTGGGATTGCAATGCACAATAAAAAACAAGATGACTTGTCAGAGCAGGTCACTGAAATTCAAGCTACCTTAGCCCTGGTCATAGATCTGAAACTCAGCCTCCACACAAGCCATTTTGGCAGAAGTTTTCAGATGGAGTCATTTACTTCAGTCTCTGACTGGGAAACCATGGAACTGTTCCACAGAAACATCGTTAATACTTACTGAAGCTACAGCCAGCGAGAACTGGGAGCAACTGGCAGCCACAAGTCCAACATTTCAAAGACATCAATACTGAAGCAGCTAATTCTAATAGAAAAATACAAAATCTGCAACTTCTCTGTCCCCTATTTGTCTATGAATGCCACCTGCTTCCACAGAGGGGTGCTATAACAACAACTGTTGAAGCACTTTGAGTCCTGCAGTGCCAAATACAAGACCGAAGATGCTCTTCCATTTCAATTAAATAATTTTGCTCCCTTGAGACCTCACAGAGGTCTAAACAGAGACTGTGCAACTTTAAGGTACATGAAGTTTATACTTAAGAAACTTAAACAAACAAAAAAACCCACCACAGACTCAAGGCATTTAAAATCTAAACAGGTGGTGGCAATCTTATAAGGTTAAAGGTAGACAAAAAAGACTTCATGTTACATGCATACTTCAAAGCTTCGTACACAGTAAAAATTCTTTGGTTCCTATCACTGCACCAGGTTTCTGTTTCCTCTCAATGGGATTCAGCAACATTTGCAACAACAGAAGCAGCTCTCACAGGCAGCAACTTGTTCCTTACTAATATTAAAATCATCACATACGTATTCCTGTTTATTTATATTCACACCTCCACTAAATGAAAAGTCAGAGAGCAAACGCTATTTTTGAAGGACTTTTTTTGTATGAAAGGAGGCAGCGAAAGCGTGGCCACGACTGGACTCTACAATCCTCAACACAGATGCTGAAATTTATACTTGAAAGCGCTGAGACCAATTCGGCTTCCTGGAGCAGCATGAGACACTGACACAGCCTGGATAACAAGCCAAGCACAGCCAAGGCTCACTGCTTTAACAGTCGGTGAAGAAACACAGGCCAGAGCACAAACCCTGTGAGGCATCAGAAGACCCAACTTCTTACTAGCTGCCATGAAAGCCAGAGCAAGATGCAGCCTACCATTTCCTCAGGTGCCCCCCTGGGTTTAGCGCAGGGGCACAAAGACAAGATTACAGCCTGCACGACGCAGGAGGTCAGGCAGTTCCTCCAACTTTTCAGAGCACGACCTGCCTTCGCTCATCTGTCTCCGTGCAAGTTAACAGGGGTTCGGTTCCTCCACGGCCGGACGACAGCAACCTGCCAGCAGCTGCCAGCTGCAAGCCTCCCTCTTGGCTTTCTCACGCTGAAGCAAGTGGGCTGCTCCCAGCAGCGAAAGGCAGACAGCAATTCCCTTGCGAGGCCAAACTTTTCGGCGAGCAAACAGAGCCTCCGCGCCCTCCACCCACGCAGCGCCAGCCAGGCTGCCAGCGCCCCCAGCTCCCTAACCCCCGCAGTTTAGGAAATACCAGACGACACAAAAACGCTGGTCCCTTCCTCCCGCACACCTCTAGGATGACAGCGGCGCTTGACTGACTCACGTGGGTGACTGCACTGAGTTTTGATTTTAATTAATACTGGGTAACGCGCTTCGAGGGGCTCGGGCAGAAAACGCTTCAAATTCAAATTGCTTCTCTACGTTACCAGTGAGATACAAACCCTCACGGTT